>CM073776.1:41822351-41942599 GCA_037158775.1 Hetaerina titia | reverse complement strand
GAATTAGCATAAAACGGCAAAGGCGAGGGCGTTTTGACATTACTGTTTCGATAACGAATATTTAGTAAGCTGCTACAATTGAATATTCGATGCCAATAGCAATAGTATGAAGAAGGGCACAAAAATGTAATAGTTTACTTACCCTTACGTTGAGGCAGGTAGGCGTAACTTTTCCTGAAGGTTGCCGGCAGACTTTCATTGGCTGTGTGCATTAGGGCAATACGTTGAAAGCCCACTGGGCAGTTGAAATTACCAACAAAGTAACAGCTAATGAAGCGTCATGATGATGATCTAAACTAATGATTTTAGTGTCCACTCCTTAAGTCCAAAATGAGATCCATCACGTAATACATTGAAAGCCTGTGACCTAGGAAACTTCCCAAAACTTCACCCAGCAGCATCCTTCACTATATCGCCATCACGTTAACGGTAATAATATAGTAATCAAGTGATTTCTTCGTTAATAATTAGCGAATTACAGCGTACTTAGCATCTGTTGATTACACATTTGTTGACGATAAGTCACTCCGTTTGTTTTACACGCCGACATTAAAATGGCCGGTTACTACTAAAACAATAGTAACACGAAAATTGAATGACTAGTCAACTTATTGTTGATTCTAAAATATTAATTGAAATGTATAATTTCCCGTGATTAAATTTATTAGTTAAAATTCTATAGAGAAATGATAAAGAACATAAACATAGAAACTTAATGCAAAAGCATCAGCAGATCACATCATACAAATACTCGGCTATTAAAAAAAATCGTGCTATACAAGGGAAAACAGCTAAACATATTAAAAAAATATAGCACAAGAACATAAAAAAGTTAAACACGTTTATTTGGACTAGGAGTATGTTTTCACCCATAGACTAATCACAATTTTAGACATTGAAACCTTCAGCCCTTGAATCTAATGCTGGACAAGTCTCTTCTCTCCCTCTCTATATATATTTGAAGAAAATTACTACCCTTCCCTTGGCTCTTATTGTGATTCTTTGATAATCCTTCAGTAGGTACCCGTGTAATAACAAGTATATAATTCCTCATAAGAAATAGATACAACAACAGTCAGAAATATTTCTCATCATGAACATTAGTTCAATGCGACAAACACTTTCATGAAATAAAAATGAAACTGTGAAATAGTACATAATACTAAGTACCCAGTATAAAAGCTACTAATAATATGATATTGACTAATTGCCACTAATTATCGAATCTCCCTAATGTACCTACTATATATTTAACATTATTTGTCCACAGTTTCAGTCCTGTGAGTGTAAACCGCGATTTGAGTACAGCCTGGCTGTATGAGGCAGCAGCCAAAGCATGGAGCAGCTGGCTTCCTGAGGAGGCCCTGGTGACAGTTCGTAAGGGTGGATATTATTCCATTTCACCAAAGCCAGGTCTTCGTATCATAGCCATTAACTCCAATTTATGTTACACCCTGAACTGGTGAGTCTTCAAAATTCTTACTCTGAATGTAATACAGTGCATGATATCACATATGTTGTCATCAAAAAGTATTGCTACAGGCCCATGACTATTAATGTGCTGGGTTGAAGGGAATTTCGATTTAATGAAAGTTAATTTTTGTCTTTTTTAATAATAGGTGGCAGATTTATGATCATATGGATCCTTCTGGAATGCTAAAATGGATGATTGAAGAGCTTTATGATGCAGAAAGGAAGGGACAAAAGGTTCACATTCTGGGTCACTTACCTCCTGGTTATGTAGACTGCTGGGCAGTTTGGAGTCGTGAGTTTATGCGCATTATAAACAGGTATGCAACTTGGGGAAACCTAAGTCCATTGGCAGCTGTTACTTATCAATGAAAATCCTACTCCTTGAGTACCTATCCTTCCCTACCATTAAGCTCCTTCCAATTGATCCTGTGAGTCTATGCAGGTAGTAGTGCCAAATCCCTCCTTATCATGAATGTTGTGTTGTTATGGTACCTCAGCATAGGTAAAGACAAGTAAATTTTAGGTATGCTCCTTAATAACATTGTTAGTAATAATCAGTAGACCAATGGCAACAAATGGCATTTGCAAATGTCTCTTAGTGCACTGCTACCAGATTTATATAAATCCAAAGTACTATATGGTGGGCCCAAGAACAAATACTACTCCATTATTCGTCTTTTTGAGCTCAAAAACTGGATTTTATAACTAGACTCATTCAGGATCAAATAGAATCACTAGCTTTTGCAAGGGAAACTATTCACCTATCTTACTGATGATAACAATAAGATCACTTTAAATGAAAGGATTTTACACAAATAAAATTATGTAACATGTCACTTTCCCTTTTTTATCGAATTGCATAACATTCATTGTAATTTAAATAGATTTAATTCCTCTTAAAATCCTAAAGCTGAAGATTTATTTTGAAAAGAATTGAAGATCAGCTCTGCAACTAAAGCATAAGCACTATGTACTTTATTAATAGAGCATCCCAAAAGTATATTGGGAGGGAGGATTTCCTAAGCTTAATGTAAGAAATAGTATATTTGAAAATTAATTGCATTTGATCAATTGAAAAACCCTTACATAATTTCCATGATTTTCATATTGATGCAATTACATGTGAGATTGTTATACTGATTAATAAAGCTCACTACAAGTATTAACCACAAGTTTTGATAGGTGCTGCTGTTTGACAAAGTACATGGTTTGTTTACTAATTGTAAGATACCATTGTTTAATCTACTCTCATATAATAATATGATTTATTATTCATGTAACCATTGAAAATGCACTTGAATATTTGTAAAGTAAATCTAAAACTTAATTTTTTTTAAGTTTTCCATACTGATGATGATTATAACTACTAGTCACACCTGCTTTAAACTAAATATTATATTAACACTTTCTTGTCTGAGCATAATTATACTTTGAAATTCATGCAAAGTTGAGGTGTTCATTGTCTTTCAAGCTCATCTGCCAGACTAACAGTAAAAAAGTAGTTTTGATGGTAGGTGTATATAATATAATTTTGATTTCTCAATGAAATTTAATCACCATTTAATTCATGGAACTAAGAACTCCTTTAATAATTTGCTTACAAGTTCAGTTATATGGGCAGGTACTGAGAAAAATAATTAATTATTAATTATTACATAATTCAAATGATAAAACTACACAGTAGACATGAAAGCAAGAATGCTACAGAGTAAGAGTGCAAAAAAAAGCCACAAACATATTTTAGACTTAATGCATCATTTTATTGATATTATTTATCTCCATAGGTTTCGAGAAATCATAATAACCCAGTTTTATGGGCACACTCACTATGAGGAGTACAAAGTAGGTTTTGACCAGGCTGGACATCCTTCAGCTACATCATGGATTGGAGGCAGTGTATCCACATATACAGATCTAAATCCGAACTACAAAATATTTTACGTGGACCGAGATACTTGGGTAAATACAAATGTTAATCTTAAACCCATAAGGAGCAATGTAGTCACCTGCATCAAACAAGCTCCAGCCTTCATCTATTTATTTTCATTTATATTAACTTTAACATAACTCGCCTTCAAAATCAACAAATAAAGACAATTTCTGACAAATTATGAGATCATGACATAGAATTATACTGTTACATGTAAATTAACTATTCACCTAGATCTTGGATATTTGGAGCTAATGTGTTGCTGGTCTAATGCTAGTGTATTTTCATTGCAGAATTTGGTGGATCATGAAACATGGCTTTTCAACCTGACAGAGGCCAATCAAAATCCCGAAAGCAAAAGCCCTCGTTGGTACAAGTCATATTCAGCAATAAAAGATTTCGGTGTAGCATCCCTGTCTCCAAATGATTTGTATCAACTTACATTACGTATGATAGAAGATGAAGAACTATTTCAACGATTTTATGGGTAAGTTACATGGTTAAAAAGGGAAGGATAATTAAATGGCTATGTTTTATGAATTTCTCCTAGTAAGATTACTGGTACCTTACAATTTCAAAATTGAACATTCAGTATAAGTACTCCATAAACAATTTAAAACTAAAAATTCCATGATTCATGACTGGTTGAAAAAAAAATATATATATGTATATGTATCAACTACATTGAAGCAAAGCCTAAGGATGTCAATACTATGAAATCTGAAAATTTAAAAATAGTCAACCCACTGTTCTTAACAACTGATTTTTATCAGTCGCTGACATGATTCGACGCTAACTGCAGAGCTTACTGCTTTGCTTACACAAATTATTAACTGTTATAAATGTTCCATTATTGATGTGTTTTCAAAAGGGTCTTAGTGGATAAAACATACAGTAAGAGAGGTGTCATAGAGGAAGAAAGCACCAGTATTTTTATCATACAAAGTTTTCAATTAAAGAATAATTAAATTACAATAAATTAAGCTTTGCTAAGATATTAAGACCCAGAAGAAGCCTAATAAGCCATTCAAGCAACATAAAGCAAGCAAGATTCAGAAAAAACCTTTTTTTTTTCTTTGAACTGAGTCAACTGGAAAAAAATTAATATCATCTGACAGTTAATTTAAATTTCAAAAATATTCCAGAATGTATATGTATACATTATTGAAATTACTCAGTGTTCCTCTCCAAGATGATTCATGAGTAACAGTGACAATTTAAAATTATGTAATATTTTAAGGAAAATATAATTTATCAATCTAAAAGTCAGTTCGATAGCATTGAGAATCTGAATGTAACAATGGATGTATTAAAAACAAGGAATATTAATTTAAGAATGAAACTAAGAGATTTTTTTTTAACTTCATACACTAATCAACACTTCTTTGCCCAATCCCTTTCGATTTCACTGTGCCTGAAATAACACACAATTTGTCTCTTCTAGGCAATATGTCAAAAATGGTGACACTTCACTAGCAAAAGGTTGTGACAAAAAGTGCAAAGAGGAAATACTTTGTGGATTCCTGACAATGGATTACGGAGATCAGTCCCACTGCGATCTCATTAAAGCAAGGATGCAAGTGTGGTAGGTCAGTGATACGAACATTTCGGAAATACAGTGTTTAAAAACTGAGTGCTTGATGGATGCACTCAAATGAAATGCACATAACTGGGCTTGGTAAAACTTGATCACATTATTTCCGGCATATTTTTCCTTACGCCCAATTGGGCATCTAGCATTCATTTATGAATGATGCCAAGCCCAACCAATGGCCCAGTACGGAAATAATATTTCGAGGCATTCTGAGTAGCATGGACTCTGTCACCAGTACATATCAACCCAATGGACTCAGGGAATCTCTGCTTTAGAAGGTCAACCTTGAAGGAATTCACCATGTGATGTTGAACAATACGTCCAACAAGTGAAATCTCTCATTTTTTCATTAGATTCCAATTAAATAGGCATGCCAAATTTAATTTCTCTAACAAAAGAAAAAATATGCTCTAGGAAATAGGTGCCTAATTTGAGCTGTCCTTGAGTTTCTGAAGAAACTTAACTTTTCAGCTGCAGATAAAAGTGTACATAAGTAGCAAATTTCTGTACCACAAATATAAGTGAAAGTGTTATCTATAAATATACTTCCGAAGGGACCTCATCGTAATTTTAGACATTTTGATGCATGACCTTGCATTAATCGCATTTAAGATGTTACAGTTCCTGAGCAACGTAAGTAAGAGATATTTTCTTAGCAGAGTTCCATTTGACAACCTGAGACACTTATGGTGGCTTATTACCAGACCCTATATGCACAGGCACTTCAAACCACGGGTGAGTCCTATTGTGGAGTTGATGTTAACAGAAAACTCAACCAAAGAATAAAAACAAGTTCAATGTGAAGGGACAAGAAAAGTTATCTATTTATTTATGTTGTTGTAATTCACACCTGTGGTGTGGTGGATAACTGATTTTCAGATAAAGAAGCCAAGAGTATAATATGCATCCTGCTGCAACCAAAGAATTATTTAGCTGCAATGTTGTTGTTAGTCATTAAAAGTACAGTTGACATTTCTCAATAATGGGTCTATGTCGATTTGCAATGGCTCCAAGGCTCATGATGTAGAAAAAAATCCACATTAGTAGCAAATTTGTCAATAATCTGTTGTTAGCACTGAGTTAATTTTCTGTATTTGTTAATACTTTTGCACATTAGTATCGTATTTTTTAAAATGTTTGTGTAAAAAGCATCAAGGTAATCCCAAAGCATGGAATGGTCACTGTCACTTTGACAAGTATTGTTCTTTGTAAATATATTATGATTGCTTTGGGGAAAAAAATAATCACAGGAAGGTGCTTTTATAATGCACTCTGAGTGACAGTGTCAATTATTCTTTTTGGAAATCCAAAAGATGATAATTATCATGCACAGCAAATTTCAAATGTCAAGAGCATCTGGTAAAGAATGGAGAAACTTGCTGGGCGTCAACCGTTACAGAATGCAGTACAAGGCCAGTTGAAAAACTGGCAACGATATTTCAATGTATATTTGTTGCCATAGAATAATAAAAAGTCCAAATGTATTTTAAAGTTATGTAAATATACATATTTTAATTTTAAAATGAGTTCTTTTCTGTCAAAAACTTATAATAATGACTTTATTTTGCCCAACAAATCACCTCAGTTTATCATTTTGTTTGCAAGTGCAAACACCAAACAACCTTAACAGCAAATGCAAGTGGTGTGGTGGTGAATGGAGAGTATGTGCTCAGAGAAGGGCTCAAACACATTAATTACACACCAAATTGAGTGAAAAACATTACATGATAAATGTAAAGTCAAAAGTAGTATGCACTGCAACTGATTACTGTTACCCTTTCCATTAGGATGATCAGCTTAATTATCTCATCAAGTAAGAAGAAAGGTAATTGACATCTATCAAAGCTTAATAGTAAACTTCTCAATGAAAAGAACCTTTCCACTTGCCTTTCTACTTGTTGTGCTCATATTTATTAAAGGGGAAACCCAATTCACAGTATTATCTGCATGAAAAACACGTTCATAAAATTTTAATGTAAACAAAAATAATCCATACAACATTAAAAAAATATTAAAGTAGAAGAAAAAGATTTCAGGAAAGAAAAGAGAAGAAAAACCAATATCGAGTCCAAGGTATGAAAGTCTACAAAAGGAAAATATCAATTAACATAAATTAAAGATTTGTTGCCTACAGCATAACTTTATGGAATTTACATAACATATTGAAATGAAATAAGTGAATTTATAATACCACACCCACTTTATTTAGAATACGACCTAGATTTTGACATAGAATATCATCATCAGGTGGTCCTCATAGAAGACAACTTTGTACATATACAATGTTACCTTCTTAGAGTGGGGGAGAGAGGGTTCATCAGAGTGGGGGGGGGGGAAGAGGGTGGCGAGGTAAAAATAGAAGTTTTCATAGAAGGATCTGTATTTCCTCAAATTCAGTCTCCCCTGGTTGCTGTCACATACATATATCATAGGACTTTCCATCAAGCACATGGTTTTAGTACTTACATTTTCATTCATATATTTAAATGTCTTGAGCAAGTTCCGTTTCATTTCAAGAGATATTAAGCATCCTTTTTTACATCATATTATTCATCTAATGAATATCTTTAATGTAAACATAAATCTTGATTAATCTTAATTTTATGAGGCTTCAATTCCTCAAAGATCCTGTAGCAGTTAGTGAGCAGCTTTTTCAGACTAAAACTGTGTGTAGATTCACACAGTGTGAGGTTAATGAAATGGACAAATTTGATGTTCGTGGCTAAATGTTGGCCGGCTAGGCTTCCTAATACTTCTGTAGTGAACTTCTGTAACTGAGGATTGGTGAATTCTGGTTGCCAAACAATATTCTCCCAGAAAGCATTTTACTGTGCTTATTGAGTTCATGTCTAAATTCAGGATGAACTATTATTACAGATATAATTGCCATGTCTCCTTATCTTTAGCAGAAAAGCTGAAAGAAACATTTTCATCATAGGTTTTATGAAAAGATTTGGAAATTAAATCCCCAAATAATTTACACGCTGAAGTATAAGATATAATTTTTAAAATCTGAAGCATGAAAATCCATCAATGACAAGGTAAGCTGAATGTAATAATGAATTGGTATGGCAAAGTAGGAAATATGGATGAAATACTAAGGTCAGGCAGTTTTTTTTGCAACATAATTCAGAGTGGACTACAGAAGAAAATGGCAAATGATGTACAGCATATCACCAATAGGCAGAATTAATGTTTTATAGCATGCTACATATAGCTGGGATGAATGGATTTACGTTACACAATTAAGACACCACAAAATTAGTCAGCCCACAAAAAATTCACCATAAAAGTAATGGAGAAATTCTAAAGAGATGCACCACATCAAAAAGGATTATCATGTCACAACAAATACCAGTACCTTCCACTTCAATTGCAAGGCATAGAGCAATAAATCAACATTAGGTACAACAATGTTAAGGCAAAAAAAGAAGAAATATGTTCATTATGAAAAAACTTCATTTGGTGGAAATATCTTTCAAAATAAAACTGATATGTACCTATGAGTACATGATTGATTTATTGGTGTTGTCAATAGGGCTGTGTAATATAGTAAAAGATCAACTCCAGTTGTATCTTTTTTACATATCACAAGATTGTTGAGACAAATTTGAAGAAACCATTATGTCAATGTTCATTAACTATCATCAGTGTCACTATGAACAATACTGTCAGTACAAAAGATACTGTTAATAAAAATAATACTAACCATATGATGATATAGTTATTATGTTTCTTGCTGATATGACAACATAGTCAATGACAATATTTGATTTATTGCTTGATGCACCAAAAAAATGTTGCCATATAGCTGTATTGTCAGTATTATACTATAATTTGCTGATTATTTATGATATACATTCATTTATCACTATATTTTTCAATCAAAGCCATTTCTATTGTCACATTCAATGTGAATGGTGACACATTTATGCATTTATATTATTTTAAAAATAGTAAAAAACAACTATGAATTAAATGAAACAGTTTCTGGCGTAACTTGGTGGAAAATCTTCATACTGACGTTTTTATAAATCAAACCACTTTACTTTTCCACATAAACTTTTTAACATAAAATTTTATGTGGAACCATAAAAGTTAAAACATAAAAGTTTATGTGGAAAAGTAAAGTGGTTTGATTTATAAAAACTATGAATTACTCAAAATACTTGAAGTATTTGCTGATAAAAGACATTTAACATAGCTCGTAAGGAATGCACCATGATGGTGTATAGGTGCAGGAAGCAAATGCAGTTGTCTCTCAATTTCATTAGCTTTTTACATTTTTTTTTAATTATATAACAAAAATTAAGATAAAACTTTTTACAGTTTAAATGGCCACAGCCAGACAAAGTGACCACTTTTAGGTTTATGGGAAACGCAGTGCTTTTAGTGTTAACACCTATGACTACACCCTTGAAGTTAAACAAACTGCAGGATAATTCTGACAGAAGAACAGGGGAAGTAGTACAATATGGTGACCAGAGTTAAGACATGCTTAAAACATCCAAAATGTTATACAGTGAGGTCTTTCCTACGATTCGTCTGGCAACATCTTTGACTATTGAAGGTAGTTATGGTGATATGAAAGAGAAAATTGCTTTTTTTCTTCCCAATATGTTATCTAGAGAACCTTAAACAACATTGGAACAATTAAATAAATTAAATGTTTACAACAATGACTTAATTAGCTATTGATTACCCCTACAGATATCTGAGAAACATTTAGCCAATATTATTTCAAGAAGGGGAGTAGGTTTTAGATTTTTCAAATTACTTAATCAACACTGAATAAGAGAAGCTTCCTTCATTTAAACCACCAGAGAGAGGTAGGAAAACATCATTTGGGGCATCCATGAGAAAAAATTGATATCATGCACATAAAAGATAAGAACATTTGATAAAAGAGAGGATCCAAAGCATTTGAAAACTGAAAAAATTGCTTCACTTCAAAATCGTCGTACAAGGAGGATCAAACAAATCAAATGTAGCATGGCCGACAAAATGAAAATACATTTTTATTATTTGCTTCAATTGAGGTGAAGGCATTATGCAAATGGCACAAAATGTACTTGATAGACATTGAATCATGCAGATAAGTTTTAACACAAGTCGCCAGGTAGAAGAATTCAGGCCAACAAGTATGTAGCAGTGAGACAGACGGCCAGGGAGAAGTGACAAATACAAGTCCATGAATTGATTACACGACAAATTTATACAGCATAGAAGGATTCCCCTGGATGAAACATGTCCAGGGTGATGTAGGGTGAAAAATATATCTAAATGATAAAAAGTCAAATGGAAGACACACCCACCTGCATTTAAGGAACAAGGCCAAAACTTTTATCAAGTAAAATGAAGTGGCATCTGAGGAATTGTACGTTATTGAAGTTTCCCCATGCATGCAGTAAAAGATTGTACGGAATTTATAATATCTTCTGCTGTTACATAAAACAGAAATAATATATAGCAAAGGCATTTATGAGACCTAAGTGATGTGGAAAGTAGGAAAAGTGAATCATGCTGAAATTAATGTTAAAATTATTCATGGTCAAGTAGGCCTTAACAATATTTACTTAATACCCAATATGACAAGGATAAAAATCTGGATTATGCTTTCTCTCATACATATCATGGTTCGCATGACACTAGTTTGGCATGTAATTCTGCTGGGTGACTCTCAGGTGACTTACAAACTCCACCTCAAAATATGGAGTACCTAATTAGCCATGAGTGACATATAATTCCTGGGCCCTAACTAATTCCATAAGAATTCTGGCATGGTTATAACACAACATAACGTCACAAATCACCTAGAATGCTTGACCAGCAGCTGAGTTCTCTTCACATCAAATTGAGCATGTCCTTTCAGATTATCGAGACATTTTTAAAAGATTTTTCCAAACTAAACTGAAATTGTAATCACATGGTTGAACCTGAATGAAAACAATATACCTAATTCTGCACAGCTGCCTATATAAAGTGAATTATTTCTTATGAGGCCAAAATAAAGCCATAGTGTCACATTCTTTAAGTATACATAAATTGATATTTTGAATAAAGATGATCAATCAAGAATCATTCCAATTATTATTCAACAAAAATCATATCATTTAGTGTAAATATATTTATATTTATCATAAACTATTTTATCGACAAAGGCTATTGATGTGTTCAACAGGTTAAAAATTCCAATATAAATTTGTTGCTTGCCCAAAGCAAGAGTAAATGCTCATTTCGAGCTATCACATACGTATATATAAGTCTAACAACTCTTCAGTCAAAATCATATAATCTATCACATTTTATCACCACCATCAAGAAATAAGCATGTTCAAATGAACAAAAGCAGATGAACTTAAGCCTTTCCTACAAAAACTGAAACAATATTCCCACAAACATTTTAATACATTTTTCTAAATCCTCAAACAAATAACAATAGGAAAATATGATATAAACAAAAACAAACCTGGATCAGTGCATTAATATGATAATACCAACTCATTTTTGAAAGTCTGTCCAATAAATAAATCAAAAACAAATCATAGAATCAAGGAACCAATAAAAAATAAAAATACAGCTTTAACCACCCCTCTTCCCATTTACTGCTTGACAATGGTGCATTTCTAGCATAATTCAAAACAATATCCCCAAAACTGTGCTTCCAAAAAAGGATGGAAAGTCCACGGGCTCACTCAGTCCTTGGTTTCACCCTCTTCATCCTCCTCTTCCACACCACGAATGTACAATACATTGTTGCAACGAATGAGCACTTCTCCAAGGTTTCCAGTACAATTCCCATCTATATGCTCCTCTGCATTGGCCAACTGAAAAAGTTAGTAGGCAGAAGTTTAACAAAAGTGTCTTGATCAGTCATTTTAAAGAAAGCAATTTATAGGCACATTCTCTTTCAAAACTTAAAAGTGCCAAGAAGAGATTCGCTGTTATATGCACACACAGAGTGGGAATATAAACAGGAAAAGAACCAGACAAGAAATGATCCCTGTAATAAGGCTTGTTTATATAACTATTTGATTGGACATTAGCTTGTCGCATTTTTTCTTAGCACAGTAGCATGCAAGTTTATAATTATCAGGCTACAAAGTGATGTGAATCCATGAATGCAGCCATCATATCATGAGTTTCTATGATGTGAGCACTTGATACTTGCCACATTGTAAAGTGCATATTACCACAATATTGTAACAACTTTCTTTGCTACTGGAGTACTTACCTACATTAGTACTACTAATTATATTTTATCTAATTACTACTTATATTACATTTTAATTCAAACATTTCTGTTAATTGGTAACTATGTAAATATGTAATTTGAATCTACTGATACACCCAAAACACAGAGATTGTATCTGTCAACATTTTGATTCTTTAACTAACATGTTCAATTCAACATATTCAATATTTGTTTTGAATTGGTGAAAATATTTTATCAATATCCATATTCCTAAAAAAATGCTAAAATTATTGATAATCTCATAATTATTATGCAAATTTCATTGACTTTACAAGTATCTACAAACAGATATAATATTTTTAGTATAATTACGTACATGTTAATTTGTTTTGGTTATGCCATGAAAGAGATTAAAACTTAACAATAAACACAGGTTATTATATTGCTGAGGAAATATTTTTACTATTTTAATGATAATGTATCAATAATTTATCGTTCTTGTGATATGTATGCATAAAAAGAGTGATGAATGTAAAAAATTTAAAGAAATAAGCCACTGAAGAACAAGTTCATCAATCAAACATTGTATTTTCATGGGTAACTTTGTTGAAGGGATGTAGGCCAATACAAAGAAGTGGCAGTCTTGGTAATTTTTCACAGTTTTTACCTGCACAAATAAATCCACCAGTCTCACCTTAATGAAATAAAATAAACTAAAAACTGAAAAAAAATACCATATGTCACTTCTTTGAAGTTCATCGTATAATCAGTTTGACAAAAAATAGTTGCCATAATATAACAATCACCATTAATGAGTGAAACAAAATAAATAACCCCACATCAATATGCTTTCCCTACCCAAATTTACTTATCGAGGTTAGCTTTTGCCACAACTATTTCTCACTAGACAAATTTGGTGAGATTTTAACCCTAGTCCAATTGAAATGCCTAAAACTGGTTCGCAAGCCCATTGTGTACAAGATCAGAATTTTAGCCTAGTGGGAAATTGTCCAAAGTGGGCCTTGCCCTTAAACGTATATTATAGCCTGAATGCAGCCTGTGGCCCATTTAATAGGTAAGAGTAGCCCCACAGCATGTGAAATTGAGGACAAGTAGTTGGTTGTAGATTTTTAGGGGAGGCAACCGAAAGCTATGGCCATTTGCGCCATTAGGGATGAATTGGAAAGGAAGGGTGGAGAGAAACCTGGCGTTGACATTAGCCTACTCTTGTTGAAAGGCACCAAGGGGTCCACAGTTTAACATCCCTTCCGACAGTACAGTACAGTTGTATGCACTCAAAGTGCTCTCCACAAAGCACCTCAAGAGGAATCGGGATACACTGAAAAATATTTGTTGTCCCCAGGATTTGAAACCAGGCGCTCTCGGTGTGAAGCCTGTACGTTAGCCACCGTACCATCCTGATTCCCTTGAGGACAAGTTCAGGCCCCATTGGCCCTTGACTAGAGTCAAGAACTACATGAATAACATACATGAAAGTAATTATAGGGACAATTTTGACCACAAAGGGCTACCATTAGTGGATGTAGACCTGGCATTTTGACCTTTTGAACTGAACTTTGGGATTTAGCTGTGGTGTGGAAATCAGGATGAAATTCTCCATAGCCATCATTTAAAAAGCACTGGTAATGGAGACAACCCACTACATTGATGCCTACAAAAATTTTACTTTAGCTCTAGCAAACCACAGCTTTTGTCCTAAAGATCAGTTTGATAGGCAAGAGCAGACCTCACTTTCAGCCAAGCAACATGTAAAATTGAAGACAAGGCCTTCCCATGAAATTTCTGTGACTGAGATAATTGTGCAGCTTGGGTGCAGCACACTGACAATGATCATTGACTTTGACCAATAGCTGAAGGCTATAGCCACAAGACAACAAGTCAAATCATTTATTTTGTTCAAGGATTTGAAACCCCAGGCCCATAAACGACACTGTACATTACACATGCATAGAAATAACCATAATACACAGCTGTTAGGACATCTTACTAACAGTGTACCTGGCCACTCTGATGAGAAAGCAAATGGAGCTTAATTTACAAATATAACTTGTTAATATGAACATCCTACGATTATTTACTATCTATTTCAATGCCCAGGAAGCAAGAATTGGTATTTTGAGGAATCAATTTCCCATCTATATTGATAGTGATGTTAGTTTTTGGCTTATTTTTGTTAGTAAAGTATACTGAGCTCAATTAATACACACTAAAGGAGAAGAAGTTTTGCTTGCATCAATTTCTCATCTAGCAGAAGTGTAGCACGGATTGACTTAGAGGTCATTGACAATATTATATTAGAGGCTGGCACAAAAAGAGCATTTGGAATACATGTATGCCAGGCAAGGGATTAAGTCTACCTGGGAAGCCATCAATATACAAAAGGAAAGGAACTGGTCCCAGGACAGAGCCCTGGGGGACACATATTTGAAAATTTTGGATGTGATACATACCTCATCCCATTTTTGTATACGGAAACACATTGTTGTCTATCACTTAAATTGATCCAATCAAAGGAGACACCTCTTATGCCAAAGTTAATGAGTTTTGACAATAGTAGTTGATGGTTAAAATGGTCAATAGACTTGGAGAATTCAAAGAAAAGTGTTGCAGATTCCGATCTGTTCTTCAGATCAGACAATATTTAATTGACAATTTTATATGAGACTGTGGTAGTAGATCTTGATGTCCTATGGCAATGTTGCAAGGTTGGCTAGTTTTGGATAATATACCTTAATTCAGTATCAGAGTATGGGTATACAAATAATGGTTTTACAAGTCTGTGAAATTGAAGAGACGTTGTTGTAATAATTAAGATTTACAGCTGTTTACTGAGAGAGATAAAAGTCATTCAGTTCAGAAGCCATATGTAAACCATTAACTAGAATTTTATCGCTTTTTTTTTGAGGTTGAATTTCTAGCTGATCAGTAGGGGCCAGTTTATTTTAAAATTAAGCAGTGGTATTTTTTATGCATCTTGAGAGATAGCATACTTCATCTGTGACCCAGGGTTTCTTATTTTTTTAATTTAGAAGTTTTTCTAAACTTTCCTTTCTAACTTTCTTACATACTGTTATTGTGAAAATTCATAGCTATTTACAAGCTAGCATCAGTGTCTCAACTTAGTTATTGACCCCCTGTAAATAAAGCCTCACCAAAACATTTAAGACCCCTTGTGGAAAATGACAAAAATATAACTTCTATATGCCTATTACACTTTACATAGGGAATCAACCCTCCAGACCTATTTTCCCTAATACTGAGCAGATGTGAGGCATGTAAATTAAGTAATGAGACTGAATTTTTTTCATTTTTTCATTCTAATAGAATTACAATTGTATATTATCACCCTCAAAATAACTTCCTTCTGAAGCCATACAGTGCTTGAACTCCAATACTGGAATAGCCTTAAGCTGATCGATTACAGCTGTTTGAATGTTTTCGACTGTCCCAAAATGAGTTCCCTTGAGGTGATTTTTCAACTTCGGGAAGAGAAAAAAGTCACAAGGAAACAAGTTAGGTGAATAAGGAGACTGAGGAACCAAAGGAATGTTTTTACTGGCCAAAAACTACTGGTCCTTTTGGTTTTGTGAAAGATTTTTTGGAACCATTTTTGCACAGATTTTTCTCATCCCCCATTCACTGGTCAAAATCTGATGAATGGTGGTGTGAGTTACTATATATTCAACTCTTCCTCGATCATTTTCACTGCCAACCTACAAGATCATTTTGAACATACAAGATCCCAGATTCTGTAGACATTTTCATCGGTTCCTGAAGATGAAGGCCTTCCACTTCGTGGATTATCTTCAATCAACTTTCTTTCTTCTGAAAATGCCTTAAACCACCAAAAAACCTAGGCTCTTGACAAAACATTATATCTGTAGGCCTGCTGAAGTTTAGCAAGAGCTTCCGTTGCACTGTGCCCAAGTCTGAAGGAAAACCTGATAGCACATCGAAATTGATGTCACTCATTTTTAAAACAAAATAGAAAAAATTGTTTCAAAAATAAAATCGCTACGGACAACCAAATGACTTGAGCAAGTTCAAACCCATACTGAAGGTGGATCACAATGTTCCCCTGTTGCCCCTCCAAGCCCAGCACCTCCAGTGTTGCCAGATTGAACACTGTATAGCCAGGCCCATTACTTAATTTACCAACCTTGTACCAAAAATTTTACACATGTGATAACATCCACATTAAGGCTAGTAGAATAATAACATCCATATAATTATTTTCATGACCACCATTTTCAACAGGGTTGTCAAATCTGTAAAGAACTTTTCTATCCAAGACTTTCTTGATAATTTGATGAGGGCATTTCCAACTCCTGTTTAGTAGTGACCACATCAAATTTTAAAACATTTTTACATAAGTCTAGCCAGTACTAACAAAAAAATTGCACACACGTGAAATCCCAAATGTTATTTGTTATATGTGTCATTAATGCCAATAATTAACCAAATAAATAGGACTAATGAATCAATTTTTTTAAATAATGTATTCCAACATATCACATAAAACACACTTTTATTCATACATAAGTATCAGATGCAGGAGACTGGAAGCATAAAGCAACAAATTTGGTTATTCTTTATTTATTATTGTATATTCTATTATATTGTATATTGTATAATATTGGATACTGGAAGCCGCTAAAGACACTATAGGAACCGTTAACGGGAAAAGGATAAGGAAACAATGGGTAGCAGATGAGATGATTGCAAAGATGGTTGAAAGAAGAAGATGGAAAAATGTAAACACAGAGTTAGGCAAAATGAAGTACAAAGAGTTAAACAATAAATTGAGAAGGGCCACAAATAAAGCAAAAGAAGAATAGTGGAAAACGCAATGCGAGGATATGGAAAATTTACAGAAGAAGGGTGAAATTGGTGCTCTATACAGCAAGGTTAAGTTATTATCGGGAAGTAAGAAGGCAAGGTCTGTGCTAACAGTTAAAGATAAGTGGGGTAAGATAATAGTTGAACCAGGAAAAATCCAAGAGAGATGGAAGGAATATATAGAAACACTGTATGGTAAAGAACTTAGGCCGACAAGGTTAGACATAGAAAAGGAACATGACGTAGAAGAAGATAGCTTAGGTCCAGGCATACTCGACGTTGAAATAGAAAGGACATTAAAGGAGATGAAAGCAAATAAGGCCGTGGGGGTGGACAACATACCTGTAGAACTATTGAAATGTTTAGGAAAATGCAGGAAGAAGGCCCTATATGGACTGATTCGTAGTATCTATGAGGAAGGAATCTGGCCGGAAGATTTTGTGAGATCGGTGTTAGTTCCTATTCTAAAAAAGGCAAAGGCTACGTCATGTGAGGATTACAGAACAATAAGTTTGATATCCCACGCAGCTAAAGTTATTCTCAGGATCATAAACAAAAGGATAGAGAGTAAGGCAAATGATTACTTAGGGGATGATCAGTTTGGGTTTAGGAAAGGAAGAGGTACGCATGATGCCATTGCAGTAATGAGATCACTAGTCGAGAGGAATATAGAATACAATCAGGACGTTTTTGCCTGTTTTGTAGATTTCGAAAAAGCATTTGATAGAGTGAATTGGGAAAAATTAATGCGTGTATTGCAGAAAATAGGAATGGATTGGAGGGACAGGAGACTGATCCGCAACCTGTACATGTCTCAGACTGCGCAGGTGCGAGTGGGGAACGGAGAGTCCGGATGGGCAGTGTTAGGAAGAGGTGTAAGGCAGGGTTGCCCATTGTCACCGGTACTGTTCAACGTATATGTAGAGGAAATGATTAAAGAGGCATGGGAAGAACTAGAGGTAGGAATAAAAGTCGGAGGGGAATTTGTAAAATCGGTTAGGTTTGCTAATGACCAAGCATTAGTCGCTGTGTCAGCCAAGGGGTTGCAAGCATTGTTGAGTGAATTGGAGATTGAGTGCGATAAATATGGGATGAGAATCAATATTAATAAAACAAAGGTTATGCAATTTTCCAGAAAGAAAAAGGCTAAGCTAAATATTAAAATATGTGGGGAAAAAATAGAGCAGGTAGAACAGTTTACATATCTTGGAAGTGTTTTGGACCAATATGGTCAAAGTGGTAGGGACGTAAGGAGAAGAATTGCGCTAGGCAAGGAGGCTTTCTCAAGGAGGAGGGAGTTGATGACGCGGACGTTGAGTAGAGATGTTAAGACAAGACTCGTAAAAACTCTGATATGGAGCGTAGCTATGTACGGCGCGGAAGCGTGGTCGCTGAAGCAGGAGGATAGACGTAGATTGGAGGCTTTTGAAATGTGGGTGTGGAGAAGAATGGAGAAGGTGAAATGGACCGAAAGGAAAACAAATGAGGAAGTACTGGAGGTGGTGGGTGAGGAGAGGGGTTTGTTGAGAGAAATCCTATGGAGGCAGGAAAAATGGATGAAAGGCGAATTGAGCGGTAGTGGAATGTTGAAGAAGGTAATAGAGGGGAGAATGTTGGGCAAGCGAGGAAAGGGCAGGAACAGGATAGGGATGTTGGATGGGTTGAAGGGAGGAAAGAAGTACACAGAGATGAAGAGGGACCTGATGTAGTTTAGGTTGCTGGATTGGGTTTTGTTTGGAGTTACAAAATATTTATTTGATAGTTATGTCCATCCAAAAACCTACCTTAACCGGTAGATTACCTAATAATTCTATTATTGTATTACAGTAGTCCCCTCCATACCTAACTCCAACTAAAGAATAGAACTAATGAATTCATATGTTGTCTCACGAACCCAAATTTTATACTTTTTCAATTTTAAATCTTTATTCATGTTTTTTTTCTTAGCATCATTAACTATTAAATTATCTGATGCATTTATTTTGAAATGATTTTTCCCTTATTAATACATTTTCTATCCACCATTGGCAGGTTTTCAATCCTGGCAATTCAATGTATATCATTTCAATATTTTTAAATGGCATTAGTTCTTTAAATTACAAGAGCCGTGTTGGCTCTATGCCCACAGACTGAACTCAAGTGTTTGATAAAGTTGATCATGCATTAATATAGACAAAAACTTGAAATATTCACCCAGTATTGGTGCTCAGCTCCTGCCATGGTTGCCAAGCTACCTAATGAACAAATATCATTTAAGTAGCCCAAGTTTAGACTGTATATTCTTATGAAATAAACATAAAAAATCCTCTCTCAAGCCCATTACATTTTACTGTATTAATGAATGTTATATTAAGTTGGTTGACGATGTCAATTATTTGGTTTATACAGGTGCTATTGAGGTTTATAAAAAAACCTGTTATTCACAACAGTCGCATGGTGAAATTTTAACAAATACCTTGTAGTAGTAGTTAATACCTCGATGTAGTAGTTCATTGCAACTGCATATAATTTATTACTTTTAATGATGTAATATGCCATTTATGACACATAAATAATGAACGGATACCACGCTTATGCAATTAACTGAACTTATGGCTGCTTGGTCTTCTAAACCTCGACAATAATTGTAAAACACATACTTTAAACTTAATTAATAGCACTATCAATTTTGAATTACCCCTATGGAATATATAAAATTTCAAAAGCAAATACTTGGAAGTTCTCTACTGTTTCTCTCTGCTCTAAAATCTATCACACAGTATATGTTTCAATAACCTATCAACAGAGCTGATGGTTAACAATTGTACGCATGATCGTAAAAATTTTTGTCGGCTTCTATTTCACCATTAACCTTGATTCACTTCCATGCCTTTCTACATTCTTCTCTTGTACTCACTCCCTTTTTATGTTAATTAGGAAAATGATACTCCCAGCTGAAAGTCTCTACGACGTAATTCCACATTACACTCTTCCCAACACTGGATTCTGCATCACGGCTGAACATGCTGAATTCATCAACGTATTGTGAAAACTAGCATAAATCAAGAGATGTTCTGTATCCTTATTATTTGGGATATATTTACAAAACATGATTTTTAGAACTTATCAATTATCAAACGACAAATAGTTTAAGAAATTCATCCATGTGAACTTTGATGACCATTAATGCAACACGAAAAATAATTAAAAATCCATACGTTTTCGGAAAAAAATAGAGATGTAACTACTTCACTAACTCAGCATGGCAGAAAAATACAGCTATGAATAGCCTGGTCGTGTTAATGCCTGATCCTCTGAATTATGTACTTCTACTGTTCATATACATTTTAGTGAAAGTATAATCACGGTACCTATTACCATTATCGATGGCGGAAAAATATACAATTACCAATACCTCCACAAACTATACGTCCCCATTTGAATTTGCACAGCAACCACATTCACAAACTGCAAAAGGCTCAAGAGCCTGGTATCAAACTACTAAAATAGAAAAAACTTCAAATTGACTTTACGTCAACCAATTACCAACCTGCATATTCATGTAACCATCAACCGAAACTAAATACCCTTTATACTCATGTCCCCATTTCAGTTTTATCATTACCGGCTTTCCAGTGAGGCTATTCAGAAAAGGCTTAGGATTTATAGGAACTGTTGCCTGTAAGAAAATAAAGGCACTTCAATCAAAAAGAAACAAATATGATGTAGCCACTCGACCAATTTTTACTCCAGCTCCTCAAATTAAATTTATTTCATTGAAATTACGATTTTGCTTGGTAAGGAAAGGATTTCATCCACTTTTGAATGAAAACAAATGATTACTTACCATTTTTGATAGGCAGAATAATAAAAACCCCAAAATCAGACTTCACTAAAATTGAATCACGCAAGTAACGAAAGACAATTTTCAACTCCCACCCTTGCAGACCATCGTCCCATCCATTGCAAATAGTTATTCATTTGTTTTCCCAGTATATTTTCAGGAATTTCGGAGGAAAATGATTAAATATGAACGAGTATTCTCTTGTTCTAAATATGACAATACAAAATTGTCTTTCAGTATTATATCTTTTGACAAAGATAAAAAAATTGTAGTGTCATTTGAATGAATGAATTGAAACATCCGCCGGGTCATTCGAATACTCCAAGTGTATGAAATTTTACAGTTCTAATTTAATATTATCTAATACATTCCGAGAAGTTTTACTACAAGTCATCGGGGTTATTCTACTGGTTAATCAGGAAATAAGTATTGAATCACTTTTTGTTTGCTAAGAAAGCCCCTAAAATTATAATAATACTAAAGAATTTCAACTACTCAAAATAAAAAGATGGACTTATCTCTTACGCCTCGCCTTATTAGACAAGAAAAAGCACGATAACCCCTGAAATGAGAGTGAAGAATTGCTGCTGAATTCTAACAAGATTATTAAGGTAGTCCTGAAAATTAGTTTTCTGCATAGAAGGAATGAGAATGTTCATAACAGGGCAGCACTGAATAACATTTTGCAATTTTCAAGGGTCCTCGTTGAGCATACATAATTTAAATTGAATGGTTGCGATAGCATGTTTTTTTTCGGCGTGATTTAATTTGTAGTAGTTATCCTTTGAAGTTCTGGAACTAAAAGTTTCCACCTATTATAACACAGATTAACACCATTATACTATATAACTGCAATAATTACCTGGCCTTCTACATATCTTGTTTAGGGTGTTGTCTTTATTTCTCCAGTTCCCAGCAATTTCTGCTGCATAAGAATTCTTTGCTTTCTGCCCTTAGTGTTAGCAAACAACCTAGGCTATCAAAAATGTATACAAAAAATGTTAGCAAAACTTATTTTCATGGCCCCGCATTTATCTTCCATACTTCAGCAGCAGTTCTTCACTCTTTTCTCAGAAGTTATCATCAATTTGCTGTGTAAAAAGACTAGGCGTGAGAGGTTAAGTCCATCCGTTTACTTTGTGTAGTTGAATTTCTCTAGTATTAGCTCTTTATTTTAGGGCTTTCGTTAACATTTAGAAAAGCGATTCGATACTATGTCCCTGATTACTCAGGCATAATTAGTTACACCAATGATGCAAAATTTATAGCTACAATTAGAGTTTATTCTTTACTACTGAAATACATGTTTCTGTTTTATCATAAGCATCCAACAGAAAATCCTTACAAAAATGTCAAAAGATTTAAAAGAAAGCTATAAAAGTACATAAAAGGCATTTAATGCAACATGAGATGTATGAACACATTTTGTAGGCTAACAATGTAAACGGTAATTCAACTTATTTAACAATTTTCAGTCATTGAAATTTTTATTTACAATGGAATTGATGCTTTCATAGATCAACAAGCAATACCTTAATTACAGAACTAACATATATAGTGGCAAGTTTCAAAAAATATATTTTCTTGCAAATGATGGGTTTTGCCTTCACTTTTTTCCTGTCAAAATTTGCTTCAATGAGTATTAGTTGGAATCTTCAAAATACTTTGGTACACACATCTCAACAGTTTTCCTTGACGCAGTTCTCAAAGACTCTACCATATTGACTATTTTGACCAGAACACAAAAACTAATTCAATGAATTCAAATTACACATGCACACATCTCAATGCGACACACATCTTCAGAGGCACTTCTTTAAAAGTAAGCATTGTCTTGGATAAATGTGTCAGCAGTGGAATAGCTAGACAAATAGGTGCGAAGGCAAATTTCTCACACTCTCCGAGGCACATCACATTACTGCATGATAAGCAAATAAAAAAAATAAATTCTTACCAGCTACGGATTCATAAAGAATATCAAATGATTCAACCTCTCATGACTTGAATGCAAGTCAACCTCATTTTCTTTCCAATTTGGTAAAAATGTCTCATTTCATTTGGGCAAACAGTAATTTTACTACATTTTGTATTCAGTTACTTTTTTTTAATGTAAAGGATGAGCTCAGAACACATTATTCAGTTTTCATTCCTCACATAATAAGAGAAAATAAGGAGAGAGCATTTACCCTTCCTCATTGTGACTTTATTCTGCAATAGTTAAGGCACATTACTACATACATTTTACCTTTTATTTCAATAGCCTACTCAAAAGCCTTCATAAATATATGTATATTTATTAGAATGAGAGTTAATGTCTTGATTTAAAAAATAAATCTTGTCAGCATGATAAACCATTAGTTATAACCCCAATTTTAAAAAATCATTTTCATTATTATCAGCTGAATTTTTACACCAAAAATTATCTACAAAATCCTGCTGAAATAATGTTTTAACTAACAACTGTATTCCAAGCTCCTCAGTGCCAGTCAGGAAGCCATTATAACCAAAGTTCAAAAGGTTTCATCACTCCAGTTCAAACACAAAACACCTATGCTTTTTGTCCTACAAAAATAAAATTATTTATGTTATTAACAATTTTCATTCCAAAAATATGAGATATTTAACAACTCTGAAATCTCTCTGACAATCCAATAATTATTAACAAAATTCTTAATTTTCACACTTCACAGTGCAAGAATGAATTTGGCTAAATTCAGCCTTTCATCCTATAACAACACAAAGAGAAGAAAGCCCTTCCCTTTCTTTAAATCTAACTACATCAAGCATGTATGAAAGATGTATATATAATCTACTGAAATCATATTATTATTGGATTAAGCTGATAGTACACTACATCACCTAAATTTATAAAATTACCTTTTCAAGGGTAAAACTCATTCCTGATTTACACATTGTTTCAATTTTAATCTCAATTTTGAAAAGGCACTTAAGGAAGTGTGCATTCAAGCAGATCTGGACAACACTGAAAAATATGTGTTTGCTAAGAAATACATACCATAGACATTACATAACAAAGCAGTGAAACCACTCATAGACATTTCTAAATCCTACACAAAACTTCCCATTCCATGAGGTAGAAAGTAAAAATGAATAAACTGACTGCAAATACATATGATTAATGAATCCACCACATCATCATTAGGTTAAACACAATGAACAACTATAATTCATGAAAACATCCAGCCTTTCATATCATCTACACATGACCTAATATCAAATTATTGATGGAAATATGAATAAGACATACATACAGCAAATCATATTTCTATTACAAAAAAGTCATTATACCAACATGAATTTAAGCCCTACCACCTAACTGCACCTGCTCCGATGATTAATTTGCCCTAGAGGGAAAGAATATTATAAACCATCAAAAAATGGCATGACCTTATGAAAAGTACAAAATGTAAAACTTTTATCTTTACATCTCATATGTTAAATCAATTGAACTAATATTTAACTGAATGTGCATTTCATTTGACTTTAATGAAATTTTATCAGAAAGAAATAGAACTGAAAAATTACAATATGTACAGCAATATAAAAAGGTTTTTATCAACACTTGAAGGTATAGCACAAGGATATTTGAGGGAGCAGGTGCATTTATGGACAGCAGAAGTTTTCCTCACCAAGATTTCGTGAACAATTATAATGGTCAACATCCACACAAATTTTTACCATGAGCTTTATGGCAGTGAACTTATTTGTATCAAGACTTCCAGATGTGCAATGCCTTTCACTTTCCTAACTTTAATTCCTTAAAAGAGCAGTTACAGCTCCTTAAGTCAAGAATGCTAGATGCTAATGACATGTGGCATAACATTAAATAGTGAAGGATTTCCACAAATATTTGTTTCTAAATACTGAAACTCATAAAAACACAGAACAAGTCAAATTTTTGGAAGTATACAAATGACTATTCATAGTCTTAGCCTCAGTACACTAATCATTTTGGAAGTTCTTACGTGTACAGTTTTAGAAAAAGGCACTCAAAGTTGATAAGATATCAAATTTTGCAATAAAACAAAATTATTTAGGTCCCAATTTATACAAAAATAAGAATGCCTGTTAGCAAACATAAAGCCAACTACATTATGCTCAAGAAATAATATTACTAAACTCAAACTTTAAATTCTTAAAATATTATGAACTAAGATGACTGAAGATAGAGGAGCAGTGCAAATCTCTTTGGTCTTCAGATTACCTCAAATCCTCTTTCTCACAATTCAATTCTATTGCAGTGAACAAAGAATAAAATTAAAAAAATATGCACATTTCATAGTAATTTTCTCAGACTCCTTTTCCCACATCCCTACCATCTTCCTTGGAGTTACCAATAGCTTGTTAGATAAACAATACACTTGTTATTTCCTTTTCCAAAAAATTGAGAGAAACCATTAGACAAAATATGGGTCGAGTCAAAGCTTAAAAACTGTGAAAGTTACTTAAAAAATATTGATAGCTGTGCGCTACAAGTGGAAAGCAAGATTGTAAGCTTCTGTTTGCTGCTGAGTAGACCAAAGTCAGGATTAAAGAAGTTGAATAGAACAGTTCAATCCCAATGCATGTCAATTCAGATACGCACACACGACAGCATGGTTTTCTGAAATTCATATGCACTGTGATCAAGTTGTCAAATACCCTTATTTCAAGGTGGCAGATGCCAACTTTTGGATAATAGTACCTGCTATGTGATTTAACAGAAAGTTACTTCAAGTTATGAATTTCATGAGCAAACATAAGGGTTTCAGTTTCACTAGAATGATGAAGCTCTACGAGCTTTGAGGATATGCGGCCACCCCTAGCTCCAAGCAAACAGGGTTTAAATAATCATAATAATACATATTACTTGATGTCATCACCTTTTACCCAAGTGAGCACAATTTTTCCCATCCTCTCAGACATAGTACTCTCACATTATATTTTGAAAAATAATGAACAGATCATACACTTGTGAGGAGGCATTATATTCAATGACTTGAGTTACCAAACTTCAACTGCTAAACATTTCTTTTAAAGAGATACAATGCAACTTCAACACAAAATTCATGATGATGAAATGAAAATTGACATAAATATATTTAAATTACTTCAATTGCATTTCAAAGCTTAACTGTAACTTCAGTTATATCCTCAAGGTTACCTAATTAGTACCAAATTAAACAATGAGACAATGGGTGCTGCTTAATGACTGGGCCACAGGTTTGGACCGCTACTGACATTACCAAAGTAGCAATATTTCCTAGTAATGGTTGCAAGAAGAAATTCATAAGGCTATTGTAGCCCATTTAAGAGGCATTAGTAACACAAATGTTGTACATTAAAAGTATGAATATGGAATGCATATTTGTGTAGTTATTTGCCGTCTATGAGTAAAGTGTATGTACTTTTTATTCATACTCTACAACCAAGGCCACAACAGGAGGATGAACAGAAAGAAGATAGAATGGACAATTGAGAACTGATTCACAGAAGATGCATACATAAGTAATCATGAACTTCATGTACTATTGACCAGGTATTTGACAATCTACTACAAATTAACATTCTATAACAAGGGGCATGATAGTCCAGTCTGCAAAGTTCTGGTCTGGGTTCAATTGTAGGTGATTGCACTCTCAGTTTCACTCAATAATGTACATTAAATGAGTGAATAAATATGTAAGGAAAATGCAGAGGCAATTAGAGTGGAAGATAAGATGGTGAATACTGCACAAATGAAGCAAAGCCACATGTGATTTGCAATGATTACTTTAGGACTGAATGATGAAGAGTGGCAGAGAAGAATAAGCAGCACCTACCGCATTAAAATTTAACAGATGACGCATGTCAATATGGAAGTTGCTTGCCTAGATTTTAACTATTTCAATCAGATTACAGGGAAAAATACGTTGTTTCATAGTTTCCAATAATGAGGGAAACAGACTATAATGCCTCAAAATACCAGTTGTCTGTAGTCTTACTCCCACCATTCTTGGAATAAATTGGGGCAAAAGATTCTGAGGTTAAATGTGTCAGTAAAGAATCATGCAAGGCAACGATGTAGGAAGTACGTTCACTCCTTTGGATTGGTGAATCTCTTGCAGGCAGTTCTCCCCACCCAGGGCGGCTTTCCTAAATGGAGCAGGATTAGGCAACCATTTTCTTGGGGCCTTGTTCGTGTGCCTTTCGTAAGCGTCTCCTCAGCTCTTGTGGGAATCTATCATAGCATTTTTTGCACACGGGCTTCAGATCTAGCTCATAGAATTTTGTCTTCTGGGTCATCTTCTGGTCACACACGGAGCACGCAAAGTGATGAACGCACCAAGCTTTGTTGAGTGCAGTGAACACTGTTCAAATAAAGGGAGACAGACATCAGTGGCAATTCAACAACACGATAAGTGCATAGATATATGGAATGATACAGAAAACACACATGCTACACTTTTAGTTAGTTAACCACCAACACAATGTCATGGATGTCAATGAAACAATCTTGAATTATCCTAAATCACTGGCAAATCCTCAAAATGAAAAAAATGTAATACAACATAACCATATTATTTTAGAAATTCAAGGGATCAAAATAATTGGGACTTCAAAATATGTGTTCGAAATACTTGCACTCAAAAAAATGTCTTCCAGTTCTGTGGCTGGAAAATAAACCTGTGATGCTGTTTTACCTGTTAACTAAAATATGAACACAAAACTCACAATTACCTAGCAGGTCTGTAATTTGATATTTGATCCTATGTTTAGGAAGGATACACTTACCGGCTATGAGAATTGAATAAAAATATGCAATATTGAATGATTGTGAAACGTGTGAATTTGACCTAACTTACAAATCAAGCAAAACTAACAGTTCTGGAGCAGATATTGAAACAATCTTTTCTCAGTCATCAAAAGACATTCACTACTTTTGTCTTTTCCATCTACTTCTCTCATCACCCAACATTGCTGGCCCAGGTGGCCTTCTTGCTTCCTAACTATGAGTTCGTGTTTGATTTCCTCCACCTGGGGCATGGGCGTTTTTATTATTATCTTATTTGGGGATTAGGTAAAAGAAGGGAAAATGTAGTATTAATCTCACCCCAATAAAGATGACTGATGACCAAAGACTGATGAACCATAAATTTTCTGTGCTTATGCAGCATGTGCACTACATATAAAAATATACCTATAATTGTTAAGTATAATATGCCACAAAGGACCCATAAGAGAACTTTAGCGTTTCCAAACCCCTGTTACATCCTCTGCAATTAAGTATTCCATAGCGCAATCGCACATAAAAATTAAATTAATTACAAATAAATAATTATAATATGATTATTATTTATAGTTTTCAAAACACTCACCATCTCCAGCAATCACCTGGTTACAAACAAAGCAAAGGTTCCCAAACAGCTGATGATAATGGGTTTCACAATAGGCAAGACCCTTTTTCTCATAATGTCGATGACCAAAGAATGGCTTCTCACACTTGGCACAGACAAAATGCTGAGGAAAAAAGGATGAGAAATTTAATATCCACATCACTCATTTACTGTGTCAAGGACTTCATGCGGCCAAAATTATATACACTAACATCTGAGATCGAAAATGATTCAAGGGTCATAAAAATAATCAAAGGACATATATTTATATAAAAAGAATCCCAATAGCGAATTCTGGACTTAAAATGAGAGGCCATTGGTGTATAAAAAATAAAATCAATATTTTAAACCCATATGTTATGGATCAGAAGAAAATAATATGTAAGTCAGAATAACATGAAACACCTCAACCATTTAACCAACTTTTACCACTCTCAATTAAATCACTAGAGTGTTGACAATACATTACAAATGCCTCTTATTTGGACACAAATTCCTAAAGAGAAAATATTTCACCTCCAATTGAAAAACTTTCAATCGTTTTCCCCAAACCAATAAACCTTTTTGATTACAAAGTGAAATATTGAACCATTCAACAATGATTGACAACTGCATTGCCATTGAAGGGTTACATTCAAACTCAATGACACTAGACTTTTCTTTTACTTGACTAGAATTGAACTCTCCTCCCTTCTATTTTCGCTCTTGTATCTTCCCTCCGTATGAAAACAGGAATGAGATCTATCAACAGAGAATAAGGTAGTTTTTCAAGTCTAAGTTCTGAATGAGGCAGTGAAATTTTACATTCACACCACATTAAATACAAACCTCTACATGCCAATGCTTCCCCAGGGCAGTGACGACTCGCTCCTCAATTGGACGACGGCAAGCACCACATATGGGAACCCCCATTTTATCATGACAACGAAGGCAGTACAGTTCATTCTGTAAAAAAAATGGGTATATTACTTCTTTCCACTTTAGAAGAGTACAATTGCATGAAATGGCTGAAATTATATGTACACCATCTATTTTAAAATACCAAGGTAGGCTTAAAACTAATGCACACATGCTTGTAGACCACAAACAAAGAGACCTTCAGAAGCACTCCTGGTGGCATGAGGAAGTAACATTCCCCTCAACACGCATTTGTAGGTTTGAGGTTGTTACATTCATCCTGTGTATGAAGCAAAGTATGGAGACGTTTTCTAGTGGTATGTCAAAGTGAGTTAAACAGCATGCTGTCATCGAATCGAACATTATCTGCTAAATGAGTGCCACAACTCTTGATTTAGGATCACAAGAACATCAGAATGGAAATTTCTGCACAATGCTCGAACCATTTCAAGAGCAACCAACAAGATTTTCTGAGCCAGTTTGTGACCACGGATGAAACTTAAGTCCATGACTTTACCCCAGAGACAAAGCAGCATTGAAAGCAGTGGAAAGATGTTGATTTACCTGCCATCAAAGAAAGCAAAGGCAATACGGCCAGCTGAAAAGGTGATGCTTCAGTTTTCTGGCATGGGGAAGAGACTCTGCTGATGGATTATCTTCCCACTAGTCAAACAATTACTTGACAATACTACGCTAACCTCCTGGATCAACTGCAGCAAAAGATAAATGAAAAAAGGCCAGATTCGGCAAGAAAAAGTCATCTTTCATCAAGACAATGCACACGCACACACAAGTGTCACTTCCATGGGAAAAATACGTCAACTACGATGCGAATTGTTACCACACCCACCTCATTTGTCTGATTTGACTCCATTATTTTTCAATCTCTTCTCAAGCTCAAAATTTTACTCAGTGGATGGAGATTCTCTTCAAGCAAAGAACTAACAGCTGAAATAGGTGGGTATTTCACAGGCTTGAAGGAATCTAATTTTCAAGGTTGTATCAAGACGTTGGAACATCATTGGACTAGATGCATTAGTGTTATGGGGAGACTACGTTGAAAAATAAAAAAGTTTCACTGAAGTAAGTTGTTTATTTCTATTCCAATCTGAGAAGTTTTCAAATTACCCTCCTACAACATCTGTCAGTTAAACTTCATAGAACTACATGTAGATGAGGTAAAAAAGTCAGGTGCACTAAATGCAAAATGAAAATACATCATTTAAGAAGTGTTCTGGATAGGATTCAATAGGATTACAAAATGATTTGGTGCAAAAAATACAAAAAAACAATAATAACCAAACCAGAAGTTTGTTTAATAGGTGAGGATTAAGCATATTATTAGCCCTACATAAAGTGTGTGACAATCACACCTCAGGGTGCTGGAGTTATTTTTGGTAAGCTGCTTATGGTTTCCATGTAATTTTGAAAACCAAAAAATCATTCTGTCTGCTTGGGTGAAGCTGAGGGTGCCTGGAACCTTTGCTTAAAAGCCAAACATTCTACCCACTAGCCAACCATACCCCTTTAGAATGTACACATAAAAAAGAATATGTGATGCCTTTCCATGCCACAAAGCGAGCCATCATCAAGCCAACCAATGATCAAGCTGTAGCAAAGAACTTATCCAGGAGGAAGAAGATGCAACAGGTGTGAGTAACAAGAAGGAGATGTGAGTAGGGACCAAGGTGGAGGGGATGCATAAGAAGGCAACAGTGTACAAATATCACTTGCTTGTATTGAAAATGATGAATTGAATTTTCATGGTCCTAACTTCATATTAAGAAATCCTTGAGAATTGATAATGTGAGTATGGACAACCCTTTAACCACGATAAGCCCACCAGTTTTCTCTAAATGATTAATGGTTGACTGAAATATTTAATATTGTAGTACCAGTTTCAAAATGAATAAAGTATTATTATTATCATCAACATCGGAGAATGATATGTCTTACACACTTATACCTCAAATTTATCAAGCCGAATTCACACAATCCTCTGATTTTCACATTTTACTTTATATCCTGGACAGTTCTCCATATAAGTCAAAGCAATCAGAACCTCAAGTGGACAGTCCTCAACCTAGAATTGACATAAAATGGCCCACGGAGATGACAAGTCAATTTTTATTGTATTTTTTCCAGATTTTAACTGTTTTTATGTTTATTTTTTCCAAAATTATTCATTAAAGTTGGTTGGTGGGCTCTGTTCTCAATTTTTAAAATTATCAGTTAGTGTATTATCCACCAGTGCTGAGATCTGTACTGCGTTGGCTGCTATCCTTTTGTTTTTCTTGGTAGGATTGTTAATATTTATTAGAATTCATTGTGATATGGTAAAAAATAGCTTGAAGTAACTTTTTTCCTTAAAAACACTAACAAGCTACACATTAACCCAGTTAAAAATCAGCGCACAAATAATCTGTTACATTAATTAATCTTTGTTTAATTTGAAAGCCACACGAATTGTACAAATTCCATTCATCATTCCCCTAAGATTTACCTCGCATTTAGCAATATCCTTAAAACTAAAATGCTACTCAAATACATACCAGATCATTGGCAGAGTAGCCCGGACGACTCTTCACCTCCCTGGCATCTGCATTCAGCTCTGTCCCACAAGCAGTGCAGTTGAAGTGGTAGGGGTGATAAACCTCTCCACGAAATCTCAGTGGCCTATCATCAATCATACCACTAGAAAGTAGATAATGCACATGTTAAGTGGATTCTTGTGTTATCAGAAATTCATAAATGAAATGAAATCTTAGATTTTAAGAATAGTATATGCATATGAATGAATGTAAACATTTTTTTTCAAATTCTTTCAACCTTTAATGAATATAAAATTGTAAAAAAAATCATTTTGCATGACACTTTGTGGAAATATTCCTCATAATTTGAATTAACTGTTACTTCCTACTTTTCTTTGTTATATCAATATATACCACCCAATGTTTTAACAGATGATTGTCATTGTTAAGACTGAACAGATGACAGCCATCTAGAGAGACCATGGTTGATAAATGAAATAACTTAATACTGGAAATATACAAAGTAAGAGTTGATTTAATATGCAATGAACACATCATTAACTATCACAACATTTTAACAAAGTGATCTGTTATGAGTTTTTTGCCAAATAACCAAACAGTATCTTGCATTTTAAAAGTTCAAACATCATTCCCAAAATTACACTATATGCAGACACTACAGAATGTCCAATTTATAATGTGGAATTGGCTCTTCCTATCAGACAGCCCAGTGGACATTTCTTGCATTCTAGAGTGTCATGCTCTGTAAGGCAAGTAAGATTGTACGAGACATGTTAGGTGAAGCTTTGACAGACCTTCTACACAACGAGGTTAAAAAAAATTCATTTTACAATGCCTGAAATTCAGAATTTAGGTAAAAGATTCAAACAATACCTGCCAAATTTATAGTGGCTTAATACCAATACAGTGAAGGGAAAACAATGAAAATATCAGAAAGAGTAAATCTGATAAAAATCAAGCACTAGGTGGATTAAGTGTAAAGCTCAGAAAAGCAAAGTTCTAAGATCATTAAAAAAAAATATTTTGATCATAAAAATTTGCTTAGTTTGTCTACATACATCTGCCAGCATACTGTTTATTGTATGTACTACACTAGTAACAGCAATAGGTGCAAAATATACAAGGCAGAGGAGGAACTGAGGTCCTATCCATTACAAGACAGCAATCATAAGATGATAAATTTGTCATGAAGTAGCCCTGGGCTTCTGTGCTCCAGATTTAAAATGGAAACTGCTTTCGTTACAATGATTCATTATTAGGAATCAATGAAATAAGATATCACTCAAACTTCAAAACACACAAACTGTCTCAAAAACAATAGAAGGAGTTGGAATATACATTTATCAATTTTTTCTTGGTTCACCCATCTCTAAATGAGAATTTTTGTCTCATTTCCACATTTTAGAAACGTACAAATAAGATGATATTGATTTCATTCCAGTAATCTGATGCTATGGGGCAGCTGTATGACAAAGGACAACTTAGGGAGCATTTATACTTGTTAATGATTCATTTTTAGTTCATCCCACCTTCCAAATCACTATTTCCGAGTTCATAATGAGGACCAATTAAGATTCAACACAAAATACTTGTTTTGAAAAGCAGTAATTCTGATTTTCCTGGATCAAACTAGCAGTTTAGTTGGAAATACATGACATGAGTGAAATACATATTCTCTATTCTCTATAATAAATGAACAATCAGACAACTTAGAATGATGAACAGGAAATTAAATGCCTTCAAGTACTTCGAGGAATATCAATGACATCACAGAATGTGGTGATTCAGGAGGACATACAACCTCACAAACATTAATTGGTAATTACCATACCCATTTGGGGAAAATTTAGAGTTCAAGAGAAGGAAATATAAAATTACTGTCAAAGTAACTCTTCTTGATACAGAAGTCACTATTTCTTTTATATTCGCTTGGGTGTTTCGCTAGAATAACCACTTCCTGATCCTCTTATTGAATTTTCTATGGAATATTAAGCAGTACACAAAACAGCACTAGAGGGAAAATAATGATTGCCCAAGGACTTCCGTAAAATTAAATTCATCCCAAAGATTCTATGACAGAACATGAAACCATGTCCACTTGAAGAAGCCCACATATTAGAAATTATGCAAAAACATGTATTGTTTGGGGATAATTCATAAGCAGAAAAGATCAATATGCACTTTGCAATTCACCTGTTCAAAAATAACTATGAATAAGCCGTCAATAATAATTTAATCCAACAATGCTTAATCATATACATAGTAACTGAATTAATTATCATCAATTGATTATTGCAGAATAGAAGAGATCCATATTGAACCATTATGTACTTCATTTACACTTGATCTGTTGACAATGATATTATTTTTGGATTATTACTCTACCGAGAGAATATACTCACTGGCACTTGTGGCATACATATTTCCCAAGGCCAATGGCCTTCTCCCTGGCATTGCATTGATGGCAGAGTGCTCTTCCATGGTTCCTAATGAATCCAAGATCAGCCAATTCCTTGTCGCATGACTCACAACGGAAGCAGCGTGGATGCCAACTGGCATTCATTGCCTTTATGACACGGCCAATGACAAACTCACCTGAAAGGAAGAAAGAAACATGGCATAAAATCAATTGGAACCAATGATAAAACAGAAAATTAAATAATGAATGGGTTAGAAAATTGCAAAACAGTTTTCTACATGTTCCATATTCAGTTTATAGTGCAAGTACTGCACATACCAATCATGAGCAGAGAACCAAGGCAAAGCGAGCAGTTCAGTCTGATCCAAAATTCAATTAGATATTATCAATGTAATTGGTACGTGGAGTCAAGAAATGTTTCTGGAAAAAATAAAGTCTCGTCTAAAATCAACGGTAGTAGTAGTAGTTTTTAGGGGAGGTGGCTGACAGCTGAGGTCATTTACCCTATTAGGGATGGATGAGAAAGGAGGAAGGGTGGAGAGAAACCCAGCATCGCCATTAGCCTTCTCTTAATGCAAGGCACCAAGGGGTCCACAGTTTAACATCCCATCCAACGGATGGCATACTCACTCAAAGTGCTCTCCACAAAGCACCTCAAGTAGGGATCTTGATACCACTGAAAAATCTGCCGCCACCGGGATTCGAACCCAAGCCCTCTAGGTGGGAAGCCAGTACTTTAGCCACCGCACCAGCCCAATCCCCAAATCAACAGTTTACTCATAAGATGAAAATTATGATATTGAAACAAGTTTTTACCCAAATCTATCTTGACATTAGTGAAGTGGCCTACTAAATGATTCAACACAACTCAAACTAATCACAGTGGTATGCATATCGCAAGATTATAAATAGAGCTATAGTTGATGGTAATGTTGTAAAAATGAGATGAATATTATGGTGTACAGAATGGCATGAGCTAATCAAGAAATATAGAGCTTACATTCAAATGCCCTATTAAAGTTCAGACATAGGTACATGCATGTAACTGAAAAAGAACTTACAAAGGCTGCAAAAGAACAAAAAACACACTATTCATCCTTCAGCAAACACAGAAATATTCTATTTGGGGAATTACTACTCAGGGATTAGAAATTTGACAGATACTGGCTTGGGTTCATCACATTAAGATGGATAGACTTAGTATCAGCATTCATTTTTGAAACAATTAACAAACTTCCATGCATTTCTCCTTACCAAGGGGTACAAAATTTTCCCACCAGCAACCATAATTACTGCATGCATACCATATGGTTTACAATTTGAACTAAAGCTTTAATGTCAAATTCTGGGTCAAAATATTTTTATGTTAACTTAAAAAAAAACTATGAGAGAGTCATGCAACCATTCTGGAGATAATCCAAGATGGTCTGTTATTAAAATTATAACTCAATATGTGACTTTTTACCAAACAATAGTATGTTAAAACTTACCACACTTTCCACAGCATGGTGCGAAGAGAACATGGAAATCATGTTCACAGTATTTTCGTCCTTCAAATTCATAAAATATTCCACCAGGAAACTGCCGAAAACACTGTGCACAACTGGAGTCAATAAAGAACACCAGGATTAAAAAAAACATCAATTTTCTCACACTGCCTCTAATTTAAAACCAGTTATGCCTTAATATTTATGTTCAAGATAGACCCCTACATTTCAAATTGATCACACAATTCTACTGAAGTCATAAACCCTCTTGACAAATTACAGGAGGCAAAGCATCAAAGAAAAAGTGCCTTGCTATACATTTCAATCATTGTGCTTCAATTATTGCCAGTGAACAGGTCACCAAAGACCAAGAGGCCTTAGTGCCCCATTTTCCTCACCCTGTAGGGTTCCTAAATAGCTCATAGGTTTGTGTACTGAAGTAAAAATGTCAACTTCACCTGCTTCACCTGATATTGAAAATATGTAACACAGATATATGTACAGAGAGGTGTTCTACTTTCTTGATCGAGCTTTAAAAGAAACATTTTATGCTGCTTATCTCTAAATTATTATTTGTACATAATCGCCACTGGAATATACATAATGAATTTCATATGCTTATTCAACTTAGCATGGCAGTGTTGAAGAGGGCATACTGCTACTAAAAAAAATGGCATGGAACTGAATAGGAATGATCAAACTGTGAGAAGGTTCAAACAAGAAATAGTGCACATTTTACAGTTCAAGCCTTAACAATTAGATACATAGTTTACGAAAATTTTTGTCAAACTTAGTTAACCCTTGAAAACCGAAAAGACAATATTACAGGTCAAGCTTTTTCAATAAAATGTAGTGTAGAAATTACAAACTACACAATTTATATTACACTACAGGATTAGAGTTTTAAAAATATTTTTATTACATGTATTTTACCTTTAATGCAGCTTCTGTATGGTCACCAACTGAAAAATCATACATTTCCTTGTCTCACCCAACAAAAATACCTGAAACCTCACACTAAAATAAAGCCCTCTTTAATTCAACATATTTCCTTCCTTACCTTCAATCCATCCACCATGTGAACCCTTTGCCACCCCTTCATATCTTGCCTAACGTTTTCCCCAACAAAAACAGTCTTCAACATCCAATTGCCAATTAAAATGCTCTGCATCCATTTTCCTGCCTCCTTTGGGTGTCTGCCAACAATCCTCTCTCCTCCCCCACCATGCCTACCACTTCCTCATTTGTTTTCCTTTAAGTCCACTCCACTTTTTCCATTTTTCTCCACACCCACATTTCAAAAATCCTCCAATCTAAGCTTAGTATCTTGCCTCGGTAACTATGCGCCATACAAAAACATGCTCCATACTGAAGTTTTGACGAGGCTTTTCTTGACATCCTTACTCAACATCCGTCATCAATTCCCTTATCATGAAAGCTTTTTTGCTACACAATTCTTCTCCTGATATCCCCACTACTTTGACTATCTTGATTCAAAACAATTCTGAGATAGATGTACCAACTGGTTAAATGTATAACCTGCTTTCTCTAGTTTATGAACTCCTATTTTATTATTTAATCTGGTTTTTCTCTTTCACAAAAACCACATAAACCTTGGTTAACATTCATTCAAATCCCATATCTTATAACACTGCATTTCTAATGTACTCAGCAATGCTTATAGCCTCTTGGCTGACTGTCATGCTAAAGTTTGATCATTTGCAAGCCTAACTGATTTTATGAACTACCCATTGAATTTTATTCTCATTGGCATTTCTTTGCATGTCTCTTTTACCATTTCTTTCATGTAGATGTTGAAAAGCACAATTAATAATGGACACATGTTTTACTCCTTTTCCTAACAATACCCTTCACAACTTAACATTAACCACTCGCACTTGAGCAGTCTGAAACAAGTACAGCTTGAGGAAATTTTGAAATTAAAATGAACTTTTTTACTCTTTACATATGTTCACCTGTGAGCCAATAGGTAGATTTTGTAATGCTCAATAGCTATAGACACAGTGATGCATTACTTACACAATATTCTAAATATTGTACACATTTTCAAAGCATGCTCAATGCATATTTCCTATGCAATAACAACATAGAGAGAGGGAATGGCTGATTGGATCTAAATTTTCTTTAAATTACATTTTTGTTTTGGTACAGCAAAATGCGACAAGGAAGCTTTAGTAAGGATTGAAATTTGCTATTTAACTCCTATCTGTCAATTGCAAAAGGTAAGTAGGTAATAAAAAAAGCATAAAATAACATTTTACATCTAAATATTACTTGTTTACCAACAAATAATAAGATAAGTATAATTTTGCATATTCATACATGCCTTGTCTTTGTCATCATTTTCAAACACTCTTAATGTTCAATCTACTGTGATATTTCACTATAACCAGTACAGTTGCGTGCTGTTTAATTTTAATTGGAGTATTTGATTATTTTTAATGATATCAAGATTTCAAAGTTCAAATGGAATTGTGAGTGAATTGTATTGTGTGTGTGTGTGTGTGTGTGTATTGTTCACTCATAAAGGAACTATTTCACCTTTTATAAAAAATACCGAGAAATTAAGTTACAGCACCAAATAATTACAAGCTACATACGACACTTGAACATTTCTTAACTCCTAGGGCAGATATTAATTGAAATCAAGGTATTACCATTTTTGATACTGAAAAAAATACCACCATTTAAATTTACTCCATTTATCAGATCAGAAAATAGTATTTAATGTTACAAAAACTGTATCAAAAAGTTGGGCATGAGAAAGCAGGTAAGTCTCAAAATGCCTTCACCAAATTCCAAGTGGTTTTAGATTTTTTAAAAGAACAATAGTTATGGTCACAGTTTTAAAAATGAGTGATAAAATGGGCATCTCTTTTTTTTTAATTTGAGTATTACTTAGATCAGTAAAAACCTAAAATAGTGTATTTCTTACAGTTACAGAAGTAGTTTCAAGGGAAAAATTCAAATACTTGGCTTTACCAGTCTCTTAGGTAACATTGGGAGATTTTATGGCCAAATTTCCAGACTTTCAGAAAATGAGGTTTGTGAGACTGTTCTATAAAAATATTCTCTTTTTAAATTTTTTCCAACTGTCAATGATCTATGTCAGAAACTGCTGGCATCACAAGTTATCAAAAGTGGGCCAAATTGATGCAGGATGGCAGATTTTAAAAGCGATTCAACCCCTCTATAATGATAAAACAAAACTGAAAAAAAGGAAAAATTTTAGCCCTGAAACTTATTTAAACATCACTCTAGTGCCAGAAAGAAAGTGCACTTCAAGTTAAAGTTGTCTCTAGTATTCAGTTTCTGAGAAATTGAAATTTACAATTTTTTGCAAGTATAGAACATATATCATAGCATTTTTGATAATTTAACACAGGTAAAAAAATCCCAAATTCAGTTTTGGGATAATTATTTTTCAAGTTAACGCTCAATATTGCATAAAAATTGCTGATAGTGACACACACTGGTGGTCTCTGCCAGATTCAAGATGAAAATAGCCTATTATTTTGAATTCAGAGTCTTATGTATTTCACCGAGTTGGAAAACAAACACAGCAACCTTACCGAAACTGCAGAATTATACCTTGAACCAGTTTTAGGATTGCCCCACCTGAATTAGCTACTCTGGCCAACTTCTCACAATTATAAATGTAAGTAAAAAATATCTTAACTCACACAAAGCATTGGGTGTGCCACAGCTCTCCAGTCGAATTAACAATTTCCTCATGCGGCTCAAATCCCTCCCCGCAACGGGAGCAAAACATATTCCCCAAAGACATTGTTACGCTGCAAAAAAAATTCACAAATAAATAGTAAATCAACGTATCGACACTTTTAACCTACTGTTTGGGACACATAATATTCAGAATTATTTAATTGGGCCATTAATAAGTAATCTTATCCTTCTGATGATTACAAATAAATCATGACACTTAATGTACCCGTTGTTAAAATAAAATATATGCAAATAAAATATATAGCATGCAATAATTAACTTCTTTGCATTTAGTGAATGAAAAAATGTTTCAAACGGATAGTCCAACCTCGATCCAACTGGAATACGGATTGTAGGGGGCTTTTCTACTGGAGGTTCCACAAATGGTACTGGCACTTCTTCTTGCCATTTTAAAACATCTTCGTAATCATTTATTTCGGTATCTTGGTTTAAACTGCGTACAGGAAGTACATCCTTTGAAGATGTGTGACTTTCTGAGACATGAAGAAGTTCCAACGATTTATTCATTCGTCTCTGGTAAAGATCACTATTGCCTAAAGGTTTTAGATCATTGCCAGAATGCTTGAAACCTGGGTTAGCCATGATGAGAAACTATTGACTAGTGGGAGAGCATGCACAGCCTCCAATATAAAACTTCAGGTGAGATAAGAACGTTTACTGATGACGAAGGAAAGATAAGCACAGACGCGATATAACTTTCAAACAGTTAACACAATTCACGCTGGTGGTTCCTAGTTATACGTTATGCTTATTTGTTTTCACACAATTGGGAATCATTATTGCACTACGTTTCTTTTGTTATGTAGGGCTCCACAAATCCTTGCCATTCACAAGGGTGAGTACACAATCTGAATGACTAGCTAAAACAACTAATAGCTGAGTAAGCTTTTTTCTTACGGGTGTGGCGAAATCAATCTTAGTCATTTAATACTCGAAGAACTTTACATAATCATTTACAACCTTTGTCCTTATACCCAGGGAAATACATTTCACGGGAAAGAACAATCGCTATTCCACCTATTATCGCACGGCATACTTATTACATTTATCTAAAAGCACTTCTAATTATAGGCACAAAATAAAGCAACAAAGGAGTTTTCCACCACAAAAATACTCACCCAGGCATTGGTGACTGAATGCGTCGATCTACAGATGCTGAACTGCAAGTTATGTCCTAAAAGAGATCAAGTGATGTGAAATTTGGTCTTGTTCTAATAATCACCAGTTCCAGTACTGGGTATGATAAGGAATGGTATGTACCCTGGCGGAATGTCAGGAATAAGTTTGAGTTTAAAATCAATTGGGCCTCGTTATGACCGTAATCAACCAAATCAAAACTCAAATTATAAGAGAACTCTGACGTAACTTTTCACAAACCTTAGCTGTTCACACCACACCCATTCCATATTTGGACATATTAGCTTGCGACCTTATGACGCAAAGTAACTCGTCTGCACGGATGCCGTTACGGGAGAGCGTCTTTAAGAGTAAAATTAGGTCAACACTAAAAATAAATATACGTAGAAGGGTGATTAACGCTTCATAACCAATTCACTATGTAAAAATCCCATAACCCACTAACTGCTAAATTATTTGCGCATCACCATCGGTCATTTTATTCTTTTGCCCGGGTGATTTGAAATGTCTTCCTGATGTTTAGGGAATATGTGCGGTGTTTTACGTTCAAATCACAAATGTGACTTACTTGGAAATACATATGATTGATATTTTCCAAGAAGATATTTAGGAAAATCAAATGGTTTAGTTAAATGCTCTATATGGTCCTTATTTCAAGATTAATGGGTAGCTTCATCCCAATCAAGTCACCCTGTCCAAAATGTAAATAGAAACTCTTAAACTACCTCACAGAAAATGACAAAACGGTACAATTATTTAGAGGGAATTAACCCTTGCCTAGGACCAGCACAAACGCACTGTGACCGTTTTCAGGAAAATAAACTCCTTTCCGTAAGCAAATGGATCCTCAAGAGACTCCTCTAGGTTTTCTTCTTGGGGTTAGTGGTAATAATATTGCAGTAAGATATCTAGGTTACATTCACGACGTTGGTTTTGCGGGAAATAAAAACCATGTCAGGGACCAAACTATCAATTTCAGGGATTTTACAAACAGGACTTCGGCACCACAATGGGAAATTCTCTTTCTCCATTTCTAGCGAACCTGTTTATGTCCGGCTTTGAAGAACAATGTAAAGAAAAATTCACATATTTCCCAAAAGTTTGGTTGAGATATGTCGATGACATATTCGCAGTCTTCGACAGTAATGCATCCTCTATAGAAGCATTCCAACAACAACTCAACAATCAATACCCCTCAATCAAGTTCACAGTCGAATCTGAAACAGATAGGTCCCTCCCCTTTCTTGATCTTAAAATAACCAGAACCCCTTCCAATCACCTCTCATTCAACATCTACAGGAAAGAAACCCACACCAACAATTACATACACGAATCTTCGTTCGATCATACAACGCACAAATTCGCCGCCTTCCACTCCCTAGTACATAGGCTCCTCAACGTACCTCTGTCCAAAGCGAATTTCCAAACAGAATTAAAACACATAAAACACACTGCTGTCGTGAACGGCTACTCTGAACAGCTCATTGATAACATCTTAAAAAAACACAGGAACAATAAACATCTCCAAAATAACACTAAACTGAATAAACTAGATGACAAGAAATTCGTCAAACTACCTCACCACCCACAACTAACAAAAGGCCTACCTGCTATCTTCAAAAAAATTAAATACACACCCACGTTTGTCAGTCAAACCAAACTGAAACACCTTTTCAAAAATCCCAAAGATCCTATTGAGACCCTAGACAAATCCGGAATCTACCAAATCTCCTGCCCACATTGTGATCTTTCTTATATCGGACAAACACGCAGAAACATTCGCACACGCTTCAAAGAACACACTGCTTGTTACAGGCTGGGAAACATTAACAAATCCTCAGTCGCCCAACACATGCACGATAACTCACACAACATCACAATTGAAGACCTACAGCTAATAAAACATGTGCCCAATCATTTACTCGACTGTTATGAAAGTCTTTACATACAAAAATCGGAAGGAAAACTCATAAACAGTGACAACGGTCCGATATCTTCGTCTCTTTTTTCCCTTTCCCTTCCTGAGTCATGACCTTCCCTTCACCTACGGTCTTAACGGCCCAGTCTAACCCACTCAATTCCCCCCCCCCCCAACCCCCGCCCCGAGCCTCAAATCACCCATACATTGTATCTAACCTTGCACCCATACATTGTATCCCCCTTCCCATTCTTTCCCAATTATATCACCAACCCTTCCCCTCCCTCTCTCCTCCCCGGTTCCCCCCCCCCTACTCATCGTTACTTATATCTCGGCTCCGACGAATTTTCATTATTCTTCTCTGAAGAGGCCTGCTTGGCAGGCGAAACACCTGGTGTCAGGTTTTCGGCACTATATTTTTTTCCCCACGTACACTGCATCACAGTGTACTTCCCTCCTTTCCGTATTCGTAGTCTGTGTGAAGGGTCACTGCCGTTGGGTTAAATTCCCCGTAAACCCTGAGTGCGTGTGTGTTTGCGTCTCACAAACGGTCAATTTGCTCTGCAAATACCGGAGTGAGGGAGTGCGTGCCGTTCCTTTACTTATTCTATCTTTACGTCTGTCTGAGTGAAGGGTCCCTGCCGTTGGGTTTAATTCCCCGTAAACCCTGAGTGCGTGTGTGTTTGCGACTTGCGACGGTCAATTTGTACTGCATATACCGGAGTGAAGGAGTGCGTGTGGTTTTGTTTGCCTTGTCTGAGTGTGTGGTCCCTGGCGAGGGGTTTCTTCCCCCGTAAACCCTGAGTGCGTGTGTGTTTGCGACTTGCGACGGTCAATTTGTACTGCATATACCGGAGTGAAGGAGTGCGTGTGGTTTTGTTTGCCTTGTCTGAGTGTGTGGTCCCTGGCGAGGGGTTTCTTCCCCCGTAAACCCTGAGTGCGTGTGTGTCTGCGACTTGCGACGGTCAATTTGTACTGCATATACCGGAGTGAAGGAGTGCGTGTGGTTTGGTTTGGCTTGTCTGAGTGTGTGGTCCCTGGCGAGGGGTTTTTTCCCCCGTAAACCCTGAGTGCGTGTGTGTCCGTGACTTGCAACGGTCACTTTGCACTGCAAATACCGGAGTGAGAGAGTGTGTGCAGTTTTTTTTTTTTTTTTTTTTAAATCCTTATTCTTTGCACCCTCCCCCGTGTCCCCTAACTAGTGCCCCCAAGAGTACGGCTTTGGGTAACTTGTATTCATTGCATTCATTCGGCCGTAGTACGTTCCCTTTTGCTTTATTATCAATTTCAGTCACATGCACATTTCTCATTAAGGCGTTTTATATGGAATATTATTCCTCATACCAGGGAGGATTAATACCAACTATCAGGAGTGTATTTACACTCATTCACAGACACAAAACAAATTGGAAAGAATTTCTAGTACCTGTGGGAACATGAGGTCTCGGTATGATAGCGTTGAAAAAAATTCATATTTCATGTACAGAGTTACTCTCTTCAGCATACTGATACTTCAGATGATGAAAGTTAAAATGACAAGAATTGGAGATGGCCACAATAAATATATCTTCAAAAACTAATGCTCTTCAGCACCAACAAATTTTGATAACCTATTGTTCAAAACTTAAATAAACATAGAAACAAACAAAGGACACTCTTAATTATGTCTAACATTTTGATGGGCAAACTTTCATTTTCATCATAAGATGATGGCCTGCCTGCTGAAATGTCAAACATATTAGTGAGTGTCCTTTCTTTGTGTTTCAATATGTCATTAAGTTTTGAACCAGCTTATGTATACGTGTATAAATATATATGATATCGTCAAAGCAACATGGAAGTGTTGAATAAAAAACTTTGACAGCAACAAACAATATAATAACACACAAAGGAACACTCGCACATTATTTCTTGATAATTCCGTCAAAATTATCAAGAAATAACATGTGAGTGTTCCATTAATGTGTTCTTATATTGCTTGTTGTTGTCAAAGTTTTATATATAAACCATAAACAGTAATCAACCCTAAGGTTTGGTCGAGTTCACCCAGTACTAAGCCTGACGGCATGTGAAATTCAAACATCAGGGTAGGGAGGCCAGTTCCTTTCCCTGTGTAGGCTACCGTTTCCCAGGAAGATCTGGTACCCGAAAAAATCACAAAACTTGGGTGGAGCTGAGGGTGCCCAGAAAGAATTGCCTGGGAATCAAACCCGGGGCCTCTGATCAGTAGCCCAACACTCTACCCCTGGGCTACCATAGGTGTTATACATACCCACACACTCACTCAAGATGATCACGTAAGGGTATTTTCCTGTTTATATGTTTGTATAATAAATATAGAAAAAGAACAGACATGGACTGTTTTTGCAGTGATCCTCTGCCTTTGTTGGCTGACGAAAACTAAAGGGTGAAGGAAGGCATGGTGGGTAGAGGGGACATGAGAGGGAGTGTGACAGAGGGAGGCATTTTTATGTATACATTTGAGACCTAGGTTTCAGTAGGACTGGAGGGCCCAGATTTATGTGGACTCACAATTCCTCCCTCATTGGTAGTAAACTCAGGCAGAAACCCTAGGAAGGACAGAGAACAGCAATAACCTAAGAATTGGACATGGGGACGCAGATGTGATTGAAAAGTTGTAATTGTTTACGCAGGGAGAGAGAGAGGGAGTGACGAGTTGTATATCTCCAATTAAGAATGAGGGGCCAAGGTTGCAAATGAGGGTGCATCAATTAATTCTTTTTTAACAGGTGTTCCAGATATCCATGTTTCAATAGTGCAGAATGTATGTTAATGAGGTACCTATTTGAAGTGGGTGTTTTTACAAATTCAATGTCCTATGATTGAAAGTGAAATGATGATGGAAGGTTTTTTGTGGAAGGGGTGGTAACTTCTGTAGTGCAAATATTGCTGGTGATTTGTTGGTTCTAGGTGCACTGATGTACAGAGCATATGGTTTTGAAGGTGAATATCAATGCTGAGGAAAGTGATAGGAGAGAGAGAGAAATGGTGGAAGTGAATTAAATTGAGAAAGGTGATTTGAAACAAACACATAATGAGGATCTATACCATATGCCCATAGGAGAAAAATGTCATTCATGTATGTCAAGACCTATTAAATTGGATCATGGTTTTTGCTGAAAAGGGAAGTTTGTTCTATGTTACCCATAAAGAGGGTGGTATGAATTGGGGCCATACAAGTGTCCCATGGGTTGGTTGGTGTAAGTAAGTGTCATAATAGTGCTCATGCCAGTGTCTTTGGTCTAATGGTAGAAATTTTTATCGAAGAGAGGCATTTTTTTTGTTGATAAAAGATTTGAAGGATTGAAAAGAAATCGTTCATTGGGAAGATGAGGGGTCAGTGTTTGGGAAAGAGTGGTGTATGGTGGACAAATCTTGAATGTGTGGATAGAGGTGAAATAGATATTAGCAGTTTACTTGGCCATAGCCAAAGAACAGGTTTGAATTGGGGGTGGATAGAGACATAATGAAGATGGTTGAGAAAATCATAGTTTTCCTATGTACAAGGGCAGGGGGTTGCAGGTAGATTTCTACAAAGGGAGAAATTGTTTCAGTGGGGACATGAGTCTCTTTGAAATTAGGGGTTGGGAAAATATGTGAACAGTTGTCCTTTCAGGTAAAAATAAATGCATGCTTTACACAAAACACTCAACATCCCATGTGTATAGCCGTATACTAAATTAGCCAACACTTGCAGTGGTAGCAGTATCACATGTATTAATTATGATGAATTAACTAGGAGCTTATTGCTTGAATCTCTTAATCCTACCATTTGATCAAGGATAATCGAGTAAAACCTGTTGATCATTTTAAAAAGCTACCACAAACAATGGGCTTTGGCTGGAAAGTGCACATGGGTTGAAATTCAATTATGTTTTAGTCAATATCAAAAGAGACTTTAGGTAGGTACAGGCAGAGGAATTAATATGGGAGAAACAGCATACAGTAGGCCTTTACTTTCCATCCACAGCTATATACAGGTATAATGTGTGTGGCCTCCAAAAATCTTATGGCGATGGCCAAAGGTTACAGAGTATGTTTTTTAAGAGGGCATGCGATGGGGAATGCAGCTAAAAGAATTGAGCTCTTTCAACAGAGAGCTAAACACTGAATGTATAAGCAAAGAAGTATGCTAGTCTCAACTTTCAGATATGTTGGCTTATTCATTTTCCTAAGGGCAACATATTTTGTAAAACCAGCTTTGGAGCGCTATACAAACAAATTACACAACTTTGAACCGTCACCTAAAGTCTCACCAAATATATTTTGTCATAGTACCATAACATGCACAACAATGCTTTAATTTGGTGTCATGTACATACACAAATAATTGCAAAGAGAGGCTTCCAAGGTACTGAATTTATAGCTTTTTAGAATCACATGCCCTCAAAGAAGAGTAAAAATTTAACTTTTCAAATTCCTGGAGAATATGATACCAATATACGAGAGTCAAATTAGTGCCTTATATCACATCACAAAAGATCTGGAAAGATCATTAATTGAAATTAGTTTACACCCAAGTACTGCAGGAATGTTGCAACAATAACACTACAGGTGTCACCCAATGGTATGCACTCAAAATGAAAGAAATTTCTAGGTGAAGTACATAATTCACTTGACTGCAATTTGAGCCCAAATCCCTACATTTCCAGCAAAGTACATGGCCGCTTAAGTTACTGGGGCAACCTCTTAAACCAAACTTCTATGGGTTTTCAGGCAATAACAATACCATACATACAATGCCACTAAGAATTCATAGTCATGCATGTGGCATCACTAAGGTATTAACATACAAGCACATCATTTAATAAAATGTATATCATTGACTTGAATGTGCCACAGTTTTAATAATTTATGAGACTCATTTGCATGCAGCTAGTCCAAAACCTTATTGTAATAATTAATTGCCCTAACTTTCCCACACTGAAACTTCCATGTTGCAAGACCAAAATAAACATTCAAATGCTAAAAAAACAAAGCTATTAGTAATACCATATAAGTTTAGTGACTCATGTTAAAAATGCATCCTTTAATATGAATCTACTTTACTTCAATGGTTCAGTTGCCGTGGATTTTACTAAAACATTTTCCACTTTCAGCAATACTGATTCCTTAACTTTCCCAGACTTGAAGCAATTTTAAATATTAATTGCAATCATATAATAATTTGTTTAATTTCTACAAAGCATCTGGGAGAGGTCATGTTTAAACTGGGTATAAAACTGATGAGGCAACATCTTAGGATTTAAAATGCATATATTGCACTCATGTTCATGCTGAATGGAAGTACTTACCATACCACACATGTTTTAAAAGTGGAGGTTTTCTCAAGGAAAATTGAATAAAAACCAACATATATGTCTCGGTATCAAGTAAAGAAGTGTAATTTCATTCCACTTTAAAAAATTATAGGAAATAAAGCAAAGCCATTTAGAGATTTGTACATCTTTGTCAAATCCACGAGTTTCTCAAGTCAAAATACACTTTACAGAAATGTGACCAGCACTTGTAAGGGTAATCCTTAAAATTCATTTACATACCATTAAAATACTTAAATAGGATTTTTTATACATGAGAGGAATTTTCCAAGGCTAGTGATTATACTGGTTCTTATCATATCAAGCAGAGACAAAGTGCAAATATCATGGTATATAAACACTCAAACTGAAAACTACAAAAGCAATTTTGGATCAGGATAGCATAACATTTTACTAGTCTCTCTCCTTAGTAACAGAATTTTCTTAGGCAGAAAAAACAGTTACATGGAATGCAACTGTTATCACAAACATCCAGGGTTAAAGCATTTTAGTAACTTACAATGAACACAAGTCTGAATTCATAGAATTGAAAATGACTACATGTAATGAAGTAAATTTACACAGATGATGGTAATATCATGAAAACTTATGGAGAGGATACTCTCTAATGTGTTATGCTTCCAAAAATTATAAAAACTAAGGTCTTGGCGTCCACCAATTACTGTGGCTTTTTGTAAGTATACATGTAATTTTTTTTTAATGAATATCATACCATGTCAGACACAAGGTAGAAAATCACACTTCAACATCTTTTACACTGTACAATAACTTATAAACAATTTTAAATACCAGATCTTTAATAGCATTTCAAAGTTGATTTTGACCACAAAAAGATAAGTGCTAGTTTCAAAATTAATAAAAGAACATTAATATGTATGCTTATGTATTGATCACTTTTCTAAACATCTTGATGTTGTATAGGACAACAGTAAATAATTAGAGAAAAAGAGTGCATTAGAAGCCACATGACCAAATTTATACTGAAGAAAAAAATTAGGTTTGCTAAGGCGTAGACAAATATATTTTTATTCCAGTGTGAATTGTATAGTTATCGTTTTACTATGAACCACTTAGCCCTCCAATAATTATCACTAATTGGGTTGCATGGGCACTTAATAAGCCTATGACGAGTGAGAATTTAGCTAGATTCGTCACAGAGCTCATTTCCAGTCCACCATGCTCTCGTCCACACCAAGGACCTATCACCAGACACTTATTTTTGGAGAAGCTAGAGCATTTCTTATTTATTTGGACCTCGTCGATCTTGTGCACTGTTCTCTGAAGCAATTCTCGCCTTCAAATGATCCTTATATGAAAGAATGTCACCTTCCCACTTGGTTACAGTTCCTTTCTCACAAACCCAGATCTCTTCAGCCACCTGAAAAGAAACAAAAATTAACTTTAACATGAACAAAACAGGAAGATCGCGAAAGAAAAGATAAACTAGGATTCGGTGATTTCATAAGTGGGGAGTTTTTTTTTTAATTTCACCAAGGTTTGATAGCCTCACAGCTGGCATTAATGAGCGATCTTTGAAGCTAACTAACCAATTATTAAAATTAAATTAATAAAAATTAAATTTAATTATTTTAAGTTATGTCCAGTATGCCAGCATAAGTTATCAATATTCATTTACCCAAGACCTTTCAAAATGTGAAATATATAGTCTTGGAAGAAAAACTATACCAATGATGGGATCATCTTCAGTAGTGTTGGTACATGTATTTCCTTTGACATAAGAGTAATGATAACATTAAACAAAATTTCATTCATTTAAATCATTAACTACTGACTAAATGCAGTGAGCATCACATTGTAGTGGCATGTTATAAAAGATTTCTTAATGGAATTTTTTGGAAGTCAGGGGGCCTTTCCATTGAATCCTCTGATTTTAGGTCAGAATTTTCAAGAGTTTTTTAACCTCCTAAGAATTCCAAGTTCCCAATTACCATCAAGAACTATGCTATAAACAGAATACAGATGGTTCTTTAGGACTGCATAGGAAATGGTCTAGCCACCGGAGTGTGAAGATTAAGAGGTCATAACCAAAATCTTCCCTCGCACACTGCACTGGACAGATTTTTCACAGAAAATATCAACAGGATCAAGAAATCATGATCTTCAGTAATCAAAAAATGTTTATACAACACAATGAATATCATCAAGAAATCTTTATAAACCAATACATAGTATACACACGTTTATTTGCAATTTACTTGAAGACCCTACATATGATTATTACTCGCAGTTTATATGATTTTTTATTCTAATTTGAGATACTTCACAGTCTGAATACTTGGATAAGGAAGTGGTAGAGAGAGAACTTTTTGCTGATTACCTGACTGATCAGCCTGAAGTCGTGGCTAACCAGGACCATTCCACCTTCAAAGTCATTGATGGCTTCAGCCAGGGCATCAATAGTCTCCATATCCAAGTGGTTAGTAGGTTCATCAAGCAGTAAAAGATGCGGTGCTTGCCATGACAACCAAGCAAAGACTACACGACAACGCTGCCCATCACTCAATTGTCGAATAGGACATATCTGTAAAGAAACAACCATTTTCAACCATTTAACAAGAAAGATCATTACAGTATGAATACGTGGGTTGTCCAATAAGCCCTCAGGAAAAAATTATTTTCGATAGATGTTTATTTTTAACAAAACCTGCCTTTAGCTCAATATGCTTTTTCCCAGCATTTCTTCAACTTTTTAAGCTGTCAAAAAGTAGGATTTTGGACTATCCTCCACAGAGGCATCTGTATTGGTGATGACCCCATTTGACATCAACAGTTTTCTACCAAGTTGTTTATTCAAGTTTGGGAATTAATAAAAAAGGCACTGGGACCTAATCTGGTGGATGTTATAATCATTATAACTTAAATTCCACAATTTTCACCATCGAAACTACAGTGTGCACCAATACATTGCCTTGATGGAAGAGAATTTTTATTTTTGACAAATGAGGATACTTTTTTCTTCATTATTTTACTCAATGGATGCAATAAACAATGCATAGCTCTGCTTGTATCGTCTGTCCTTTTAACAAGCAATCAATGTAGATTATTCAGGCGGCATCGAAAAAACTGTGACAATCACCCTGTTGGTCAAATTCAATCTTCGCCTTCTTCAGAACTGGATCTAGTTTAAAAACCCACTTTGGACAAGTCCTTTGTATCTGGAAAGTAGTTGTGTATCCATGATTCATCCTCACTTACATATCAATGCAGAAACTCATCAGGATTGCAACGGAAGAATACTAAACCAGCCTTCAAATTGACCACATGATTGGGTGTACTATATTCTCAAAAATAGAGTGGGAACGTGGCACTCACCTTGCCGAGATTTTTTTTTACAATTTTTCATACAAAATTGAAAACATTGTACCTAGTGCCATGCCTGTGGCTTTAACTATTTTGTAAACTTTGATTCCTCAATTATTCAAAAACATATCATGGATTTTGTCAAACATTTCGAGTGAAGTTACTCCTACTGGAAGGCCCAAATGATGTTCATCATTTGTGGATGAACATCCATGTTTAAACTTATTTACCCAATCATAAACAGTCATAAACATAGTGCCGCCAGATGTGTAACTTGGCTTTGATCTCTTAAGTATTAACCCTTTTCAATAGGTCTTTAATTACACCACAAAAATAATTTTTTTACATCTTTTTAAATAAACAAAAGTTTTGCTTCAATCAACTACAAAAATGAAACTATGACATGGATATAGCTGAAACTTCAACAGCTGTCTAGTGAGAGATAAGGCTTACTAAAATCAAAGCTTTTCTCTAACTAAATGTTCCATATCTTGGATTTTCTAAGGAGTTATCAAGCAATCCACATTTTAAAAAAATATTGAATGTATTTTTGGGCCCTTTGGAAAAGTTTCCATCAATATTTATTTCAAATGGACTAAAACAAAAGTTAAAGACTTGAAACAATGCTCCACCTACCTGTTGTCGCCCAGTTAGACCATATCGGCCAATTATTTTGCGCATCTCCTCTTTTTCCTTCACCTCAGGGAAGGACCGAAGCATGTAATCCAATGGAGAAACATCTAGATCGAGCAGCTCATGAAGATGTTGGTGATACCGAGCAATACGCAGGTGAGAATTCTTGCGGATCATTCCTTCATTTGGTATTAACTTTGAGGAAGAAAATAGAAAAACAATGATATGAGTTACTTATTGTCATTCCAATTAAAAAGATTGAGTAGTATCTGGTATGATGTGATGGAATTCGAACATAATGAAGAACAGATAGTAACGATTTTCCACTAGACAAGTTTAATTTTTTTAGAATTTTTCAAAGTTTTAATAATTTTTATTAAAACCTGGTCATACAATTAAACTTATCTAGTGGAAAATTGTCACTATCTGTTCTTTTTTTGTCATTTCAATTGTTGAATAATGGTGGACTATACTCTTGAACCACCAGACAAGAGAAAAAATAACTGTAGCAATTCTCTATTTATGAAACATTACCATTTCCATTGTATTATAGAGTCATCATGATTGTTAAAATGAAACTGGTAATAAAAAATAAGTGAAATTCAAAATGAATGCTTGGAATTTTCTAATGGGGAGCTGTTTCACAAATTGCTTCCACAAATAATGACATGGTTTAACAAAAGCAATGGTTACATACCTCTCCGTATAGAAGCTTCAGAAGTGTACTCTTTCCAGCTCCATTAGGGCCAACTAATGCAACTCTTGTGTCCAGATCAATACCAAATTCCAAGTTCTTATATATCCATGGTCCATTCTGAGTATATCGGAAGCTCACATTCTGCAACAAAAAGTAAATATTAACAACCATATTCCCTTATACTATTACTCAGCACTGAAGGATAATCCATGATAATCAAATAATTACATTTTATTCTCATTTACATGGAATTGTTTAGAACTGAGGCGTAGACATATCCATGTTCAAACTAAACAGCCCATAAAAATGGGTATTCACACCAAAATATCTTTAGTAATTTAAATGTTTGTACACCAGTTACAACTTTGGACATACTGCTGTGATGCACTGAATAACTGATCTCATGATTCACATACATATTTATTTAAAAGTTTTCCATGCAATATTGCAAATCATTAAGCATTTGTATACTGCAACTATATGTGTTATGAAGGCTTTGCATTTCTGCAAAACATTTCCTTTCAAAATATTTTATCCACAAAACAACCTCTTTCTGCTCTATCAAATTTCAAGTCTCAAATTTGCCTAATTTCTCCATGAATGCAGATACCCTGACGTGCCTTATATCTTGTACAAGGTTTTGTAACTTGATCCTTAGGCAAATAAAAATATTATTATTATTATCATATAGGTAATAATAGTCAATGTGGAATGATATTGGATACAGCACCTTAACCTTTATTTGCTAAACCAATTAAAAATTTCTGTTTATGCTCTCAGTGCATAGTGTTTCAGTTGACTTATTTAATATCAGGGCTTTGCCCGAGTTCATAGTAGACCCAAGTTGATCATAATACTAACACATGGTCAAGATGTAAGAATTTCGTCGACTCTCTAAAATACTTCTCCTTGGTCAGTGGATTAGGTAGATGGAAGAGAAGCAATGGTTATTATGGCATAAAACCCTAATTTTTGGAAGGACAACAAGTGTTGGAGACAGAATTAGTAGCCTCTTAAAGTAGGGGAGGTGGAGCATGAGTCTCAGAAGATGAGTAAACAAAGGAAACTCAATGACGTTAAGTGCTCACACACCTCTTCAAGAGTTTTAGAGACATCAACTGAAAAGTTTTCACGTCCATTTAAGGACCAAAACAATTGGTGTTATTTTTACTTGAGCTCTCTCTTAGCATCACACACAGGCACTTATGCACAATGATTTTTGCCATGAAGCCTACTTTTGAATAGTTTTTTGACAATGAGTGATGTGCCCTCTTAGTAATGAGTATGCCTCTCACTAGTAGTGTTTTATTTGTTAGGGAATTCTGAAGGCTATTGCAACATTGAAATAAAAACTTTCTAAAAAAAACCTGCACCACTTCAACCAAACTTTTATATCCTTGGTAGGACCACAACCAATACATAATTTTTGGCGAAACACACCAGGAGTTTTGACTGAGAATATGATCAACTAGCTTAATATGAAAGTGATGAAGGAATTAGCTTTTTACCAACTTATTGTTTATTTAAATTTTTATGCTATTTATTGATTATGTCAATTTTTGTCCACTTTTATTGGTGATAAATGAGTTTCATAAACAAAAGAGGAAGAAATAATATTTTGATCAAATATTAAATGAACAAAAAATCTATGAGAACACAATAAGGAAATGTGACAGTGCTTGTGCTGCCTGAATGGAGGTTTCTCTGCTGTGAGCAATAATGAAAGAGAAACTCACAACTCATGAAGCAGAACGATCCACTGAACCACTTTCACAGAAGTGAGATTTGCAGAAAAAACAACACCAAAAAAAATTGCTGATTCAATACTCTCCCTAAAAGCAATATGCTATTTCTGTGAGCTTTGGGCAGTGAATGGCAATTCACAGCCAAAAAAGAGAGGAAAAATTAAATCACAAAACTTTTTAAAGCCAATTTTCCTAACATTTGAATGGACGGAGGAAGCACCATCCTGATTTCCCAAGGAAAATATGGAAGTGTAAGAAGAATAAAAATCATTTACTTTGAACCTGGATATTTCAAGGATTAATTCTATTGCTGTCTATAATTTAAAAATAACAAGGTTTTTTAATGTATTTTCCTAAATATATGTGAATGAATGTGAACATATATTTGAGCTCCAGAATGCTGATTGTTGGAACTAATATTAACCTAAAATAATAATAGACTTTCCCAATCTTTTAATGGCTGTTGCTTTGACAACTCTACCTAAATGAGCAAGTGACATGTTCATATGTATTTGGTTATTGGTAACTTACCTGGACCATGATTACAGGAGGAGGAATCTTCCCACATGATGGGAAGTAAAATTGAATAATCTTTTCATTGGAGACCTTTTCAGTGAGACCTTGGGATACCATCTTGGCCAATGTCTTCTCCTTACTTTGGGCTTGTCGTGCAAGCTTCGCACTACCATGACCAAACCGTGCTATGTAATTCTGAAAGATAAATGGCATATGACCAATAATGTGAAGAAAGAATATTACCATTAAAATTTTCAAGTTCTTTTAAGGAACAACAACTTTTATTTATGAATTTACAAAACCTGTCTAGGAGATTCATTTTCCATTGAGCCTATGTAGTATGCTTGCTAAATTATTCTAATTTCAGTGAGGCAATGCCATCACAAATTACCTTACAAAAATGGAAATGCACGACACTCAGAAAGGGAAATAAAACATCCACCTACATTTAAAAAATGCAAGCAATTCATCCTAGCAATATACCCTTACCATTAACTCCTTAATGTCCACCATCGTCCACCAAAGGAATTAATTTGTGTCCAAGCATATCAATCATGACCATACCCTGTGGACTACAGACAGCTCTTGGTTCAGACTTTCCAGCAGTCTACAGACATGCAATCAATGATCGAATACTATGGGTATTTAATTTATTTAATGGTGGAAACAATTTTTGTACTATCAAGTTAACAATGTCAATGGACTTATACAAATCCACATAAATATTATCATAGGCTATCACATTATAAAATAATTAACTATTTTAATCTGCAAGATTTCCAAAGTGTAACAATTGCCTTGACCATGATTTTCCTTGTCCCAAATTAATTTTCATAATGATATAGCACATATAAACTGATCTTTAGAAACAAAGCTTCAGTCGTTAGCCAAGCATGCAACTTGGTCCTTTATTTAAAACAACCACAAGTACTGATATGACTCATTGGGAAATGAATATGAACAATTTTTTAGTTAACTGTGATGATAAAAACAACATTAAGCATATCCCATTCCATACAAAATGTTAAGTGTATATGGACATAAATTCATCAGTTCAATATTTTGGTGTGGGACATTACCCTCCATCATGAAAAAAATGTACTTAGAAACCAGGCATCAGAAAATGTCGCTTCTGGTCATTTATGTCATTTTCCTGCATGAGGAGACTACAACTCCACCACCAGGTAAAACCCAGGGTGGAGGAATCTTCCTCAATGGAGTCATATTCTCGGCCATAATCATCATTTGCACTGAACTGCTATGAAAAAATGAACCTAAAATACTTTTCCTCTAAGTTATAGATGTTTTACCCCATCTAAGCCCATGAGAAATGATAACAAATGAAAAACAAAGCAACAGTAAGACCTCTAATTTACAGACCCCAAATTCACACAAACCTCAAATTAACATCATTTTTGCAAAGTTCAGACAGCACTCATTGTGGATTAATGCAATCATAACCTTATAGTTCACGTTCCAGAAACAATATTTCATAAAAGGGCATGATGATTTTTGTCGCATTTCCCCCATGTATTATTCATAATAAAATGTACCATTCAGAATTCAAAGTTCTACGTTGCTCTAATGGTACAGTTGTTACAAGTCCAGCTATTCCAAAGAAACAGGCGATCATTTGCTTCGAAGTGCTTCGTGCACAAATTAATTTTGTCGGATTTTGCTTGTCTTGGAAGACCCATACAATGGATTGCTGTTTTGTTTTGGGCTCATACCCATAGATCCAAGATTCGTCACCTGTGTGGATGTTATACACAGCTTTTGATGCACCGCGATTGTATTTCTTAAACAGTTCTTTGTACTAATTGACACAATGACCTTCACATCATATTTAGTCTACTGTTTTAGGCTTAAACTTTTTGAAGGCTCGTGGAGTTATTAAACATTAAACAATCAGGGGTTTGATTTTCAAATTACCACTCGTATTGATGCAAAATAGCAGCGTGAGACGGCCTTTCATTTCCTTGTGTTTGGGCAATACATTCTGTTCTACTGTTATGGGCACAAATATAGGTTTGCTTCAGCATCTTCTTCCTGAAGATAGCTTTCTTGTCACAATTAAAAACATGCAGCAGGTAACCTGGAGAGTCTAAGATATTTTTGAAGTCACCGATGAAATTCTCTGCTGCTTTTGACTGAGAGCTTGTTGCTTCTCCATGCTTCTTAATGCCGTCGATGATGATTTTTCTCGTTAACTTTTCGAACCATACCAGGCTCCCCTAAAAACACTTATTCAGCATTTGATGAGCCTAACATTTTAATAACAAGGTCAGTGAAAATCATTCTCCCTATCTCACAATATATTTTCATTAATAGTGTTGCATTACAATTGTTTTTTGTTTATGCATTTGAGAAGCAATCTTTCAACATCGTCAAGAATAGGTAACTGTTAATTAGACATTATTGTCACTCTACAGGGTTCGTCCGGAAGATAAGTGCACTGATTTTTTCTGGATTTTTGACAAAAGGGGTGTCGTCCACTACGAATTTGTACCTGAACGACAAACTGTAAATGCTGCATTTTACGTCCAAGTGCTCGACAGGCTTCGAAAACAAGTTGGCCGTGTCTGGCCAGCGATCAAAAACATCTGGCGGCTGCATCTCGACAATGCGCCGTCTCACACCGCGCTTGTCGTGTCGGACTTCTTGGCCAAGTACGGCGTGGCAACGCTGCCGCACCCGCCCTACAGCCTGGACTTGGCACCACCGGACTTCTTTCTGTTCCCGAAGATAAAGAGGAGTTTGAAAGGAACGCGACACGGGACTTTGGACGCCGTCAAAGAGGCCATGACGACGTGTCTTCGAGAGGTTCCCGATGATGCCTTCGCGGGAGCGTTCCAGGAATGGGAATGCTGCTGGAACAAGTGTATCGACTCACAAGGGTCCTATTTTGAGGAATATTAGCTTAAGATATGTAGAAGTGTAATAATTTCTTTTTCCTGAGCTCAGTACACTTATTTTCCAGACGAACCCTGTATTAGAACCGTCTATCTCCTTGGTCTTGTCCGTGTTCTTGAGGAAAAGGCCAATTGTTGATTTCAAGAAGCTGCGGGAGATGCCGCAACAGTAACTTTAACGGAGTCATCCGCTACGTGTGCATTACAATACAACAATTTCAGAGAGGAAAAATCATTCGCCTTGACCGGGATTCGAACAAAAATCGTTCGCCTTGACCGTTTGAAAAAATTTCAGAGTTTAAGAGAACGTCTCGGTAGCTTAACTGGCTAAAGCACTTGGCCAGATATTGAGGGATCCAGGTTGGAATCCCGGTCAAGGCAAATGATTTTTACTCTCTGAAATTGTTGCATTGCAGTTGTTGATGTTGACCAATTGTTGATGTATGAACTAGATCAGCCATGCTCACACCTTGATCCTGATTTTCAATGATTTTACTTTCATTTCTATTGTTATTTTAATTCTCTTACGGCTTTCTTCTCGTAGATTTTTCTTTGGGGTCAATTTTAAAATTATAATTCAACTTTGCACAAAAAATCACAAACAATAGGTTTGAACACAAGTTTGGAAAATTGTGTCGCTAAGATGCTATTGGAATGAGTGCTAGAGACAAACTGCAGTAGCAGATGTGCAATGAATCCATGAATTCCCATCTCCTTGTCATTTGTTATGCGAAAAGTTGCTCATTGAAGAATAAATTTGTTTATAGGACCAATATTTTTGGGCGTTATGTGAACTTCTTACAGTGCAAGGTGTTTGTTAAGCAAGGTTTCACCTTATTTTCCCTTGGCTAAAATGTAAATTAGAGGTTTCACTGCATCAAATGAAAGATGATTTTGAACCAGAAGTTCAAGAATGAAAAATATAATGGAATATGTAATAACTACTAGTCTCTTGCATCATTGTAGATTCTCTATTGACAGATACCACTATATCTCCTAAAAAAACTGTAAACAAACCTTCATATGTGCAATCTGATCCTGTTCCCATTGATACTGCTTCATTTGGTTCTCCAACAACTCCAAGCGAGTTCTAACAAATGCTTCATAATTACCCTGAAAAGCATGATGGATTAATTAGGAAAATTTGTACAATATACAATAGTTAAAATCACCCCATCATATTTTCTATTTCAATGCATAATTAAGGCCACTGGCTTCTAAAAAGAAAGACTCTGAACTGAATAACTGAATTACATTAACAGCCATATGACAAAATATTTTTATGGCATTCACAAGTCAATAAACTAAACCAGTTATAAAACCCAAAAGTTGCTTTATAGGTGAGAATAGAGTTCACCTAATACTAAGCCCAACAGCATGTTAAATTCACATAACAGAAGGGGAGGTCAGTTTATTTCCCTACGCTTCTTATGGTTTCCCAGGAAGATATGGTAACCAAAACATCACATATCTTGAATGAAGCTGAGGGTGCCCAGAGGCATCTAGGAATCGAACCCAGGCCCTCCAGTCAGTAGCCCAGTACTCAATCCAGTAGGCTACAATGTACCTCACTAGACAACAGTGGTAATATTTTTCCATAATGATTGATTACACATTGTTTTTTTTGTGCATTTAAGTCAAATAATTGCCAAAATACTCGTACAAAAGAGACTCCCACTTGCTGATATTAACATGTGCCAATATCTGCATTTTAAGCATTAAAGAATTTATGACATTGAATAACAGGACTTACAGTGTAATACTTGAGCTTTTTCTTGTTAAGATGAATTATATTCGTACACACACCATTCAGGAAATCCTGGGAATGTGAGATTATCACCAGAATTCGTTTGTACCTGAAGGAGAAAATACAAAGTGTGATAACAAATATATTTCAAAATTGTTGCAACAAAAGAAAATAACTATTCAAAAATATCAAACACAAATTGAAATAAAAATCCCTGATCCACTCAAATGAGTTATTTATTAATAGTAGTAGAACAGTTGAGATAGGGCTTTGTAGGAACAATTACCTAAGTACTACTATATTTCTAAGGCCATGATAATGTTATCACTATCCTTACATCCCTCCTCTTCTTAGAAGTTTCTGTACTTAATGCAAAACTTCCCTTCATGTGCTTGGCCTACCTCCCTATTACTGGAGAAACCCATTAACTTTTTCTCGTTGATTCTCACCCAAACTTAGCACATTCCTTACTCAAGGTCTCCCCCTACCTCTCTCGCCATTTCTTTCATGTTTATGCTGAAGAGTACGTTTGAAAATGAACAGCCTCTTCTTACCCCAATGTCTAACATTGTCCATCTTGACTCACCATTTGCCACCTGCACCTGTGCAGTTTGAAACATGTGCAAGCCTCCTACAACCATATAACACATTCATTGATTTACCAAAATAACTTGGCTGAAGACATTGAAATCCATGAAAAAAATCCTGGCAGTATTGGCAATGACCTCACTACTGCTATGGCGTCCCCTTTCTAAACCTGAATTGATCTACCCGTAAGTACAGCATTCACACAAATTTCACAAGCAACAGTGCTAAAAGCATCATATCTACTGTGAACAGTTATAAGCCAATCAAGCAATCATTTTAAATTAAGTGAAAATGATAAATATATGAAATTCACCATACTCTACCACAAAACATTGGGGTCAGTACACAATTTATGTGATACTGAATGACAAATTTTGAAATGTTTAACCATAGACTCACGTTTTCAGCTCCTCTTCCAACCATACACAAGCATCCAGATCAAGGTGATTGGTGGGCTCATCCAGCAGCAAGAGATGGGGCCGAACATACAAGGCACGTGCAAGAGCAATTCTCATACGCCATCCTCCTAAATAGGGAAAGATTTAACAATCAAAGAGAAGAAAATTGCACAAACCCTTCATTTAAACCTTCACCAAATACTCCTCCCAAACTGGGTTCTACCCACCTGAGAAATCCTTACACTTCTTAATCTGCATTTCCCTGGTGAAACCCAAACCATGGAGAATGTATGCAGCCCTGGACTCAGCCGTGTCAGCACTTATGTCGTCAAGTCTTTCATAAATGTCCATTAACTGCTCCTGAGAATCTGGTGATAAAAATTGAAATTAAACGACAATCCTAATGAAACTAACAACTTGTAACTAATAATTTGTAACTTGCTTTCATGCATTTATATTATAACCCGAGAGCCAGAACCAGAAATTAACCCTAATTGTGCCAACATGTTAATCTTTCAGCTATTTGTGTATGAGTTAGGCTCTGAACCTCCCATCTCGGTTTTTCCTAAATTAAAATTGAGTCAAAAAAGATACCATATTTCTTGGCCCATAAGATACATTTATACTCTCAAAAGTGTTCTAAAAAGTCTGGATCTAATGGGCCAAGGTTATATGGGTATGACTTCATCCTCAAAGTCACCAGCTTATTTGCTGAAAAAAAATACTTCCCATTAAGTATTTTTGTCCTTCTCAGGCATATAAAATAGTCATCTTTTTTTACAAATTTTGTAATAACAGTGCTATGAGCCAGTAGAAAGCAATAAAGCTTTAACACTTCCGGGACAGTTTAAATTCCCATAAAAATCATAAATAAATACAATGTAGGACATTTAGTTTTTTCCCACATGTGGTACTGCTGTGAAACATCCTCATTTGGCCAATGGGGATGTCACCCCTCTACCCCAATATTGTATCTCTTGCAGTGAACTTGGTGAGTCCACAGGCACTCAACCTCAAGTTGTATCCTAGTGTCATTGAGAGTGTGATATGTTCCTTTCTATTTAGTGCACATATCTACTTTTACACACAGAAACTAAATGCTGCATGAAAATTTAAAATTAGAATAACCTCATGGGATCTAAAGAGAAAATTTCATCCGGTGCAGTATTTAAACATAAAAGACTCAAGTCATGCATTACCCTTCAGAACACAGAAACTGGGCAGCTGAAAGATGTTCTAGCTCAACTCCAACTGAGATGATACGAGAATGGAGGAAGAAGAAGATTGATTCAGTGAATGAGGATGAGTAAAAAAAAAGGTGTTCATTTGATCCAAAATGGCAGAAGCTTGAGGACATGTTAAGAACCGCATGATAAATTACAGGAAAAATGAGATTACTCTTTCAACAATAAATAATTTTAATTGAAGCAAGAAAATTAGCCCTATGTACGAGGGTAGTCCCATAAGTACCCGGCCTGACCTAGAGATGGCGGTAGTTATTTGAAAAATACCACTGTATTAGAAAGTACGCAATCTTTGAAGCATATGTTTCAAGTTTGAAGATGCCATACCATGCCATGCCTTGTTTGGTAGCCATCAAGAGTGAATATTTTCAGTGAATTTGTGAAAATGGAGAAAATTGATCATCGTTATGTGATACAATACTTTAATTTGAAAGGCCTCAGCCCAACCAATATAAAAGCTGAACTAGATTCTACTCGAGGTCAGTCTACTCCTTCCTTTACAACATTAAAATATTGCATAGCAGAGTTTAAACGAGGCTGCCCATGCTGTCAAGATGAGCATCGCATTGGTCGACCAAATGAGGTGACGACTCCAGAAACGGTGAAGAAAATCCACAAAGTGATACTGGATGACCGTCGACTGAAGGTTTGTGAGCTAGTAGACATAGTATGCATTTCCAAAAATGTGGCACATCGTATATTGACTGAAAATTTGGACATGAGAAAGGTGTGTGCAAGATGGGTGCTGCGTTTGCTCACACTCAAGCAAAACCAGTATCGTGAAGATGTTTCAATTGAGATTTTAGCAAAGTTTCCCAGGAACAAAGCAGAATTTTTGTGCCGTTTCATAACCATGGATGAAACATGAGTCCATTACTTCACACAATCAAAAAAATGGATTCAAAAGGGAGAACCAGCTCCAAAGAAGGCGAAGATCGTTTCATCTGCAGGCAAGGTCATGGTGTAGGTTTTATGGAATGAACGTGGAATTATTTACATCGACTATCTTCGAAAAACCATCAACAGCAAGTATTATGCGAACTTACTGCAACATTTGAGCAAATAAATCAAGTAAAAGCTGATGCATTTGGCTAAGAAGAAAGTGTTGTTTCATCAAGACAATGCACCAGCTCACAAATTTGTTATTACAATGGCCAAAATTTATGAATTAAAGTTTGAATTGTTACCTTACGCACCCTATTTGCCAGATTTAGACCCCTCAAATTATTTTCTATGTGCAAACTTGAAAAAATAGCTTGGTGGTCAATGATTTTCCAACGGTGAAGAAGTCTGTAGTTAAAGGCTATTTTGAGGAACAAGACTTCTTACTGTAATAAGGGCATCGAACTTATTGAAAATTGCTGGGAAAAGTTTATAGAGCTGAAAGGAGATTACGTTGAAAAACAAATACATTTTTTCCAAAATTTTTGTTTTCTTTGTTGGGTCGGGTACTTCTGGGATTCCCCTTGTATGAATAAAAAACTGCATGTCTTCACATTCCAAATGCTTTGTGATTAATACTTTTTCAATTACCCATTAGTACACAAGACCAGGAGATCAAAAGTAAAATCCTGCTCCCTTACCATCATCTTCACATTGCACCAACTTCTCAGCCATCTTTTCAAGACGAACCCTCTCCTCGTCTACTTCCATTACACATTGCAGAGCCGTCTTGTCAGATGCAGGCATCTCTCTAGTCAGGTGAAATATATCGATATGTTCTGGAATTGGCACCTCACGATTCCCCAACACAGATAACAATGTTGACTTTCCTGGAACAATGATTAATAGCAATTAAACTGAAAGGAGTCGAACATTTTTTGCTACAAAAGCTATGTACTTTGGAAAACCCTTATTGAGACGGCTGGGCTAGAAAGTTTCAAACTGAAAAAGTTTAAATAGCAACCAATTAAAGTTGTATATACAAGTTTGGAAAATATTGTTAGGCGAAACTCTGAATCACAAACACCAACGACAATCGAGAACACCATTGCATTATGAGTTCAAAGCACAAAGAAAATGAAAAATAACCATATGACTCCCGCCATCACAAAATGTTGCTAAACGCCATGCCCCATCAGTGACTTACCACTTCCATTAAGACCCAACAGTCCATAACGACGGCCACAATTCAATTCCAGAATTGAATCCTGAAGCAATTCACAACCATGAAACGTAATTGAAAAATTATCAATTTTGACATCTCGGGATCGGGGATGTACTGCTAAACTTCCTGTGCAGGCTCGAGCTTCAGCATTTAATTTGGCATCGTGCTCTAGTTTCTGACACAAGGCCTCTAAATACAGAAGGAATCAAAGCAAGATTTTATTGGGAGCAAAATAATCACACACATTCAACAACAGCGTCACAAAATTAGGAAATTTGAGCATAAAGTGTTTTAAGAAAACTAAAACAATACATCTGACGCCAAATCGCCCAGAGGATAAATAATTAAGAAAGTCCGCAATGTGCGAGGTTAACTGCTCAACCAACCTTCTACACTGATTTCTGTTCCGTTTTCCCCTGTTCCATTAACATCAGATTCCTTCTCCGCGTTGCCATTTTCTACTTTATTTACAGGTTTCCGTCCTGTCTGCTTAGCTTTTGCTGCTTCCTTCTTCTTCTGGTCTCGCTTCTTTTTCGCGTCGGACGGCATTTTAGAAGTACCACAATTAACAATTCAAACGCAGATCACTAACAGTTTCGAGTTTATTATCCCTGAAAAGATAGTATACTCAGCATACGAGGAAAATGGACAATGAGGCACACAAAAAAATTGAATTCCACGTTTCGTAAATGACCAGTATTCAACTTACAACAAAATATCGTTAAACAAAAATCACGGCAACACTTCCGATGGGTGCAATCAATGCCAATATACGAAATACAAGTAAATTTTAGGATGTTAATCTCCGAAACTTGACATGCGTTCAACTGATTTTCGTATTGGATTGAGCACCGAATATTAAACCTAGGTGGCACTCGAGTAAAAAAACCCGCTGTTCACTTATCTTTCCTAATGCTCGCGTGTTCTCTTTTCTGTCGACTCAATCGCGCAAATGATTACGAAATTTACTGGCAATTGACCAGCCAGTGATACATGCTAGCTCGAATGGAGATATAGTACTCGAACCTTCTGAATTTTATCATTTCTTCATATTAATTTTCCATTTATTGTTTCTAGTCTTTCATTGTCAATGCATTTGGAAGCTGCTAGACGACAAATTCGCAGAAAAGTGGACCTGAGACAAGTCCGATTTTATTTCCTACAGAAGTACGATGAAAAATATTGAATGAAATTTATCTTAGATGTTATCTACATAAGTTTTATTACCATTTATCCTGGGAATTATCCAATAAATGTGTATCTTCATAGAGAACTAGAGGCTATTCAGAGCCATGAAATAGTGATCATTCTGTAAATTCGAATTTCAACCGTTAAATACATATAATATCTCTTTTGGCAAAGTAATTGGGATTTTCTTTAATTTTGAGAAATAACAGCTATACAAGCCTGGGAGTAATCTTTCATGCCTACTATCCGCGGGTGTTATGCCAACATTATACCTCCCATAAAATTTAAACTCGCTTTTTACAAAAAACTATGTAACACACAGTTCCAATGTAAAGAGAGTTAAATTTCGTATAACATTTAAGTGTCTCGTGAGGCATATTTGTAATATTTTTTCTAGAAAAATGAAATTAAACCAAACTTTTTGGAAGTAAAATTGAACTCTGGTACACCTGTGGTTGAATCTGATATTTCAACTGCGCTCCACATGATCTCTATAAAAAGGGGTCTTCAAGACTGTAATTTTTCACTCTTAAGCATTCCATTAATAACTTTAAAAATTTCTCGTGTATGTTGCCTGATCAGATAACCAAGCAAATCATTAAAGTTTATAACATGTATGTACTAGGCTTTGATGATCAATCCCAGATTTTGCCTACAATAATCAGCTCTTTTCTGATATCTCTTTTTTTCAGTTCCTAGCGCTGTCCATTACCTTAAATTTCTTATCATTGTTATCCAGCACTCCCCTACAAACAGTTATTTCTTTGGTTACTTTTGGCAATCTTAATTTATTCACGATTCTGGACTCGACATGGCATATCACAAATAGGCTGAAAATGGCATTGGCAATTTAAAATACATTTTATAGGGCTATAGGTTTTTCAGTACTTCATTAATACTGCTTTCTATGTTATGACAGGAGCAATTTAATTTGACAACGACGCTAATCTGAAATTAGTCACATTAAACTTTTAAGTGATGGGCATGAATTGCACTTCACATCTCTTTTTCGAAGCAAAATATAACAATTGAAGAACAAAATTGATGTGAAACAACTTGTCTATGTGTCTCATAACTAAGTGAATGTTAAGTTGTATTTATAAAATCTTACTCGACGTTATGGCAGATTATGTCGATGAACTATTCAGTGTTTACGGAGCAAAGTACTCTCTTAAAAAAAATGTTTTAAAAAATGAGGGCGACGACGCTGGAACATCTTATTCCAGGTAAGTGTTGAATTGTAGATGTAATTCTGCAAAAGGATTGAGACCATCGGGATTAATATTTAAATGATGTACCGTCATGTGCCATCTGTCGCTGTTAGCATTAAGAGAGATCTTGAAGTTGACCAAGGGCTGTGCGACTAAAGACCAAAAAAATCGTGAATGGGTCGTGAGTTTTGAATAATGATATGCTGAGTAGCTTAATTTGGGATGAATGAAATATGTTTCAAAAAGTTAAATGTACCCTCTTCCGATGTGAATAGTTTCCTATCGGTTGAAAAAATTATTTAACGCTTTATGAATATACATGTACACATGTGGCGCAGTGATGTTTAGATTCAAAACCTGGGTTTTGAAAGCTGATCGAAGATTGGAATCTTATGAAATGTGGATATGGAGAAGAATGGATTAACTGATAAAGAGAAATATGGAGAAAGACTGACTACTAAGTTTTAAATTTGGTAGAAAAAGGGGAAGATCAGGGGGGTCCGAAAAAGTGGGCAGGGTTGCTATCGCTCGGATGGGGTTCTTCCATCGGTAGTCCTATCCGATTTACTCTGAGATATGTATCCCAAAAGGAAATACGTCACTATGTGCACACCGTTTTGACACTTAATTCCTCCCAACTCCAATACCATTAAAATGATAGAGACAATGAAAATTCTCTTGCTGAGTTTTTTTCCGATCCGGAAAAACACCTGTTAAAAATAACCGAAAATGGTCGACAAAATGGTAGCTGTTCCTGGTTGAATTGCCATACCATTTGAACGATAATCATTCTTAAACTTATGCAGTTGATTCCGTGCGTTATATATGGCAGAACTAAGTATATCAGAGAAGTTAAGAGAAATTGACCACAGACCCGATCGATATAAACAATCCCTTTTCCCTCACGAAATTCGAGATCATAACAGTAGGAAACATAGCATAAAAAAGCCTCCCTAATGCAATTAATCACCTGACCTGCTGACTCCACATCCCTTTCTTCATAAAACCGTGGCAACCTACAGGGTAAGACAGAAGCAAATTTACATGGATAATATAATTGCATTTAGATGTTACCTTTACATTTGAAAGTAATTTCGGCCATTTCCCTGGTATGGGGAACAGTGGAAGTTAATAGAGAACCTTAAAAAACATACAAAAATGGCAATTTGCAATTTTTGGGGAAAGTGAGGCCTGAAAAATTGTCAAATGGTGGTTCGCAGAAGAATGAAGAAGTCAAGTGTTGAAAGATGCTAGCTGTGATTGCGTTAAGAACTGTAAATGATTACCGTTCCTCTATTTTCAAGTCATATAAATAATAATGCAACCATTTCAGAGAGTAAAAATCATTCGCCTTGACCGGGATTCGAACCCGGATCCCTCGATATCCGGCCGAGTGCTTTAACCACTTAAGCTACCGAGACGTCCTTTTACACTCTGACATTTTGGGTTCAAATCCGGGTTCGAATCCCGGTCAAGGCGAATGATTTTTACTCTCTGAAATGGTTGCAGTATAATGCACACATAGCGGGTGACTCCGTTAAAGTTACTGTTACAGTTTCTTGAAATTCATATAAATAAGTTGATGTGAATAATTTTAAGCCAAAGGAGAAAATGGTTATCAGAATGGTAGTGGTTAGTTTTTCAGAAGATTTAAGATCCTTCAAAACATTGACTAGTTAAGACTGAAAAATGTATTCAGACGGTATCTGACTTGACCTGATAAAGGTTTACTTACTGATATCTTACACATCTCAACTATTATTTTATTGAATTGGTCAGAGAAGGAGGTAGAATCTCACTTGAATCTAATCGTAATATTGAGGGACAACAGTAGTGTTGCAGGGTATGTTTAACTTTCTTTATATGATGTATTTATTGATTAAAAGATACACAGATTAATAAATATGCTCAATTTAGTTACCCCCTAGTGAAAATTGGTGTTGCCCAAAGTAATATTTAATAATATACTTCAGGATCTACTGGCTATCATACAGATTGAAAATGTGAGCGATTATCTCATACTCAGTTGCCCAAAATGTATTCCAGAAAGTTAAGAAATGAGGAAAATTCGAGGGATATCTCCAACTGTCTTGCAGCCATGATAGTTGTGAGTGACACTCTTATCCTCTCTGTCTTTTTAACTCAGCCAGAAAGCATAGAAATGTTTTGAAGACAGACTTACGAGTCAGTAATATAAAGGAAATCCGATCAGTCGGAATACTGTGGCAGGACTCCATTGGTTGAAAAATTGGATTTTCACAGTTACTTTACATGATTACATTACTTTCAGACACATTATGTGCGTGACTTATAGGGTTACTGGGTGAGGTAAGCAGTTGATTATAGACTTTGTGTTCTATTCAGGTTCATTCATTGGTGGTAAGCATAATAAGCTTGCCTTGAGATTGTTTCAACTTGGGAGTTAAAACCTTGATTTAACCAACTTGGAAAGTATATATAGTGTTAGAAAAAATTACACTGACTTGAAAAAATTGCTCCAAAAAAGCTAGCTTTTATTTGTTATAGATAATCTCCATTTGAGTTCTTCCTCTGGAAAATTTGCTGAGATAGACAATTTCATTCTCAAATTATTCCAAGTAGTTCAGTTACAGCAAGACTTGAAAACTAATAGTTTGGCATACATTATGATCATTACTAGTATTCAAGTCATAATAATGAAATGCTAATCAGAGGTTGTAGATTTACTACCCTAATATTATCCTTACTTTTTTTAAACCCTGCTATCCCTCTTCACAAGGTCCTGAATTAATAATTGTTATGGCCAAAATCAGTGACGTAAGAGCTCCATTGATTTATCAAAAGAAATGTATTTTAAGTTCATTGCAATCATTTTACATTAAGGGAGATTTCTTATTCCCTTTGGCAGATCTATCTTTCCAAATTTATTAATTGTGTCAACTCAGTTAATTTTAATTTTCTGGTTAGAGTTTCAGATCAAGTTCCTTATCAAATTCATATGAGCAGTGATACTGAATATTTCTAGCTTCCTATCATTTTATTTTGGCGTAATAAATTTGATCATGTGAAACAATAAAAATTAGATCAGTATTATGAACAGATCAGTTGAAATTTGGTAGAATGAGGTTGTGGTCTGTGGCTGAGTTAGGGAGTGGGATATAAACTCCATGATAATGACGTCTGCCTTTGTATTGTAAGCATATATTCCATATTTACTCTACTGGTGGGAGTAAGAGCTTACAATTTTTTATTATTGATTTAGTGTTTTACTTTTTGATGATTTTGTTAATCTAATGAATTGCACTATTAATTGTTGTATTGCACCCATGTAAATAATCTTTGTAATCAAGAGCTGTAATGTATCATAGACAATTTTCAAGAAACTGTAACAGTAACTTTAACGGAGTCACCCGCTATGTGTGCATTATAATGCAACAATTTCAGAGAGTAAAAATCATTCGCCTTGACCGGGATTCGAACCCGGATCCCTCGATATCCGGCCGAGTGCTTTAACCATTTAAGCTACCGAGACATCCTCTTTCACTCTGAAATTTTGGGGGCTTTAAAGGAACAAGATGTTGTGACGAAATACCGTACATACAATGTCACAGGCATTCGTAGTCGTGCGCGAGGCGCCACAGTCCACGAGGCTAAAGCCAATTTCAAACACTTAGGCTGTTCATACCTTAGACATTTTCAAGAAACTGTAACAGTAACTTTAACGGAGTCACCCGCTATGTGTGCATTATAATGGAACAATTTCAGAGAATAAAAATCATTCGCCTTGACCGGGATTCGAACCCGGATCCCTCGATATCCGGCCGAGTGCTGTAAGAGGACGTCACGGTAGCTTAATTGGTTAAAGCACTCGGCCGGATATCGAGGGATTCGGGTTCGAATCCCAGTCAAGGCAAATGATTTTTACTCTGAAATTGTTGCATTATAATGCTGTAATGTATTTAAATAAGCACCTTCTTATAAGCCACACGTGGTCTACCCAATAAATATGCAAACTAGTACAATTTGGTGGCCATGATACTGACTACAACCATGCCCACAAGCAGCGCTAGTTGCCTGAGACCCAATGAACCATTTGTATTTGGCGGATTGCTGAGCTGGGCGTATGGTGCCAGTTATGCTAGTTTCTGTTGTCCTTGTTTTTACTGTTTGTCAGAAATGGAAATTGACGAAATCACGGAGAAACGAATCAAGTTTTTTGGTGAAGTGCGGTAAAAGTTGTCAAGAACTTACTGAAATGTTGACAGCTGTTTACGGTGATAATGCTCTGAAGAAAACATGTTTTCAAGTGGATTAAGCGTTTTAAATATGGCCGACAAGATGCCATTGATGACGCAAGGCCGGGGAGACCTTCAACCACCTGCGTTGATGACAGCATTGATCGTGTGCCGTCCCTTGTCCTTACCGATCGTTGGAAAACTCTCTGAATGACAGCTGATGAATTGAATTTAGGAAAATAAACAGTGCTTACTATTTTAACCAAACCTGATGGATGGATCCTTCACCATGACAATGCACCTGCACATTCAGCATTGATTGTTTGCCAGTTTCTGGCAAAATATTCAATCACCATCCTTGATCATCCTCCTTATTTACCAGATCTTAAATCATCGGAATCAGATCAGAAACGACAAGAAAACTAAAAAGCCTAACTGCCGAGGACTTCCAAGGGTGTTTTAAACAGTGGAAAAGAAGATGGAATAAGTGCTTAGCAACGAATGGAGAGTCCTTTGAAGGGGACAAAATCGATGTTGACTAAATTTTGCAAAATAAAGTTTTTATGGCCTCAGTTCGCATATTTATTGGACAGGGAAGTAGGAAGACATAAGCTGGAAGAGTCAGTCTGGTTGAAATAATAGTTTTTTAGTCAATGGGAAATTTAAATTTTAGAAATGAGAATCAGAACTGCAATTGGTTAATATTTATCCTTATGCCTTCAGAATCTTTATTAATAGGACATTCACGTGGTCTTGTTATTTCATCTATATATTTTGAGAATTATTGGCAGGGTAAATGAAAATACACTAAAGGCATGAATTATTATCTTTTTAGCATAAGTTAACATTACACATCTTACTAATTAAAACCAGTATCTAATGTAATTGTAGTAAAAGACAAATGTCCTGATATTTATGCATGAAGATTGCTATGTTAACTGCAGATAATATCATTTGTTACTGAAATTAAGAACAGAATCTTTATCCTCTCTTTGACTTGGTCTTTTGCCTCTTTCACAGGTGGCCACCTACTGGACAAATATTATTGTGCCACAGAAGTAAAAAGTGAATGGTAGGAGTCACTTGAAAATTTGTGACCCAAGCTTCTGCTTGCCATACCATCTGACATTGTCTACATGGAAGAATCACCCAATTATTGCATCAGGAATATTGGTGTAGGATCCCTGCGTAAGCCTTATTTATATATATATATATTTTTTTTATACGTATATATATTAAGATCGCAGATTTCAGTGTAAAGTATATTTTCTCGATAGCTCAAGTGGTTAGAGCATCCGCCCGGCAAGTGGAGAGATCCGGTGTTCAAGTCCCGGTTGAGGAAAATATTTTTACATTAGTGATCTGCTTGATTCGGCCTTTCACACCTCTCCTGTGTTCACCCTTTATGCGTGTTCCTTTCCCCTTTCCTTATATCTATTTCTATGTGAATGAATATATATATATATATTATATATGTGGGTTGCAGTGGTCTAGTGGGTAGAGCGTTGGACTACTGACCGGAGGGTCCCAGGTTCGATTCCCGGGCAAGGCACTTTGGGCACCTGCAGCTCCACCCAAGCTAGTTGATTTTTCGGGTACCAGATCTTCCTGGGGAACCATAACCAGCACAGGGAAAGGAACTGGCCCCCCTACCCTGATGTGTGAATATTCACACGCCGTCGGGCTTGGTACATGGGTGAGCTCTACCATCACCTACTAAACCGACCTTCAGGTTGATTACTGTATTTATGGTTTTTTTTATATTATATATTCCTTTGATCTTCAAAGGGAGGGGGAATTTGGTCTTTATGGATTTTCGATCATCTTTTTAGTCTCTAAATAGCATTCACACATGAGCTCCCTCACATGACTCATTTTTCTAAAAAAATGTAAAAAAACTAAGTACAAATGGTGTCTGATTAGAGCTTTTTTAGAATGAAAATTCAGAAAGTATGCAAAAGTGTTTGTTCACATAAATAAAATTTAGTTGACAGTTGATTTTATTTTGGTCCAAATCATTCTGTCAGATAAGCTAACTGCTTTTTTTATCTAATTTTTCTACTATTTTGGAAAATTTATCATTGCATATGTTATAAAGTCTCTTTTATTACTTGCTATCATCCTCTTCTGTAATTTTACTCTCATTTATCTTAAACATTCTATTTTTTTATGGGTCCATCTCTTCTTTCATCTTCTCTTGGCATAAGTGTGTTACTTTCCTCATTGATCTTTTTGGTATTCATTCTCTCAAAGTGGCCAGTCACCAGGTTTACTGATTGGATACAGTTGGCTACATCAGTCAAGTTCCCAGTTATGAAGCATATATCTTCCATTCAGTGTATTCTCTAATCTAACGATATTAAAAAATCCTTCCCTTATACCTTCAATGAAATTGAAAATATCTGAGTTTTACGAGAGAGTCTCTCTAACATATTTTCAAAATCTTTCCCAAGTATTACCGAACTTAATTTTTTGGTTTCTTTGGGCTTCCCATATCCTAAACATTAGGCAACTATATAGACACAATTTTTGACAAAATGCCTTTACTCCAGGATACATTCATGAGTTAAGTGCTGTTCTTTGGTTAATACATGTATATAGTCATTTTTCAATGCTTCGTCATAATGGAAGGTTGGTACTTCCATGACTTTAAGAAATCTTTTTTCAACTCTTCCCTGAAAATTCCATGACTCAACTGCTAACTAGCGCTTGTCCAAGTGCCGTAGTGACAGAAATTTGAACTACTTAAACTTATTCGACACTATTTTTGGCATCAGTTGGTGTAACTTCTTTATTATTTAGAAAGTACACCTATGACAATTCCACAATTATGTATATTTTTTGCCAACCATTGTATAGCCACTGTGTGGCATCATCAGGTGAAGATATAAGTCTCATCAAGGTATGACTACATGTGAGGAAGAAAGGGCAGGTAGAATAGAGTGGGGGGAGGGGTTTGAATGATTGATGTCTTCAGGTGAAGGGTGGGAGTGGGGGGGAAGGGTTGATGTGCAGCTTGCGGGGGCTTGACTGGACTATGTGATCAAGGGAGATGGGCGAGGTTATGGGAAACATGGGAGAGGAGAGCGGAAAGAGTATTATAGTTCATGAAATGTGCCTGTCACTAGGGAGGGGAGAGGTTAGGCCGTATGGTGGGTGCTCCTTGACCTTTCACTTGCCATTGCATTCCACATTCCTTCTAGAGTGTGGGCACTGTTTCAATCTAATGCATGTCTAGCCAACTTTTATTTAATTGTGCCATGAAACTAGCTGCTAACTTTTCATAGTCATGACTAGAAGAGTCTGAGAATATCAGGACAAAAAATTACCCTTAGCAGACTGAAAGAATAACCAACATGGACTGAAATATTGATGTTTTCATTCAGTGTTAAATACCACACCTTCTTAGAATGCAATTAACAGCATTGGACATATTCATCACTTACTGTCCTACCAACGGAACTTTTTTATGGTTCAAAATGAAATATGTTTTCCTAATTATTGACCATTTTGATTTGAAAATCCCTGCTAACCAAAATCTAACCTCAATATACTTGGTTCTAAGGGTGACATAACAAGTTAAAGGAAAACTCCTACAGCTGTAATAAGTTAGCATCACTCATCCCGCAAAAACTTGCTATGATGCTAACTTATTACGTCTATAGGAGTTTTCATTGAGTTCAAGTTTCCTAGATTTTAAGGGTTTCATATTTGTTTCTGCAAACAAATCTTGCTCGTTAGTCAATGTTAAGAAAAGGAGAAGCTGAACTTAAGCACTACAACTTTGTTAATTCAAGATCATTGATGAATAATTTCCAAAAGTTCAAAAGAATTAAAGTAAAATGAAGGACCATAAAAGCCTGACAATTAATAAAATATCAAACACAGCAATGAGTTACTTGTAGATATAAAATTTGCCATCTTTTCTATCTCTTTTTATTGAATCCATATGTTTTCAAATCATTAAATTCAATGGTAGACAAGTATAATGTATTATGATATTCATTTTTCTTTGCCAATAAGTGTTATTAAATGAAAGACATTCTTATATTACCATATTTTTCAGTGATGTAACTGCTGGGAAATCTCAGAGCCAATAGATTGTCCCAAGTGCCCCATATTATGATTGCGAAGTTCACATACATGTGCCCTATCAGTATTTTCCTTTGTGGATGCACAGGTGCATGTATTGAATGGTAAGTGATACATTTATTTCCCCTGCATACATTCTACCTTCACTCCTATCCTTTTCTTCCCCCTACCTCACTTGCATATGTCTTCCTATATGTCACAATTTTCAACATTCCATTGACAATCTAAATGCTCAGCCTTGTCTTACTTTTGCCTCCTTTGGATTTTTGCCCTATGTGCACGAGGCCGAAACAAAACAGTAATCCACTGTTTGGGTCTGCCAAGATGAGTCAAATCCAACAAAAGTGATTAATGCACAAAGCACATCGAAGCAAATGATGGTGGCCTGTTTCTTCGGAATAACTGGACATGTGGCAACTGTACCATTTAAGCAATGTATAACCGTGAATTCTTAATGGTATGCGAGCATTTGCTTGCCAGAAGTGCTTGGTGAAAAATGGAAAAAGTAGCTGCAACAAAGGATCATTCTTCATCATGACAATGCGAGCTCTCACAGATCGGCTGAAACAATTACCTATTTGACTGGCCAAAATGTTGAATTGATGGGCCTGTGCAGCCCTGATTTAGTACCAGATGACTTCTTTTCATTCTGGCTTATCAAGAAAAAATTCCATGGCCAACGTTTTTTGGTGGCTGACAAAGCCATTGGTGAATTCAAAAACTATGTTTAGGAGGTACCTCAATTGGAGTGGAAAAAGTGTTACAAAAATTGGTTGGAGTGCATGAAAAAGTGTATTGATTAACAAGGAGAATACTTCAAAAAACAATAAAGCCATTTTCAACAATAAATTACTGTTTTTTCATTATTCGGCTGAAAATATAAATAGCAAGCCTCGTATCATGCTACTTTTGCCCTATTTGTTTTATGCTTCTGTTTATCATTGAACATTTCATATTTCCTTTTACGCAACTCTTGTCTTTCTTTATATTCTTTCATTTCCTTCTCTCATCTGTCTTCTTAGTCAGCTCATCCATATTCCATGGCTTTCTTGTCTTTTTCCCATTTCTATAGTTTTTTTTGTAGGTTTTGATATTTATTTATTGATATGTTCCCATTTTTCCTCTGTAGTACCCAGCTCCCTTCCATCAATCATGATTTTCTATACAGCCTGCTGATACTCATACCTTATTCATCCGTTTAGCACTTCTATATTCCATTCCCTATACCATCTTCCCCGTTTTATCTTAATTGATTGGGTACTACACTTTATAATTTCTAAATTGCAATCCAAGTGTGCATCTTCTCCTGGGATGGTGCGAATTAATCACACTGACCCTAAATCTGTGCCTAATCATAATATAATCTACCTAATAAGTTCCTGAGTCACCTAGCATTTTCCATGTTTACCAATTTAACCTTTTATGTCTGTAGTGATGGTGATTATTAACCCCTGTCACCTGCAAAACTCTATTGCTTTCTCTCTATGATCCTTCCTTGTCCTTAAACCATAGTAGAATCTCTTCCTTCGCCTACTATGCCATGCCCATCACTGTCAAATATTGCTCTTCAGGAACACTGGAAATTATATCCTCTAACTGATCATATACCAATACAAATGCATACTAGCAGATGACTCAGTCAAAAAGTTATTGTTGCGGCATCTCCCACAGTTTCTTGGAATTGATCATATACCCTATTTTTAGGTGTTATATTTTGGTATAGTCCATCAAGATAGGTATTGGGTGAACATATTGGCACAGCTGTATTTCTAGCCCTCATCTAACATGACTTAGCACAGCATCCAAGCCTCCCGACTCATATTACCTTGAACAAAAAGTTCCCGGAATAACCACCGTGTGGCGCTCCCATCGTTCCGATTTGAGTTCTGTTTTTTTTTGTTAAATTGGTACATCTGTTGTTGATATTCCCTTTAAATCTTAGTGTGTAATAATTTGACATTTGCAAAAGTTACGTAGCCAAGAGTACATCTATCTCTGTGTGTGTTGGCGATTTTTTACAATTGCAGAAATGGATTTAAATTTGCAACAACGAACTTGTATTAAATTTTGCGTAAAAAACGGATTTAGTGGCGCACGGACGTTGGAAATGTTGGAAAAGTGTTTCGGCAACGATTCTCTAAAAAATCGTCGTTTACCAGTGGCACGAGCGGTTCAGAAGTGGTCGTGAGTCAATCGAAGATGATGAACGCAGTGGCAGACCATCGACATCGAAAGTCGGTGAAAAAATTGATAAAGTAAAAGAAATGTTGGTCAATAACCGCAAATTAACCATCAGAGAAATAGCGGAGGACTTGAACATTGCCTATGGATCCGCCCAAGACATTGTGGTTAATGATTTGGGTTTCCGTCGTGTAGCAGCAAAGTTGGTGCCAAAAGACCTCAATTTCATGCAAAAAAGAGACCGTGTTGACGTCGCAAAAGACATGATTTGCGAGGCTGAATCCGATCCCACATTCATCAAAAGGATCATTACTGGAGACGAGACGTGGGTTTATGAGTACGACACGCAATCCAGACATCAGGCAAGTGAATGGCGTTCACCAAATGAGCCGAGACCAAAAAAACCACGTCGTTTTCAGTCAAAAAAGAAGGCAATGCTGACGGTTTTCATGGATTACAACGGTGTAGTGCATCATGAATTTTTGCCAGAAGGCCAGACAGTAAACAAAGAGTATTATTTGGGCGTTATGAGACGTTTGCGTGAAGCAATTCGCCGAAAGAGACCAGAAATCGTCGCACAGTGCTATCATTATTCGTAATTTTTTGACGAAAAATGCAACAATACTTGTACCATCCAACAGCCACTGAATTCACCTGATTTGGCTCCCTGTGACTTCTTTCTGTTCAATCGAGTTAAAAAACCATTACGGGGAACGCGTTTTAGCAGCCGAGAGGAAGTAATGGAAAAATCGCAGGAAGCACTGATGGACATACCGAAAACCGAATATAAAAAATGTTTCGAGGATTGGATCAAGCGCTGGCATAAGTGTGTTGCAGTCGATGGGGATTACTTTGAAGGGGACAATATAGATTTCCCGGCAGCGGGAGAGGCAAGGCTTCCGCGGTCGTCATCCCACGAAACCCTTGCATGGAAGAAATAACTGCAGCAGGACAGAAGACTCAGAAGAAGGCGAAAGTAGTTAGAATAGGAACCTGGAACGTCAGGACAATGTTGAGGAGAGGCAAATTAGAAAATATTAAGCGAGAGATGGAAAGAGGTAATATAGATGTTTTAGGTCTCTGCGAGGTGAGATGGAAGGATAGCGGGGATTACTGGAGTGACAATTATAGAGTAATATACAGCGGCGGGGACGAGAGCCAACGAGGGGTTGCCGTAATTTTTAATAAAGGGGTAGGAAGAAGCGTAGTCAACATAGAGCCAGTGACAGATAGAATTTTACTTGTAGAGATTAAAGCAGAGCCGACGAACTTGGTCATTATTCAGGTATACATGCCACCGAGCAACCACAAGGAGGAAGAAGTCGATAGGATGTATGATGAGTTAGAGGATATCATCGCGAGTGTTCCTGCAGGGAAACATTTGATAGTGATGGGGGATTGGAATGCGACGGTAGGCGAAGGAAGAGATGGTGGTGAGGTGGGGGACTATGGGTTAGGCACGAGGAATGAACGCGGGGAGAAAGCAATTGAATTCTGCAGGAGACAGGGGTTAGTCATCACTAACACATGGTTTAGACACCACAAAAGGCGTAGGTATACATGGAAAATGCCAGGTGACCCAGAAAGGTATCAGTTAGATTATATTATGGTTAGGCACAGGTTTAGGAACAGTGTGATAAATTCGCACAGTTTCCCAGGAGCAGATGCGGACTCTGACCACAATTTAGTTGTTATGAAATGTAATGTTCATTTCAAGAAGATAAGGCAAGGGCGGCGGGTTAGGAAATGGAATTTAGAAGCAGTAAATGGATTAACGAGGAAGGAGTATCAGCAGGCTGTAGAGAAAATGATGGATGACGGTAAAGAACTGAGTACTATCGAAGAAAAATGGGAATGTATCAAGAAAGGGATATTGAAGCCGCTAAAGACACTATAGGAACCGTAAACGGGAAACGGATAAGAAAACCATGGGTAACGGATGAGATGATTGCAAAGATGGATGAGAGAAGAAGATGGAAAAATGTAAACACAGAGTTAGGCAAATGAAGTACAAAGAGTTAAACAATAAATTGAGAAGGGCCACAAATAAAGCAAAAGAAGAATGGTGGAAAACGCAATGCAAAGATATGGAAAGTTTACAGAAGAAGGGTGAAATTGGTGCTCTATACAGCAAGGTTAAGTTATTATCGGGAAGTAAGAAGGCAAGATCTGTGCTAACAGTTAAAGATAAATGGGGTAAGATAATAGTTGAACCAGGAAAAATCCTAGAGAAATGGAAGGAATATATAGAAACACTGTATGGTAAAGAACTTAGGCCGACAGGGTTAGACATAGAAAAGGAACATGACGTAGAAGAAGATAGCTTAGGTCCAGGCATACTCGACGATGAAATAGAAAGGGCATTAAAGGAGATGAAAGCAAATAAGGCTGTGGGGGTGGACAATATTCCTGTAGAAATGTTGAAATGGTTAGGGAAAGGTGGGAAGAAGGCCATATATGGACTGATTCGTAGTATCTATGAGGAAGGAATCTGGCCGGAAGATTTTGTGAGATCGGTGTTAGTTCCTATTCCAAAAAAGGCAAAGGCTTCGTCATGTGAGGATTACAGAACAATAAGTTTGATATCCCACGCAGCTAATATTGTATTAACATCTACAGCTAATATTGCAGAAAATAGGAATGGATTGGTGGGACAGGAGACTGATTCGCAACCTGTACATGTCTCAGACTGCTCAGGTGCGAGTGGGGAACGGAGAGTCCGGATGGGCAGTGTTAGGAAGAGGTGTAAGGCAGGGTTGCCCATTGTCACCGGTACTGTTCAACGTATATGTAGAGGAAATGATTAAAGAGGCATGGGAAGAACTGGCGGTAGGAATGAAAGTCGGAGGGGAATTCGTAAAATCGGTTAGGTTTGCTGATGACCAAGCATTAGTTGCTCAGTCAGCCAAGGGGTTGCAAGCATTGTTGAGTGAATTGGAGGTTCAGTGCGATAAATATGGGATGAGAATCAATATTAATAAAACAAAGGTTATGCGATTTTCCAGAAAGAAAAAAGCTAAGCTAAATATTAAAATAGGTGGGGAAAAAATAGAGCAAGTGGAACAGTTTACATATCTCGGAAGTGTTTTGGACCAATACGGTCAAAGTGGTAGGGACGTAAGGAGAAGAATTGCGCTAGGCAAGGAGGCTTTCTCAAGGAGGAGGGAGTTGATGACGGGGACGTTGAGTAGAGATGTTAAGACAAGACTCGTAAAAACTCTGATATGGAGCGTAGCTATGTACGGCGCGGAAACGTGGTCGCTGAAGCAGGAGGATAGACGTAGATTGGAGGCTTTTGAAATGTGGGTGTGGAGAAGAATGGAGAAGGTGAAATGGACCGAAAGGAAAACAAATGAGGAAGTACTAGAAATGGTGGGGGAGGAGAGGGGTTTGTTGAGAGAAATCCTATGGAGGCAGGAAAAATGGATGAAAGGCGTATTGAGCGGTAGTGGAATGTTGAAGAGGGTAATAGAGGGGAGAATGTTGGGCAAGCATGGTAAGGGTAGGAACAGGATAGGGATGTTGGACGGGATGAAGGGAGGAAAGAAGTACACCGAGATGAAAAGGGACCTGATATAGATTAATTTGCTAGGTGGGGAGTCACAAAATGTTTACTTGATAGTTGTGTCCATCCAAAAACCTACCTTAACCGGTAGATTACCTAATAATAATAATATAGATCTAGATGAATAAACTTGTATTTTTAATTTTCTGAATAAATTCCGGGAACTTTTTGATCAAGGTAGTATGTACCACTGTTTATGTATAATCTTCAATTCTGCTTTCATTCTACTTCCTTTTATTAGGTTCAGCAGGCCTCTCCTTTTCCTCCCTCACCCTTGCTTACCCAATATTCTGCCCTCCACAAATTTTCAAAATTCCATCATCAAAGAAGATGCTCAGCATCCATCTTTACTGCCTCCTTTGGATCTATCCCAACAACCATCTCCCCACCATGCCTAGGACTCGAGCATTTCTTTCCCTTTCGATCAATTTCACCTTCTCCATGTGAAATTCATAAAAGCTCCCAATCTCTGCGTATCATCTTGCTTTGATGATGACGTTTCCAGATCCATAAAAAATTCACTTCTTAATTAAGTCTTCACTCGTAGTCTTTTCTTATATCCATGATTCAAAGTTTGTGTCAACTCTCTAATCCTTGTAAGAGCTTTTTGCTTGGCCATTTTGGTCTTTTATTTTACCCCCTTCATTCCTCCCTCCAAGAGCCCTCATGCCAATGGCATTGTGATGACCCCCTTGGTTTCTTTATAACAAAAAAGGAGTTTTAGAATTAAAGGGTAAGTAACATAACTTCTGGAGTGGGCTCAATCTGGATTTATGCCGATTATGAGATTGGCAGTCAAGCAAGTTAGGCTTAGACATTATAGAAATAAGACAACAACTGGTTAGGCTGTCCTCGTCTCTTCTCCCTACCCACATACTATATTCCTAATTCCGTTGTCCACCCCAAATGTGAGCCTTAGAGTGAATAAATTTGTTCTTCCCTGGTACTGAAGCAGTTTAATTATTTGAAATGATTCCTAATATGATGCAAATCATTTTATTTGAGAAGTTTGGGCACCTTCTTTGGAGAGTTGACTGATGGATCACAGTTACTAAGAAGTTATCACTGTGTACATTTTGTTACATCTTTACATTCAACTTTAATACTGATCTCAATATCTTTAAGCTTCAATCTGCTCCCTTAAAAATTCTGTTAAGTTAAAATAAAAGAGCAGAAGTTGTACGAAATATGTTAAAATCATTCTTCCATTTAAAAAACATTTTTATTTATTGTTTGAATATCTTAAAGAATATCTGTTTGCTTTCTTTCAGGTGTCACGTAAATATTTGTCACATGAGAGACATCACTTAGAGGTGGGACCATTTGAGAAATCTTCTGAGAGTAAGTTGGTGTATTAAAAGCCAGCCAAAGTCGGTATTCCACCTCAATGAGTTTATGTCACTACTGAGATTGTGTTGAACAAAACTATTTCCAGTTCAACAATGAATACTACAGACAAGTGGAAGGATTACCAATGGGGTCTCCTTGATAAACACTACTTGCTGACCTTTACATGAATAACTTTGAAGGAAAAATATTCAGCAGTCCCACATTTTTTACAAAACACATTCACTGTTGGTTTCATTATGTAGACGATATCTTTGCAATATAGACAGGCACTGAAAGACAATTAGACAATTTTGTGAACACTAATTCCCAATACAAATAAATCAATTTCACATGTGAGAAAGAACCTAAGGAGAAATTTTCTAGATATCACAGTATTGAGAAAGGTATGGTGTTTTGAATTTGCAATTTTTCGTGAAAGTACCATCACAGTCCCTATCATCCTCTTCAATGCCTGCCATCGCATATCTCTAAAGCTATCCACTTTCCATTTCCTGCTAAATAGACTGCTGGACATACCTCTCTCTAAAAGTAATGTTTTTCAGTAAGAAAAAGTAATTTCCTAAGTAAGAACTTAAGATGATAAAAGATATTGTAGTGAAAAATGGGTACAAAGAAGATTTAATATGGATGTAAAATGGTATAAATGGTGTAGACTCCCTTATTATGAATTGATTTCACAAAAGATAGCCAGCCTCTTCCCTAGGGAAAACTTTCAGATAGCTTTTTACAATGCAAACAACTTAAATCATTCACAAAAGCTGCAAAATGTAAAGTGGAAAAACAAAATAAAAGTGGCATTTTTAAGTTAACTTGTAAGGACTGTAGTGCTATCTACATAGGACAAACAGGGAGATCATTAAAAACACACGAGGAACATAAATGCTGTTTTATGGAAATGTGACCTCATGCAATCTCACTTCACCAAACGTCTGTGGGAAGAAAATCATGGAAGCGATTTCAACCCAGAACTGATACACCAAATGGACAAGGAAGGAAGATGGACAAGTGGGAAGAGCTGGAAATCAGAAAGAATTTGAAAAAGGGTCATTTGATCAACAATTTATTGTTCGAATACCTCTCCCCAATCCTGGAAGCATCCCTATCCTTCACAGGAAGACTTAACTATCCTTCCCTCCACCACTTCCCCTCATTGTGAACCCCACTAATTACCTTTCCTGATGCTTAACACCCCTTTCCTCCTTCCCATCAACGCCAATCATAGCCCCTCCTCTTACTCCCTCCCCCACCCACCCATTCCCCCTCGAGAATGGTATATAAATGGACCACCACTTGACTAATTTGTACCTGATAATGATGCCAAAGTGTTGAAACTAGTGGTATCAAAATAAAGAACGGTGAAAAAATACATGTACATTGTGTTCTTCAATTAATTCTATATTCCCCTTGAGTGATCTCATTACTGCCATGGTATGGTACGTGCCTCTCCTCTTCCTAAACCCAAACTGATCATCTTCTAAGCAATCATTTGCCCTGCTCTCCATCCTTTTGTTGATGATCCTAAGAGCAACAATGAAGGATAAATTCACCATATTCCAAATCTAACAGTTCACAGTATTCTCTGAATTCTCATGTTTAATGCTCATTCTCTAATTTTACTCATAAATTTCACAACTAGCATCATAATGTGCTGCATATTTAAAGTTTTCCCACACAGTGTCTCTTGGTGTATAATGCAGTGGTATTTCAGCCTAAGGATTGCAATTAGTACTCAGCACATTGCAGAATTAGCATGATAGTTGTGAGAGTAGAATTAATTATAAGAACACAAAGGCACTGAGATTCCACAGAAGTAGGAAGGCTAACATCAATATTAAAGCTGGGGGACAAATACCTAAAACAGATGGAACCTTCTAGCTATTTAGAAGGTGTTTTAGAGGAGATTGGAAGCAGACAAAAACAGAGGAATTACTTTAGATGTCAAAGCATTTAAAGAGAGTCAGGATTGATGACAGGTATGTTAATTAGAGACAAAGGAAACACCAGTGAAAACTTTAATATGGACTGTAGTTTCCAATGACTTGGAAAATTGGTGCAGAAAAAATAATGTCGAACTAAAGAATGAGTTTTTGCAATATGGAAGAAAACACTTGAACAAGTGGAATGCTTTTATTATAAGCCATAGGATAACTGACAATGGCAAAAGAAATAGGGTGGTAGTAAATTAACTGCAGCATTGAAAGATTAAATTGGGTGTCAGATTCATAAAGATTTGTACACTTGTATTTATATTCCCATGAGCCACAGATGAAAGTAGCAGGTCTAAGAAAAGTGGGAGCAATTTATAACGTGATGCTATATTAATGTGATAGTCCTGCTGGTACACCTGCTTAAGTAATCGATGAAGAAGCCCTTAGAAAAATGGGAAAAGAGAGAAGTTGAGTAAAGGAGGCTTGTACTGACAAGATGGGTTAAAGCAATTATTCAATAAATTCATTTAGGTCATCATGAACATGATGACCTAAATGAATTTATTTATCAGAGGGCTAAATGGAGAGAACTATAGAAATATTCTGAAACCTTAGCAACTCACCAAACTGATTCTCATCTTGAAAACTTTTTAATGAAGTATCATTACACTATCATCTCTATAATGTATCTCATTGTGATATCATTTCTATAATGGTTTCCTACAATAAATGTTAAAATTGTTCGGCATAAATTATAGTAGGTAGAAGTTTGCCTATATTGGAGGTGTTTTGGGCCAATGCGGTCAATGTACGTACTAGGTATCTAAGAACAACATTGCCTCATAAAAAGAAGATTTAATGAGGGATTTGATGAAATAGACATTAAGAATTTTATGATGAGATTCATTAAAACTTTGATATGGAGAATTGCTTCGTACCATGTATTAACACTGTCATTGAAGCAAGATATCAGGTGCAGATAGGAGACTTTTAAAATATGGGTGTGAAGAAGGATCAGCAAGGTGAAATAGGTCGAAAGGAAAATAAAGAAATGCTTGGCATAGTGGGTGAAGAGGGAGGGTTGTTGGGAGAATTCCAAATGAGACGGAAAGGATGGCTGCAGAGTATTTTGATTGGCAATGAGATGCTGTTAACTGTGATAGAGGGAAGAAGTTTATACAGGTGAGGTAGGAGAAGGGAAAGGATGATGAATGGAAGGAAGTAGAATGTATAGAAATTGAAGGGCATATTGTAGTTTGGGGTGTCTTTTAGAAGAGAATCAGAAATGAAGCAGTGCTCAATTTATGTCAGTACAAAATCTACCTTAAAGATTACCAAGTTATAGTAATACCTTGGTGGTGGGCAGAAAATATTCTAATGAGAAGGCTACACTCGCCATATTGAACAATAAATATTCATCTACCTTGGACTCCTTGACACCCTTCTGTCTTCCCTCTAAAATGTGCTCTGCTTTCCTTGCTCCGGGTAGAGCCACCCATGCCAGATAAGTCCAAGTGTAAGAGCCAGATGAAAAATGAGCAGCATCTGTTGTCCTGCAATGGCATCTGATCCAACTGGGGTCAGGTGCCTTTGTGCTGTCTTTGAGACACTTCCCATCCAGAGACAGTTCTATGTTATAGTCAATGCTATTTGAATGTAGGAAACATTGACGTATGGTTATTATAACTAAAAAAATCAGTTCTACAAGATGCTCGATTAGAATGATATTTCTACGAGTTGAAAAAATGCGAATAGGATCAAACATAACATGGAACTGCCTCTAGATTGTGAAGTGTCTCATAATTTCCTCTTTAGCTTGGTCGGGTTCCTCAGGCTGTCTCAGAGTGCTTTACAAGCATGGATCTGTTTTGGCCCTAACAGCCTCACAGTTGCCACGAGGCCATGTGGGTAATTTCTATCCAAGCACATTTGGCTTTCCAAAATTTGTATGATACAGGATATCATCAGATACATTCTTTTCTCAGACTGGTCCCATCGTGCTGATTACAGCGGTATTTGAAACAAATTTCTGTGGTCACTTAGATGGTATTCACCTCTTCACCTTTTTTTGGTGTATCTGATGCAGAATATTTGCACACTGAGAGTTGCTGTTTCCTCTCAGGATATAAAGAATGAGCAAATGCTTCATTTGAAGCAATAATCTTATAAAGAAACACATCATCTTCAAGTGACATCAACTTCAAAGGGTCACTTCTCTTGGAAAGCAATGATTTTAACATTGTGTATCAAACTGTTGTATTGACCAACACAAATGTAAATGGAGCATACATTAGGTATGTAGCTGATGATTACTCTGTACTATCAATGATTATCTTAACACTAATAATAAATATTTCAAAGGCAGTGTTCATCTGAATGAGGTGGGAACATCCCCAAAAAGGTATATCAAAAACCACTAACAAAACATAGGTATAGAAAAAGGGAAACCATGGATTAAAAATGAGGTTATTAGGAAGATAGACAAGAGAAATAATAGATAATATCACTAACTTAAGCAATCTAACAACTGCCTTAAAAATTCAGGAAAACTTGGAAGAAGTGTTTTTGTGGGTTAATTCAAAGCATTAACAAGAGAGCATTTGACAGGAAAATTTGACCTGACTAGTTCATCCCAAAAAAGTGAAAGGCAGCCAAATGTGAGGAATATTGAACAATATTTTGATTCTGCAGGCAGCTGAAGTGGTACTTAGGATCATCATTATCATATGAAATTCATAAAATCAGTTAGGTTTGCAAATATTCAGACACTAGTTTACCATACACCCAAGTTAAAAACCATCGTTGAGCACATAAGAAAATAAGTGATAAGTATGAGATGTACATTATTGTAAACAAAGCAAAGGTTATGAGGTTTTGTGAAAGAGGAAAGCTAAATTAAGATATTAAATTAGGAGGTCATAAGGTACCTTTTCTTTGTAAGAGGAGAACTCATTATTCTCATAGTAGCATTCTTCCAAGGAACATTATTTATCATCAACACTGCTATATTTTTATTTTTTAATCTTGTGTGAATTATTCCTTTGATCTTGTTCAAAAAATCCTTCCACCGACCATTTTATTTTGCTGATGCCTGAGACCATTTTATGGACTTCCATTTGAAGGTTTTTGAATGTTACTCACTTTTAAAGTGACTCAAATTAAAAGCTCTTATCTGAAAATAAACAACATAACTGAGGAACCTCTCTTGTGCAGTCAACATACATTGACAAGTTACCTTTGTAATTATTATTGAGGTACATTAAGTACATGTGTTGGCATGCTTTACTGTCTTTCATCATGGATTTGACATAGGAAGTTGGGTAGGGAGTGAATTTGTAAAATATGAGAAATCTGCATAGGTGACAGAGCAACAGCATTTGCCCAATTATTTGATATCGCTATCTGAGCAGTGCTACTATTAGTGTTTTTTTCAAAAGAAAAAATATTTGCTCTTTTTAAGATCATGGTATGCCTAAGTGACTTAACCCTGTTCTGGCCCATCATCAACTGTGTTGCTATCAAATGGCGTTGACTACAGAATCCTTAAGTTTGTCAAATTCCATTTAAAGTTCAGAAAGATATTACAACTAAGTGAAATTTCATCACCCCTCTATATGTCAGCACAACACGCCACATTGTCTTAACATCATGAATAAGCCACAATTATAAACATCACACTCAATGGAATAAATAAAAATTACCCAAAGCCGTACTCTTAGGGGCACTAGTTAGGGAACACGGGGGAGGGTGCAAAGAATGAGGATAACAAAACCGCACGCACTCTCTCACTCCGATATTTGCAGTGCAAATTGACCTTTCCAATTTCTATTTTTACACCTGTCTGAGTGAAGGGTCCCTGCCGTTGTGTTAAACCCCCGTAAACCCTGAGTGCGTGTGTGTTTGCGACTTGCGACGGTCAATTTGCAATGCATATACCGGAGTGAAGGAGTGCGTGTGGTTTTGTTTGCCTTGTCTGAGTGTGTGGTCCCTGGCGAGGGGTTTTTCCCCCGTAAACCTCGAGTGCGTGTGTGTTTGTGACTTGCAACAGTCAATTTGCACTGCAAATACCGAAGTGAGGGAGTGCATGCCGTTCCTTTACAATTTCTATTTTTACGTCTGTCTGAGTGAAGGGTCCCTGCCGTTGGGTTAAACCCCCCGTAAACCCTGAGTGCGTGTGGTTTTGTTTGCCTTGTCTGAGTGTGTGGTCTTTGGCGAGGGGTTTTTTCCCCCGTAAACCCTGAGTGTGTGTGTTTGTGACTTGCAACGGTCAATTTGCACTGCAAATACCAGAGTGAGAGAGTGTGTGCGGTTTTGTTATCCTCATTCTTTGCACCCTCCCCCGTGTTCCCTAACTAGTGCCCCTAAGAGTACGGCTTTGGGTAATTTTATTTATTCCATTCATTCGGCCGTAGTATGTTCCCCTTCTCTTTATCACACTCAATAATTATGTTTAAACATATGCCATGTCAACAAATACGAATATTGTAAAATAATACTCAGTTATCCAAGTTTTGATATTCTGAATAATTATATACCACCCAAAACAAAAATAAAGATACATCACATGATGAGCAGGTTCAGCAAGAGTTAATCATAGGCTTCAGAGAGCCTCTAATATATCTTTAACAAATTATGAATATCCCCATAATTCAGGAAGTGTGGAAGGAAGAGTTTTCATGGACTTTTTTTTTCAGCATTAATTAGGGAAGAATGTGGCCAGGAGATTTCATTAATTGGTTTATGTTGATTGGTTCCTAAAAGACATGTTTGAAACATATATGGACATACCACATTGCTTGCAAATATTCCAGACAGACAAACATAAATGCAATTGGAGTTTGAATACAAATGATACAGTATACATAAGAATCTATGTCGATTACTATGTGATATGAAATTCTTACATAGCAGCTTTAACGGAACTCTCCGTACCAACGACCTTCTTCCTCTATTCTGAATTCGTGTTCCCCCTCGGCCAACAAGTAACTTGAGTCTGTTGCAGATTCCAAATTTCCGTCTCTTGGTCTCTCAACGTTCCCTATTCCATCGCCTCCCCGCTACATTTAACGCCCTGAGCATCCAGTATCCTTCCCTGGACCTCTTTTTCTCATTCACCGCTTTCACCTCTTTCCTTAAACGCCAGATAGTATCTTAGCTCTTTCTGGTGGCATATGTACTCTCCTGCCTTCTTATATCTATACTTGACATTATTTGTTAACTTTTCATTATTGTTTGTTGCTTTTACTCGTTCTTTTTCTTAGTGTACATTATATGTAAGCCAACCTTTGCCATTTTTGGCTGCTTTGTTAAATAAATAAAATTATTTATCAACAGAGAGATACATGAATTTATCCACAGTATAGCATTGATATTCACACAGGAACTATAAAGTTTAGCTTTAAAGATGAACAAATTTTTTATTTCCCTTAGTTTTTGAGGTAATGCTTACAGGAATTGGACACCAGCATAACAAGGGTTCTTAACAAGCATAGCTGAGTTATGAGCAGTTATCTTCACATCATTACACCCTCTTGTGCTGTGCCTATGTACATCAGCATTGGTTATCAAATTGAGCATGGCTTTGTTTTACTGTACAACAATAATAGCATGGAAAATATACATACAAGGAATAATTAATATTAAAAATTTTTAAAAGTAAAGTTTACAACTAAATCCCCTTGGAACTTTACCAAGAATTCTCAATGCCCATTTTTGCAGCCTAAAGAGGTGCATGGAATAATACGATTGCCCCCACATGGCAATTCCATATTTCAGGCGACTATGAATGAATGCATGAAAAACTGAGAGAGCTGTACCATTGTCAACCAGGGTCACAATTTTTCGCAGGAGGTAAGAACTAATAGTAACTCTACAGCTTCAAGCTTCCTCGTGGGAAACTCGTCTTGGTGGTCTCATGAATATCCATCCCCATGAATTTTGTCACAATAGAAGACTTAAGAGAGGACCCATTAAGCCTCAAAAGTGGGAAGGCTATAATATATTTGATGGGGATGAAATTGTATAATGTAGTTTTCTCACTGTTCATGAATACCAAATTATCCCCACATCATTTAACCATTGTGCCAATTTTACTTTGAATTACTGTAGTAATTCTTAGCTATTATTAATAGCTTAGTTTCTTCGAGGAGATTAGGTGAGTTACATTACCTATATACATATACAATGACCCATTAATAAATGGCTAGTGAAGCTCAGAAATGTGGGGATGTTCAGTCAGTGTCCTCCAAAAGGTGGGTCTTTCTGCTCATAGAATCATATCCTCTTTTTCCCAAACTTCATCCCACCAGCAATGTTTACGAGTGTTTTTACCCCAACCCTAAATTTCCATCTGTCACTTCCAATCTATCCCTATTCTACCGAATCCTTTCTCTGTAACATTCCCTAATGGATAATTGCCCCTACATTGACCTTTACTCCTCATGCAATACCATCATTTCCATCCCAAAGTGCCACGAAGCTGAATGTTTATTTCGTGGGTTCATTCATTCGTTGTATTTGTTATTTATGTTTGTTGCTATTTATCGATTTGACTAACTTTTACATTTTTTATGGACAGAAATTAAATTTGGAATTAAACAAGTTTAACTAGAGTGAATATATTTATTTGGCAGCTGTCCATCCAAAAACCTACCTCAACCGGTAGATCACCTTATAATCATAAAACTAGGGTGAGGATATTCACGCTGCTGCACGTTATTCAACCATCAAATACACACATATACAATATGCATAGTTGCCTATAAAATGACTACATATTTTAAAATGTATGACATACATACAGAACATCTAAATGAGTACCCGTATCCTTTCTGGTATATAGTCACCAGGATAGGTATTTGGCAGCGTATGAAATCTGTAGATTCAATGAATATTTATGGTGGTTATACATACAATGTGTAGGGAAAGGACTGGATGCAATGACAACTTTCTTTGGCTAAGAACAGTTCCTCAAACTTACTATATCTCTATCTGTACACACACAAAAAATTAAACTGCACAAAGAGAATGGAAGTAAGGGTAAACGTATTGGTACTATTACTATTTACCAAAATGGTTCCTTGAGATTTCACGAGCATTTATCATGCGGTGGAATATAGTGATATTATGCTATGTAAATGAACGCATGAATCATCATGTGGCCTCAATATCATTTGTATTACACGCCTCAAACAAGGAAACCTGCAATATCATGGGTGCAATTTTGACATTCAAATATCACAATCATCACATGCGAAGTTAATTGTACATCGTAACTGAGCCCAGTGTTCTCTTTCGCCAACTCATTAAAGAACTTTGACATGGGTATTTCCGTTTCACTAAGGCTCGGCGAATCGAATTGTGGTCGCCGTCCATGCATACTTTACCAGATGCGTTCCTAAATTAGTATGCGAAACAGCACTTTGATAAATGTTACATCGTCTATCTAATTCAATGCTGTAGCCACAGTCCAGAAAATTAAATTCAGCATCTTAGACTATGATCTTACCTTATAAAAATTTCCAACCCACTCAATTTCCCACTTTACTCACACCCTAACACAGACTTTTGTATCTCAATTTTATCTGACTCCTACCGAAACGAAAGAATTATCCGTTGCGATTTTGTTATCAATTGGCGCGAAGTTGTCATTGGTTTTTGATTGCAACCGGGATCACATTGACTTCATATCTACTCGACCGAAACATTATGAGCCTGGACGGAAAGAAAATTTGTGGGAAGGTAAGAAATAAAGAAGTAAGGACAATTACCGGGAACCTTTAACTTTTCTGAGGTTTTTGTGACGATGTTATTTTTCAATGAGCATTCCTCGTTTTCCCTCCATATTTCACTTTGGATCACAACAAATCGCATTTAATTTCTGCGAATATGATTTTTTCATTCGGTGTTTACGTTACAAATTCCTTCAACTTTGTTTTTCATATCCAAACGATTCAGTTTTCACCACCCTGATCTGTACATATGAAAAAAAATGATTTTATCATACATTATCTTTATGCTTACAAGGCCTTTCACCATACAGCTTCAGTGATCTGTAGCAAATTAAGTTCACATCAAGCTTCATAGAATGAAAGTTACTGCCTTAGAAAATTAATTAAAAGCATGTAGGTTAGCCAATTGCTTTTTGTCGCATCAGTATCTACCTACTAACAATTAATATTCACATTATAATGTTTCCATTCCTTTTATAATTTTCTCTTGTTTGAATGTAAGATAGATTTACAAATGATGATCGGTATAAACTTAAAGATTGAAGTACACTTTGGCACATGTCTTAGTTTTTAGGATACCTAAAAAGCAATTAGTTCATCCAGTTGGTAAGGACATTGGCATTGAACATATTGGAGAATAGAACCTTTGTTAATTTAGAAAACATCAATGAAGAATCACAGAATATGTTCTGCTAAGGACAAATCCTTGTATACTAGCCTCCTGATTTGACTGATCGAAAATAGGTATGTATAAACCCACCAAAGATAATGGAATAAAATCTTAGCATGTTTGTTTCCCCAGCATTGTAAACTTTTCTGGGTCTTTTGTTTTCTCTCTCTCAACGATTGTATTCAACATCCCAAAAAGTTTGGTATGCAGGTTCTTTAGAGTTTTTTCTCTCTCAGTGTGATGGAGGTGCATCACATTGATATAGAGTAATAAATACTTACTTGAGTCATACAGTCATTTTAAAAGTGCTTGGCATCACATTAATGGGGCATGGTAATATAATGGGTACAGCCATTAGGTACAGCATTGGGGTACTAACCAAGAGGGAAGGTTGATTGGTACCAGGTGGTGATGCCTCTGAGCTCTTTTTTTCCATCTTCCTGGGAAAGCAGAGGAAAACGAAATGGCCCTCCTACCATAAATGTGTGATTTTTAGAGACCACATTGCATCTAGTATTAGTTGAGCTCTACCCTTACCTGTCAAAAAACATTACTTTGACTCATTAGTTCAAAGTGCAACACATGCATTCAAGAGAATACAGGTGGAAGAGTGCTTGTGGACCCTGGAATTATTTGAAAGAGTTTGGAATTATGGCTTGTCAATGAATATTCTCACTCTGATGTTTTGGGTTCCTAAACATTCCCTTCCATTAACTTAGGTTCATCCTCAATTTTGAGATGTCTCAGTTTATGGGGCAGGGACTCTGAGAAACCAACTTGTTAACACAGCATTTGAGGGAGGTCGTAAGGGGTTCAAATCAAGGACATTTTTAAATGATCACTTTTGTGTTTCGAGGTAAAAATATGCATATTTTATCTTATTCGTCCATTATTACGTAACAGATTAATTTCAAATGAATCCAATTCTGCAATCACATATCTAATGTCAAATTAATTCATCATAGAATTTATGCTTAAACAACTTGAATATAGACTTTGCAGCTGAGAAGTGTGTCAAAGGACTTGTAGTACATGCATATGTGACGAATTCCATACAATCTGTTGGGTATAGCTGGTCACCAATTTGTTAAAAATATAATCAAATCAAAGATTTTTCATTCACTCTTGCTTGCTTGAATTATTCCCATTTCGAGTTACATATACCCATTTCCCCTGACACTATGAGCAATTAGCGCAAATTAATGACATGGAAGTCCATATTCTCTTTTTACTCCTGGTTCATTTGGCCTAAGCCACCGGAGCAAACTATATGTCAATAATGTAGGTAAATGTTGCAGTAGAAATAAAACACTTCAGATTCTTTATCATGCACTTTATTGTAGTGAGACATTGCATACCCTGTTATTAATAAAATTATACAAACAGCTTTTAAGATTTTACTAAAACAACTTTCTCTATTTGTTCCGTAATCTGCTTTACAAATACTCAGATTTCCAAGTGAGAAAATATTTTTAGTTTTCCAAGTATACAAAAAATACTGAAGTCATTTCACAATGGCAAACATTTTGAATCTAGAATTCAACATTTTAGGCTATTAGATGAGAGGTCATAAATAATGAGTTGCTTTTTATTTTATGATATAAAACGATTGTGATATGTGGAAGCCTAACAACTTTACTAGGAATTAACACAACACATGCACTCACTGGTAACTTCTTAATATTTTTTACCAAACAAATTACAGCCAATAAGTCTTACAATTAAAACATAATGACATATGAGCTTCCCTGTTCCAATTGTGGGTTATTATTAAAAAGGAGATGCTTTATTTTTTTTCAAGTATTGCTCAATAAAGCACTTAAAGTTATTATAAAATGATCCATTTTCTAGGAACACTATATCATAAAATATTTACTCTACAAAGAAGAGCAAGTATTTAAATAATGTGAATATACATTTCAACGTTATGAGTTTTCAAGCAGCTAAACCTGTGCACAAGTAGACTAATTGAAGTAACTAATAGAATGAACAGATTTAATCTATGAGCATTTCCATTTGATTAAACAAATACCTGAAATTATAAGCTAAAGAAGTATTACATTTATATGAAATTATGAGTTCATCAATGATGGTCAATTATTGAATTAGCTCAGGCTAAGTAAATAAAACTCGGGTTACAATTCCAGGCAAAATTATAAAATATTTATGAAATTAATAAAATTATATTTTGACAGAGATATAGGTATGGAAATCGACAATTGATTCAAGTCAGCTCCTCAATAACTTCAAGTACCTCCTCAATTTAAAAACTTCCAATTATTAATTAACAAGTGGCACAATCTCACAACAGTTTTCAAGTCATATTAAACTATATCCCAATGAAATGCATACATTGCAAATGATTTGCTATGCTTTTTAGATTAAAATGCATTACCTGAGTCTAATAAAAGACATTAATAGAATAATAACCAGTGATGAATGACAAATCAATTACTTTTTTCTATGTTGATAGGATGCTTCAATGTGAACAGTACGCAATATTCTCATGCATAGCAAGAATACATAATAACAAGTATTAAATATGCACACTACATTACTGATATATAACACACAAACAATTGACATTGTTACTTTAATTCACATGAAATGTGTCTTTCATTGAACATTTTATTAAAACTGTCGTTCAAGAATGACTCATTTTGCATCTCATGCAAATGTGCCCAACAAATATTGCAATTCCCTCAATAACAGTTCATAAATATAAAACACTAATTTCCTCTCACAAGCTACCAAATCTTAAGAAAGAAATTCATTATTAAATTCAGCTATGACAGCACGAGAGAAAATTTAATGCAGACTCTTAGTACAGTCAGAGATTTAGAATAACCCAGTGGACTAAGAAATTAAAAAAGGTATTATGAGAACTCTTTTGGATTGAAAGATATGGTGATTTACAGAGGACCACTATATGTAAAATTTATGTTTCCCAATAAATTATACTGGTATATCATTTAGGTATACAAATATTATGCATCAAACATGCAAGAACTACATTTTCAAGTTTTTTTAGCCATGAAGACAGCTTTTTACAACAAACAATAGTTCATTTCCTGGCACAGCCATTACATTTTTTTGGAAAGCAGTGTAACCTAGTGTATCAAGCAACATCACATAAACATAATTATATAAAGAACAAAACCTCTTTAATCATTACAATATTGTAAAATAATTCAATTGCTCACATACATGAACTTTAAAAAAAAATGTTGGTATACTATATAGCTTTTACTGTCAGATCTTTAAATAAAAAAAATTCTTTCTTTAATAAATAAAGGAATAGTTATTCTCAGAAAAGAGACAGCCACAGCCTTTTTATAAAAAAAACATGCAAGCCCTGTTTCTTCTAAAAATAATACTGCACTGTAGTCAGAAAACACCATTTAAATAAGATTATTACATTAGTAATACAATAATTCAAAAATCTTAACAACCCTACTCATCTTGTACTCAGATTTGGCCAACACTCAACAATACAAACACCCAGTATAGTATACAGACTATAATTTAATGGAAGAAGACACTAATTTCAAACAACACTTCTTACATCATCTAATAAATACAGTCAGCCTTTGATGATTTTTACCACTCATCAATTAGCTATGCCTTAAATACAAGGTAATAGATTGCTCTTCCTCACACTGAAGTAATACATGCAGCAATATTATCTGCCTCACCCTTCAATGGGTAAAATTTTGAAGTTAACTGTATCCAAATTTCAGAGATTATTCAAACAGTAAAAGTGTCAAATTGTCAATATTCTGAGCATTGTAACTTCATCTGTCAGTATACAGTACCACAACCAGTTCAAATGTAAACAACATCTTTAACAGCCCTAATTCTTGCCTCATTTTTTTTCTTTACGCTTGCTTATTTCAAATATCTTGGAAAAGTACTTACTTTTGTTGGGTAACATTGATCATAAATAACTTGTGTCATGGTTTAAAAAATGCCTGGAAAAGTTTCTTTTGTCTGTACAACAAAAATAGATCAACCCTCACGTTCCAAAGTCTGGCAATTTGTGCATTTTCAAATCAAAGGGAAAACATTATTTACTATTCTTTTCGCAAAACAACTATTGGATGTGAGCATGTTTGATAATGAACTTGCTAGAGGAAATTAAAAAAAAACGAGAAAGCTATAATAGATACCTATTTGAGTGAAGTGCATTTATCAAGATTAAATTTTTCCTGGAGGAACAGTGCACAAACAAAGCTTTTTTTTATTTATACGAACAAGCACAATTCTTAAAATGCATCCTGTTTTGGCATTGACTGTAAAAAAGACTGTCAATGGCACCCAAAAATATTACTATTGCTGAATGTCTGTGAAGGCATGTGATTAACAAACACACTTTTGGCTCAAACTGCCATGACACTTAAGACAATCACCCAAAAATTACAACATTTAATATTGATTCAGGTACTATATTTTATTAGTAACAAAGGAAAAATATATATGTTTTGGGAAACTTTTTGCCTGTTATAATCCTCCAGTTATAACATGACCTCCAATAACTACTCAGTGGAAAATTATTCCAGAAGCGAGTGAGGCAACTTTCTCTCAATTGTATACAATTTTTTTCCAATCAATTAAAACAACCACCACAAAAACAACATCAAAAGTTGTATATAAAAATTGAAGTGCCTCTCTTCAGACATGTAATGCTATAAAAATTCTGGGGTTTGCCACATCAGCAAATCTGTGTTTTACATTATGCCTATGACACATTGTAGAATTTGATGATAGAAAAAGGAGCATAGTGTATAAATTAAGTACTCCAAGGCACCCTTATCAGCTCACAAGAGCCTTTTGAATTTCAAATCAATCAAGATTGGAGAGGGGGGTTGTTAACATTTAAACACACCAACAAGAGAAGGCCACTACACTCAATTTTAAAACCCCTCCCCCATATGAATCTAATCATTCATAATCACCAAAGGCTCTTTCTGTCCCCTCCCAAACGAGGGACACACTTGAAAACTCGGGAGCAGCAGCAAGGAGCACAGAAAGCAATAATTATATATATATATATATATATATATATATATATATATATATATATATATATACATATATGCATACATATATATACTTACATACATACATATATACATACATGTATATACATTTATATATTTATACACATACATACATATATATATATACATACATGTATTTATATATGTATGTATATACATATATATATATATATAAACACATACGTATTGTGCAGCTTCTTCTGGTACATTAAAACGCAGAAGATTGTTTTAAAATAAATTGCATCCGTATAATAATAATAGTAATAATAGAAAAACATTAAAGATCACAGCTCTGATTAGGAATAGAAACATTGTCACAAAAGATTAAATTATTATTAACCTCGAAGGTCAAATCATCGAATGAACGTCAGTTCTCAAAAGAGTGGAAAGGGCCAGATGAGTAAGTGATTGCAGGAGCCATTAAAAGGTTCCATGGCTGTAAAAATTGTCATTTGCTGATACATCCAAATCAGAGTCCAGAGGTAGTAAATTTTTTTATCCTTCGGTCCACTCAGGAGCAACAGAAGTTCAGCACATTTTAAACAGTGATATTAACTCATTCGCCTAACTGGCCCACTCCTTTTTTTTCCTTTGAACAAAACAAATACATTGCGCCAAACACTTTCCTGACCAAACTTAACCAAGTCTTTCTGCAACTTGTGGTACAGAAAAATTACTAAAAAAACATTATTGCCTACACACACACATTGTGCACATGTGTTTCCGTGAAATCCATTCTTCAAGGTTTTACAAACACAGAAGTCCGTTTGGTTAAGAGTACATCAAGCGTAAGCCAACGTGAGGACAGGTGCTGCCTCAATTGGCTTGAGGCCTACCTCAGTAACTGGCCGCAACTGAAGAGTGGCGACCCCGCCTGGCATCTCCGACACTACGAGACTGAGGGGTTAGACCACCGGTGCTTTCCGAGGAAGGGGCTGATGCCATGCGGGAGTGGGAAACAATGGGGCCAGGGCTTAGCACAACATAGTGAGTCAGGCGTGTGGGCAGGCAGCCAGCATTCAATTGGTAGAACTCCACCAGCTGCAGAAGGTCGTAGAATTTGGTCGTTCCAGAGTCGAGTGAGTAGCAAACAGCATCTCGGACCGGGTCTACTACCTGGATCATATAAAAAAGTAACATTGAGCAAATCTCCACAAATTCTCAGATATTCATTCAAGAATTAATATTCACTCGGAAATTAAGTGAAGAGTTGAAACATTGAATTACATTGCTGATCAAGGGCAGCTAGGTATAAGTACCAACTTACTAAGAAGTATTGGAGAGGAATGAAAATTATTAATTTCACTCCAATAGGGAAAGTTTTCACAAAGTTACGCCTTAAACTAAACGGTTACTAAGAAGTAGGTAGTGTCATCTAACAAATCTGATTACAGATTCAACTCCTCCTTAAAACTGTTCCCCATACAATGAACTCATTGCTATTGTACCACCATGAATTTTCATAATTTTGTCACATGTAAATAAATTTGACACCATTACCAAACATCATTGACACATCACAAAACAATTAATGGAGCTGTGTTAGATCCCATGACTCATAGCCATAACCCAATTAATTTGGAAGGTTTCAACTTTCAAAAATGTGATAAGATCACCAATTAAAACTTCATCAAATCAACAGTTCACAAACAAAGTGTTCGCTTAAAATTTTTTTATGAAGCACATACACAACACAACAAATTGATTAGGGCTTCACATACCAATTTTATATTTGAAAATGTTTCATAATGCTTAAATAATGTGCCAAAATTAATACTAATATTTCAAATAGAAATCTGCTACTGATCAGAGTCAGACAACTTTATCATTGTACAACAGCACAATGAAACCAAATTTTTCATAATCTGACAAAATCTTTTATTCAAGTAAAGGAATTTCTCATCCAAGAACTATTATAGCTTAATAATTTGGAAACCTATGGTCAATAGTGTCATGTACTTACTGGTTGTATTTGGTAGTGGCTAACTTTTCCACGGTATTTGAAGGTGAGAACAAAGGAACCTGGTGTACTACGGCTTTCACGCACCAGAAACACCCTAAAATATAAAAAAAATATAATGTTGATTACTCCCCTTTCAATGGATGTCATCTATTAACTGAGAGACTAATCACTTCCATAAATTGATGAGAAAATTTTTACTGTCCATGCATAAAAACTTCATGGCTTTCCCTCTTCTAAAAAGAAATAATTTTTTTTATCTCTTTACTTCAGCTTCAACTTATGCACTTGATAAAAATTTTTGAACATATTTACAATTTGAAATAAAGTGGAATATCATTGAAGTATAAAAGAAATATTAGTGGGAATTTTGAGCTTCCACGTAATCACTTTTACACATTCAATGTGTCCTCAATCCCAACATACATGTTTGCAATGACAGATGCTAAACAAGAGAATGAATGCTGTAGGTAGCTATGAAAGTTAAAATCTTGTTCAAAAGCTAATTGGGGGTTGTACAAAGTGTTTAAGCACAGGAAAATACAAAGATTGATTATACTAGGAAGATAGCATAGAGAATACGTATGTGATCTTCGCATTCGTACATCTTTGAATAAAAACCAAGAAGCTTCCTGCTGTTTCTGACAAATGAAGTCAAATGAACATGCATAGAAGTAACAAAATGTGGTGATGTACCCGAATCAATAATTCAACATGACTATAAGTATTCGAACAATTGAAGAGCAGAGTGTTAAGATAAAAATAATAATTGCAGTTTTGCTTCTTAATGTACGAAACTGAGAACATTTGATGTTACATTCCAACAAAGTGCTGGCTAAATAATTTTGTTTTTTTTTTTTTAAATTGCTTCTTCATCGCTGCATGAACATCTATTTACTAAGTTTTGTTTTATATGTAAATTAAGAAGTGTAAATTCTGTTCATTTCTTTTGTTCAAATTATGCCAATGGCTAAAATTTTTGTCAAAATTTCGAGATGAAAGAAATATCTTACCCATCCACTGTGCCATGCCTGCTAACCAGCTGGGTAGCTTGCTCCCTGGCCATTCCACTGTGGAACCACGGCTGTGTTATGTGAATGCCGGACTCAATCCCTTGAATGTGCACTTGGGTCAAAGAAGATGACTGGGGCTTATGGTGGATGTTACTGGCATATATGGTTCCTCCATTATTTCCTTTGTTCCCTTCAGTCCTTTCTGGAGTTCCGACATTACCACCTCCACCTGTACTGATGTTGTTGTTGTTATTATTGTTGTTGTAATGCCTGGCAGATGGCCTCCAGCGTTTCTTCCATAAGTAGCCCTCTGCCATGGCAATTGCTCTGGCTTCCTTTGGGTCCTCGACAATGCGACCCACACTCCCAGTGAAATCCATGGCCACTCGTGAGCGAACGCTCTCCTGGTGAAAGAAATTGAACTTGTAAAGGGATGCCACAAATTTAGGCATGCATGATTACTTGCTCTAAATTTAACATGTACCATTGACCATAGGATCTTAGGAAATAGTGAAGAAAATATTGTTTGGTCAACAATATTCAGCAATTATGTATTCGATGGTTTCTAGCTCAACTTCATGGAAGTTCATGCTCATTAAATGAAAAACACAAATGTATTTTTCAACATTGGAAACAAAGAACAGTGGAAAAATACATTACGTACTTCATTTAATGAATTTACCAATGTTATTTAAGTCTGAAAGTGTCAATTGTACATTTAACTGCATTATTGTAATGGCATACCATTTCTTTGCAGACATTTTTCACCCAAAATTAGGTCTGAGAACTGTTGTTAAAAAATTAATATTACCTATTATTAATATCATGGTACAGTAATTTTTCCGAAAAACCCGATTTGGCTTCATGAAACGAGTATCAGAGTTAAAAGAACACATTTTTAGTCTTATTTGACAGTAGGTTAGCTACATAATTCTTTCCAAAAATATAACAAAACATAACTACAAAGCATTTGGACATTTTACAATTAAAAATAATTTAAACTTTCCCAAAAATACTTCAACAAAAAAAACATATTTACATATTTTAATTTCCCTAATAGCAACAATGACTTCTGCACTCACAACTAACTGCTCCTACTTTAAACATGAAGGGGAAGTGTGAGGCATATATAAATGGGATCTCAATGAGCTAAAATGCACTTATCACTATTAATACCGTTTGTCATATTATTATAGTATAAAGAGCACATTTCCTTTTAAACAATGGGCATTACTGTTTTCTTTGAAGGTAGTAATAGTTGAGTTTCAGAGTAATCATGGCATATATGCTTCTGCTTAGTTTTCTATAGAATTCATCAACACTGCACCCCTTAAGCCAGTCAAGTAGGAGAAAGAATGGGATAGGAGAAGGGTGGGTTGGTTAACCATGGACAAAATGTATGGCTTGCACAAGCTTCAAATTTCACAAGTTCTATGAGAGAAAATAAATACCGAAAACACTGTCAAAAATATCATTGAGATACAGGCTTTGATATTGTTTAAGTATCATTTTCCCATTACTAAATCTCTTAATTTGATGTAATTGGATGATTCAATATACTTACATTGGGAACATGATGACTGTTGTATTCCTTTGGGCTCATGGTTTCAACCTGTTTATTCTTGAAGGCCCTGTAATTTTCACGGAGCTGCTTTCCGTACTGAAATGATAAAGAGGAATAGAAAACCTAATTATTGCAAAACAACTGCTGTGATAACAGTGCTGGGTTTACAGTAGCCACCTTCAGAATGATTAAAATTGTATTCATAATTATAGGACGGATGTAATTCTGTGATTATTTAAGGTAATGTTGGACCACTTTCTGTAATGCCAAGTGGGAAGTCAGTTCTTTATTTCCTACTTCCATACATGTAATTTGAATTACAATTATTAGTAATTTACTGGTTAGAGTAGGTTTAGGTGGATACAGACTATAATGAGTACAATGATACATTTCTTGGATTCTCCTCAACATAACAATCTGAAATCTGGCACTACAGTAAGCCCCTCTTCAGTTCTCCCTCCATTCGGTTCAACATGCCTCTCCTATTCCTACACCTTCCCGTATGCCTAACATCCTCACCTACATCACAGTTTTCAACATCCCATTGTCAGTCAAAATGCTTCTAACACAATCCAGCAACCTCATCTACATCAGGTCCCTCTTCATCTCTGTGTACTCCCTTCCTCCCTACATCCCATCCAACATCCCTATCCTCTTCCAGCCATTTCCTCGTTTGCCTAACATTCTCCCCTCTATTACCATCTTCAACATCCCACTGCCGATCAATATGCCCTTCATCCATCTTTCTTGCCTCCATAACTCTTATTTTACTGTTTAATTTAGCTTTTCATTTTCCCAAAAACTGTATATCTTTCGCTTTTTTGTAATGATTTTAATTCCATACCCATCACACTGCCTAACTAATGTGCTCAGCAATAATTACAATCCCTTGTATGCCTGGCAAACTAATTCTTTCTTCATCATCCACAAACCTAAATGATTTTATGAATTACCCGCAAACTTTCATTCCTATCACAAGTTCTTCCAATACCTGTTTAACTATTTCTCCCACATGTACATTGAAAAATACTGGTGATAGTGGATGGCCCTGTCTCTTCCACTTAACACTGATCATCCGGACCCTCCAGCCACCATTATCACCAGAATAGTATGAGACATGCAGGTTGCGGATAAGTCGCCTATCTCTTTTACTTCCATATTCTGTAAAATTCCTTAATTCTACCCAAGTTACTCTATGGAAAGTTTTCTCGAAATCTAAGAAACAAACAAATACCTCCTAATTGAACTCTATGTTCCTTTATATTATTGACTTCATTATGCTATGGCATCACACATGCTCCCTATACCCATTCTGTACCCAAACTGATCATCCCCTAAGTAATTTTTTTTCCCTGCTCTCTATCCTCTTATTGATGTCAATGAGAGCCATTTTAACTGTGTGTGAAATCAAACTTATTGTTCTCACATATGGCCGACTGTCTTTCTTTTTGAAATCGGAACTCAGATGAAATATTTAAAAATTCCTCCCTCGTAAACGTCGTCTTAATTCGATTTACGCCTAATAAAATGAAAAATTTTAAAAAATATTCGATTTTTTTGAAAATGATGCAACAATTTTAGGATTTATTATCAGAGGGAAAAAAAGAGGAACACTTGCTTATTCTAAAATGCTTATTCCCACTTGAACGAGGAAAAAAACAACACGAACAAGCGATTTGATCAATTCCAATTTAAATGAAGCCACAAAACAAGGTGCCCATCATAAATGTCACTCCAACGACGCGAAACATAATCACATCCAGCTAGCCTAATAAATATTTTGAATAAGTTTACATTTGCCGAATACATAGGTCATACGATGCTCCGTTCCTGGTGGCAATCGTTACTTCAGTTCAAACACCAAAGTGGGTGAAGTATTTCATGTTAAGTTTCTTCGAACGCACCGGCAATTGCGGCAAACACTGGAGAAATTTTCCATTTGCCGAGCAAAAAACCCTCGCCGTGTTGCCTACCTCCCAGCAGGTATTTCATTAACACAAGTTCGCTTCCCGGTTGAAGCAAGAAGGTTATGTTCCTGGTTGTACTTAATCAGCGGCGATCAATGCCTATTCGTGCGGAGCGTTGCATTAAGCAGATAGATACCCATTTATCGCACACAAACTATGTTTAAATAGTTGATTTCATCGATCGCAACGTTTTATGCCAGTGGCGATGGATTCAAAACCTATATAACTCAATTCGGAACACAATTTTCCAGGGCACCGCGACCGGAATCTGATGACATGATGAATAGCCGTCACCGAATCAATGCAATTTATTGCAATATCGCGCACTTCCCTCTTGACGGGAGTGATGGAGAATAATTCCGCTTCTCGAAAACAACGAGCACTCCCGATTGAAAGGAGTCGGATTGTAGGTACGTACTTTTACGATAATGAAGCACTTCACCGCCCACGTCTGGGCTTGCGGTTTCTTCGTGTTCGTCATGGCACCAACCGTCAGCTGCGGAGGACGAGACACCGACTGGAGATTCAAAAAACCGCTTGCGGGCAGAGAGAGAGAGAGAGAGCAGAGGGAGGTGGTGTATAGGCAAGAACGGAGCGACGGCCGTCGACGGTCCTCTCCGCGCGAGATCACGACCGGGAATGAAGCAGCTCGCTTGCCCTTTCCTCGAGCGCTCGACTCGCCCTAACCGTTAGATTCGCGCGACCGAGAAGCCAGCCAATGGGAAAGCGGGACGGAATCGGTTGGTCGGCAGGAATAGAAAGTACGAGTTGCTACAGGTTGGGGCGTTCGGGTAAGGAAGGAGCACTTCTTGCCCGTGAAGATGATATAGAAAAAAATCTTTTATCACAAAACCGGAATTGCGCGTGATAGCCACTTGTTTTTTCTTAATAATTTGTGGGCGTCCAGCAGTTCCACGAATGATGATACCTCGTCCATCGTGTGCCATCCATCCCTGCGGTTTCAACCAGGTGTTATCGAGTTTTGGCTGTCCTTCTCCCGTCCATAAAAATAAACCTTAGGTTGAGAAGATGAGCGAAGCTCTCGACTAAGCTAGCTAGCCCCCACCCTCCGTCCTATTCCTGCGGGTTTCGACTTGTACAGGAAATCACCAGGGTCTGTTACATCATCCTACGTGACCCAGAAGGATTATAAAAAAAATTAAGTGGGAACTACCGCCAAACTGCTGAAATCAGTCGAAAGAAGAGGCACTCGTTCGCATTTACACTGACGAGAAGGATTTTAGTGTCGAATACGATTTGACAAAAGGTCTTTATTCGCAAATAAATCGCTAGACATTAAAAAAAAGTAGGGATTTTTTAATTCGACTCTTTCGCTAGGTACTTCACATTTTTTCCACTTGAAACCAACGAGCTATTTTCACTCCCGCGCATCCGAACGGGGTTGGCTGGCAGTAATACAGTTGCCAAAATCAGCACATGGCCAGAATGGTACTGGTTTTTAATTTGGCTCTTAGACAAGGATGTCCACGTTGATGGTAGATGCATCGGAAGCAACCAACGATGAGGACTTTGGAACTATTTAAAGTTTTGGACCCAGTTTCGTTTGCAGAGCGCGATTTTCCCGTTCTGTCATTCATCAAACGCGTGAAGGCCTAATGATAGTCAACACAGAAGGAAGTGAAACACTTCGGCGCTTTAAAGTTCCCATTTTTGGCGGACATTCAGTAATAGCGGAAGAGTTGCGACAGGCAAAACTTGTAACTGCGCGGAAGTATGCACAGAGCGAAGATAACGAAGTGTTCGTTCTTATTCGTTCGACAGTTGGCTCACACGACCTGGGCTTTCGAAGTTTACGGACATCTCCATCTACAAAAGACGCATTCAAAGTTTTGCTCTTCTAATTAGACCGTGTTCGTATTACAAAAAAAAGTTTTTTTTTAGATTTCTCTGAAGTGGCGGACTGATTATCTCGTTTCCGCTTTGTCACCATCACCTACATTTTTAAGCACAGCTTCACCCTTAAGCTATTTCTTGCTGCGAGCTTCTCGGCGATAAGCCAAGCTAGTGCAGACCACATGATCCTAAATCGTTATTAAAAGTTAAGGAGGGAGAATATTAGGTGAAATGAGTTCGTAGTGATAAAAAAAGATATCATACCGGCCGCAATATCTGCAAGAAACCTTAATTTCGCCGCCGTATCACAGACATGAAAACTTAACCACGGCTGTCCGTACTGAATCCTCCCATCATTTCGTGCCGGTCGTGAAGGCATGCGTCACTTCTGAAGATGCCCATTTGGGCAAAATGATCAAGACGACCCAAAAGTAACGAACTGGAATAATGACTAGACCTACATGCTTTATCTTTGCCATTCGACTGAGGGGAACCCGGATACGTTGCTTTATTTCGTCTCATATTTTATGTCACCCTTCATTGTTTTATCATTTATTAACTACAGCTTGAACGCTACTTTAGACGTTTGCATAACGTGTTTTTCTTTGTTATATTGATAGAGTCGACTGAATTGCAGTCGTAGTTGCAAAGGGGGGGGGGCACAGTTGCATCGACCGTTGGAGGTCCATATGAAGGTGCTATTTGGATAACACGAAGATAGAAAAAATAATAGGAGAAAGCCATGTGGTGCAATCCAGAGTATCCAAAACGTACCTTTAATTTTTGCACTACCAACGATGATCACGATAATGACTGATGGTGATGATCTGGGCCAAGCTTGAATTGAGAATTTTCTCTGAACTCTAGTTTATCTGTGAACCATAAGTTGGAATCCACAGTATTAAATTAACGGAGTCAAGAACTTTCTTACATCATGTAATTCCTCTCCTGGATGGAACACATCGGGGAATGTGTGGGCACGCTAACAACAAATTTTGATTTATTAGAAGAGTTGTGATGAAAAGATCAAAGTGAAATGTTACCTTTCGCTGGTTAGGCTTCGTTCAGAATATGCTGCAAGTTTCTGGGATTCTCACGAAGTTGGGATTGGTTGCCGAATTGGATCGCTTACAGCGTCGAAGATCTAGATTTGTAAATCATTGTTACGATAAACTTAGTAGGGTATCAAAATTATTAGAGGAACTAGGTTTGGAATCACTCATGGAGCGAAGGTTGAATTTATTGGTTAAATCTCCTGCATACATTGAAAGGATGTCCCTTTAGCAATGATGTTGAAAATTTATAACCATCAAACTTGCAAACAATAACGTCGAAGCTCGGGTACATAACTTTCTTTCACAGGAAGTATGAAATCAAGTTTACCTGTGTGGCTTGACTTTGAGAGAAGGATAGCAGCTGTCATTAATAGCCGCCAGGGAACATTCAAATAGCGTGCTGATTAATTGTTACAGCCGCAACCTTGTGCAATTGTTCCATGATGAATAATGTCAAAATAAAACTTGGTAAATCCACAAATGTAAAATAAACTTTAACGCGACCCATCTTCCACTGCGGTATAGCATCATCAGATCAAAATGACTGACGTCAAAATATAATAAAACTTTGTTGATCCACATGAAAAATAAACTTTAATGTTACCCAGTTTTAACTGCGGTGCAGCGTCATCAGGTCTGGTGATAATGTTGTAATACCATTCCATAGGGTTCTGCTTCATGCGAAATACCAACTCAAATTCGGGCATTTATTTATTATTTAAAGTACCCGGTAAGCCACTTCTAAGGTGTATGGCAGGGAGTGATAACAAACCAAACTACTTTAAACCCGAAATGCTTTTCCCTCCTAGCGCGGTTGGACAATGCTATTCCGATCTATTATTGTTTCTGGGGAAAATACTGAAATTTAATTGCCGAATTGGATCGCGTGCAGCGTAGAGGAGCTAGATTTGTAAAACGTTGCCATGAGAAAACTTAGTAGCGTAGTCAGAATATTAGAGGAGCTAGACTGGGAATCACTCACGGAGCGAAGGTTAAATTACAGAGTAGATCTCTTGCACAAATTGGAAGGAGGTCTCTTTAGCAGTGATGTTGCAAATGTATTATTACTCCAGCGTTTGATGTATTAAACGAATTTCTCCGAATGGGAGATCAAAGGCAAGGACGCGAGAATTTGGAACAAATTCATAAAATCGGCATTCGGATATTTTTCGGCCAGCATTTTTCTGTTGCAACTCCATTCAGGGAAAACTTTTCGCCAACGGCTGCGCCATCAAGAACCGCTGTTACTGATAATCCGGAGTGTGGGGTAAAAATGTTCAACTCCCGTCATCACTTGAAGCAATTTTTCTTACGCGGGCGGCGGTAATCGTCCTATTCCTTGAAATAATTTCCAGCCTCCCACCCCCCCTCTCACCGCCCCTCCCCCCAGGCGTCATTCTGGGATTTCGCAACGCGAGCGAGCGTCTCGGGCGTCCTACGTGAGGCACGTCTCGTAACTGACTGCGACGAGTGATTCAGGTCGTGCGACGATTTTCGAAGAACTCCCTCGAGGTTATCACCTTGAGCGATAGAATCCCGCGGGAAGCTCCTGTGACGGTACCCCGGTGCACTGTGGCGCAAATGGAATTACACAGAGCCGGGGATCGGGCGGAGCGTCGAGGAAAACGTGTCCGTCCCTTAAGAAAGGGCTCCGATTCGTTCCTTCGAAGGGAAATATAGCCTCGCATCCCCATGAAGGAAGGCTGCTGGGTCCCGGAGTGCTATAGTAGTCTCTCGGGCGGACCGATGTGAGGGCAAGGTTATGCGATATTAATTTTTTCCGATATCGACCTTCGATATTAAATGAAGATTAAGGTGGCGACGATACATCTACATGACTATAACTTCTTATTACACCGAGGAATATCGAACGTATCGTTTGTCAACAATATTGATTATATCCTGATGCTGATTTCATCACCCATGTCGACAAAATTGTCCATATGCTTGTATCGACGTTTATTAACGAGATTCGAAAGATATATTCCTTAAAGTTATTCATATCCACATGTTTCCATGTTGTCATATTTCACCTTCCTACGAAATGATGCTGTGTGTTCAGATATGGCAAATATGAACATTTCATTTTAAAGTCATTATGTAACATAATCTCTACTCCTAGTTGCACATGGATTCATTCCGCTACGATTACTATTAACGGGTGAGACAGGTGGCAGGGCCTCCTCACGCTGAACTCGAGCCTCACGTATACATGAATTACGAGTTTATAAATGTTTTCGGAATAAAAATATTTCACTCATTAATATAAAGCTCACGAAAATCAATCTATTTTTATTAACCGACCCAATTCCACTGCCTTGACGAAGTATCTCCGCCTTGATTGGTTGATGAAAGTATTTTAGCGCACCAAAAAATATACTCTTTTTCAAAGTTCCAAAAAGTGATGCTTCAGACCTTCAAGCATTTTAATTGGTGAGAGTTGAAGAAAAATTGGCTGTTGAAGGAATTATGGGTGTAGATCCGAAGATTTGGAGGAAAGCGGGTGTGGAAAAAGGAAGGAAAAGGCAAAATGGACGAAAAGAAAAACCCATCGAAGGAGCACTGGACACGGTGGAGGAGGATAAGCGGTTTTGGGAAGAAATTCAAAGGAGGCAGGAAAGGTGGATGAAGAGCATTCTCATGGGCGATGTAATGCTGAGGACTTTGGTAAATGGTAGAACATTAGGCAAACGAAGAAGAATAGAAAAATATTAGACATGCTGGACGAAATGAAGGGAGGTGGTAAGTATGTCTAATTGAAATTGGGTTTATTGTGGTGTGAGGTATCCGGTCTTTTTGTTAGACGAGACTAAGAAATGTAACGGTGTTAGACGGTGGTAGACGATCTAATCTCCCGAACGAATAAGTAACATATGTTTCAGGTATTTATTATTTTTCCTTTCTTCTTTCCGTCCAATATTGCTTATTCTCTGCAGAATCGGAGGGTGTATCGTATTCTAGCATAATGTGTCATAGTTCTGTTCTAAGTGAGGCTTAGCAGTACAGTAGCGGTTAGTCAGTTTGTACACGCAAAACCTAGCTTATCCCATAGACTACCATTAATAATATATTATTTTGAATAATGATAACCTCTGAACTGCTAACGAGGCATGTGCGGGTGGAGAGGGCATTCTCGAGTTTGAACCGTCCCACGGCCTACTCAGCTTCTAAATCCTCGGCTGGTCATGGCGGTCGATTTTTCGGGGCCACAATACATAACGGAATAAATTTTGGATGGCGCGATAAGCACCAATATTATCTCAAATCCCTCCCCTCCCCCGTCATGCGTGAAACGCCCAACAAAACGAAAAGCTTCCTCTTTCCGTATTCCGGAAAGTTTTCCTATACCGTTCACCAAATCCATGCCCACTCAACACTCTTGAAGAATAGGTCGAAGGGGAGAGACCCTTTAGCCCCGGTCTTCCGAAGACATCGTTCGTTTTTCATGCCATTGGGGGGTGGGCGGTGGGACGACTGCCCACGGGGTCTCATCGCGGGCGAGCCTTGCGATCCCTACAGCCTGGCACCAATTAGCCCCCGACAGATGAGAATGTCATAATACCTCCTCGCGAGGACCCAATCCTCCATTCCTCCAACCTCCCCCCTCTCTTCTTGCCAATTAATCGCCCCCCCCCCAACTCTGCCCGGCCACAGGTCAGCCCTCTAATTGGCGGGAGCGCTTGGGAACGATGCCACATAGCGGCGTTCAAGTCTTCTGCAGACGGCGTGGGAGACACGATGGGAGGATTAAAGGGTTGGATGAAGTGCGGGGGTAAGGCGGAAGCAAGCCTGGGGGGGACTTGGTTATGAATTCATAAGATCGTTAGCGAAAGGGTTCGGGAGTGGTGGGCGGTAGAGGTTGGAAGAAGAGGGTTTTTGCGGGGATGGGGGGGGGTACAAAAAGAACTGACCGTCGCAGCAGAGGACTTAAATAACACTCCCCGAGTATTCCTTCAATCCTCCATCCGATCGAAATCGGCACCGGTGGGTATCGGAAGAGCTTCCCGAAAAGGTTTTCCCGGAAAAATGTTGCCATGGCTGTGCGTTGTAATTAAAAATCGCTGAAGCGTTGACACATCTACGTTTTGGATAGCACGAAGGGGATCTCATTAAAATCTCAACATCTCAAATTACTACGGAAATGTGTAATCCGAAAAATATTTTGCGGGAAATGACTTACACGCTCCCTGGGTACCATGTAAGCAATGCCGATATGGGCACATCGGATGATAGTGATAGCGATGCTCCACGCACTCGCCCTACGCCTTCATCCGTAATATGCATTACTGGGGTGAGGCGATACTGAAAACAGAATGCCGCACTGTCCTCATTTACCACAGCGCCACGTCGTGGTACATTGCGATTCGATCCCGCAATACGATCGCATGCTCATCGTAAATCATAGGCAATACATCGAAATATAGAGCAGAAATCTCTTTTGCCTACTGAAATTGGATTAGCGTCTTTCCATGCTTTCGAAGGGCAATATGATTTGGAATATACTGTGATCCATTTTTCACAAATTATCAGAAGCCCTCACAGTGGAATCGGCCATCATACTCATATTCTGAAGATGGTGTATAATCCACTGGGTTGGTAGTTAACGACCACATAAATTCGTTAAAATAACTATTGATTGGTGATTAGAGGGTTTGTTTTTTGAATGATACACTTCGAAACCCAACGTGCAAGTGATGGAATATCTTTTATTCCGAAAAAGTTTGAATTTCCAGTAAATCTACGATTTGAATGGACTCGTTAAGTTCGTTAATACAAATCTATGAAACTCTCAACACTTAAATGTTTGTTCACAAGTCTAGCTGACGAAAAGGTCCTTACTTATAACAGATACTTATCCCGCTGTAATGGCTAAATTCTTACAGTATTGATCAACTTGGGTGCCAAGTTCGTCAGGAAATACAGGCACATCTATACGCTACATGACATTTAAAGCTAACTCCAGATTTGCTACGATAATATTTTTACTGACTTAGCTTTAATCACTAAAAATTATCATGAAGACCACCACTGTCTCATAAACATACTTCCTCCGTCTCACTTAGGCTAATCACTGTGATAATTACCGTGGGAAAGCATTCCTGGTGTTAATTTCACACACATTGAACTACTTGCTCTTGCTCTAATTGTCTATTATTTATAAGGCTGCATCACGTGCTAATTTATACGACTAAGGATTTTATATTTATGCCCTCAGCGTTCATTGTCTATCTCGATCGCAGGTTTTCTTAGATTACTTTCATCGCGGGTTTCAAGCCAGGGTTTTCACATCTGCCAATACTTGGTTTTTCCCGCGAACCCCAATAAATAAGCTTCAGTTTTCAAATGTATAAAAAATAGACAAGTATAGTTGATTACGCCGGAACGTTCACGTTAAATCAAAGTCATTAAAAATCAAATACGCATGAAAACATTCACCGTTTTTATAAACGTATGCCTCATACTGCAGGACGGTTAAACAAAGGTTTCTTGTGAGGATGTTAATTATTTTATGTTGCCCTCTCCCCCCTGTAATATAGACTTTGATGACACGTACACTCATGAAGTTTTCTCTCGTGTAAAGAAAAATCTCCAATGGTTACCCATGAGTTATGTTACTTAGTTTATACCGCCTTATAGTACTTATGTGTGGATATGTCGTTTTACATGATGCTGTGAAGCGTTCGTGATAATATGTACTTAGAAATACATCGGATTCACCCAGATTTATGAAATTTTCAGTTTGAACAGGAAGTAATGGACCATGGGAAAATATCACCAAAATTGGTAACTGCACATTTACAGCTTATCCCCCAACGTGAATTTCGGAAGAAGATCAAATGAGTGGATAAACCGCAATGAATCAGAATACTATATCCCTAAACATACAGAAGTTGTTCCGTACAAAGGCGAAAAACCAGGAAGTATATTTTCGTCATCGATACAAGTTTGCATGAGCGTGCAAATCTTTGTCCCCTTCGAAACGATCCTTGCATGCCACGCAGTACATTTTGGTCACTTCCGCCCTACATGAGTCACACGAAGGAGCAAAATAAAAATGTGTATTTCTTTAATCTCTGGTAAAGACCAATGATGCACACCACACGCGAAAGCTGCAATGACCCGGATTCAAGGAAAAGATTGGGGGTGGGGGGGGGGAGGGTTTAGGGCACCGACAAATTTCCGTACCTTGAGATCGGATAAAACGTCCCCGCGTCGCAATGAAGTTCGTTCATTTATTTAGGTGCGAAGCCGACGACCTCGCGTCACGTAAACCACCAGGGGTCACGAACCGTCCCGAGGACATTTTCCACGCCCCCTCCACCTATCCCCGCGCGGGGCAGTTTATCCACACCGAATCACTTAACTACGGGTCATGTCCATCGAAAAAAAGCGTAGGGCAGGGCAGTGATTCTAAGCATCTTTTTTTTTTCTTTTTTAGGTCTTGGAAAAGGTTTGTGGCGAACCTATCCCGTCGATTTCCGCTTGTGTACCTCGTTTGCACCGATCCCGGGATCCGCACAACGTGGACGTGGAAGGGTGGAGGGGGGAAAATGGCAACGTGTGGAAATTGCGGCTTTATCTCTCTCACTTCGAACCTTCGAAATGATGGATTCATGTCAAATTAAGCATGAAACTGCCGCCTACGTGTTCACGCCCCCAATTCGGAACATTGTGAACGACGTAAATGACGTCATGGCTCCTCGTCGGAAAACGATCCACGAACGAATACCGACTCCAATACGTACCTTTCTTTGCTGCTTGGTAACAGGGCAATTTGATCGAGATATATTTTATAAGCCTGCCACCTGATTTGATTTTTTCGTTCCCTCCCTCCCAGGTGTTTTCTTTCTCCCCCGGTCGCCATGCAATCTCGCGGTCACGGTCTTTTTGCCGATCGTGTGAGTCATCCAAGAAGATGGTGCTTCTGGTGCATGCACGCAGCGCATCAGAATTCGTGATGTCTGGAACGGCATCAACGCGGAAACCTAGTCGCCGCAAGCCAGGCATGGTGGGGGACACTTCATCCAGCCTCGTACAGAGCCCCGTTACATTTTGCTCCGCTCATAAACAAATAAAAATGGTCATGTTCACTCGCATTTACGCGCCATGAACTTACATTCCTAGCATCGTGCGTTAATCGAAACAAGTACTCATTCAGGAAGAAAGGTTGGATTCGATTCGACGGGCGAGATGACAAGTAGCGATGCCGAAGAGAAGTGCCACGGGTACGGAAAATCTTTTGACAAAGCTACAACCCCAGGAGGAATTTTGGAATTTTCCAACGTTGCTCAAGGATAATAATTCCCAAGACATAAAAAGGTGCGAAGTGCATTACCCAACCCATATGGCAAAGGGATATGGGCACCAGGTTCGTCCAGAATATAGCATCGGTGGCGTAAGAGGATAATCGAGGAATATGAAACGGACTTATATAGTATTTTGAATTTGCATGTGTGTGTGAGATAGCACTTTATCCCAGGGGCCGTCACGGACATCACGTTTATTTTCAGAGCTGACTGTTATACCTACAATTTTATGAGTTCACTTGGTCTAGTGCAGGGGCAGGTCCTAGGAGGGTCTATAAACTCGTGACCCCCTCCCCCCGCATTTACTTTTTTAACTTTTAGTTAAGGTAAATTATACGAGGCGTATTCGTAAGGGAAAGGCCGTTTGCTTTTATTCAAATATTGGCGCTTCAGAACACAGTTTTACTCCTGCAGCGCCATCTACTGATTCAATGAGAAGCTATAGCAGCATTTGTTTTGTTTCAGAAGTCGTTTGCTTGTCCGTGCATGCAAACAACAATGTCTGCGACAATCTTTGATCCCGCCAGCTGTGAAGTCCGTTCTGTCATACGATTCTTGGATGCAAAAGGATTGTCGGCTGCTGAGATTCATCGGGAATTATGCCTAGTTTATTGATCAACAATTATGAGTGAAGGAAAGGTGCCCTGATTTTAAAAATGGACAAACAAATGTCCATGACGAAGAGCGAAGTGCGAGGCGTACATTTCTTACACACCTTACATGCCAGTGTAAAATTATCTACCAGAGCAAGAGCTGCGATCTCTAAATTAGTGCGATCAGTTTCGATTTTTACACGATCCTCTAATTTCTTTGAAGGAAAATAAGTCATAAAATTATTTCTGCCCATACATACGTACACGAAAATGGTACCCCTTTTCTATTTCCGCTGCTGGTCTAGTGAAGCGTAGTCACCCGGGATTTCCGAGTTTTAAATTATCGTCATCCGACGATCTTTCATTGATTTACATCCCGCGCCATATTTGCCGAGTCGGGGTTCAAGATTATTTTCAGTTTTTTTAGACCCATCCGACAGGAACAGAATTGAAATGACGTAAGCGCGCGGCTCATTTTTTTTCGGCAGCATTTACAGAAGGGGGTTGGGACAAAAGGCCGAAGGATTTGTACCAGCTGGGCTTTAGGAAAAACACGGAACAGTAGAGAAGCCATTCTAGCTTTTCTAAGTTCCCACATGGCGAAGAGAATCCAGAAAGATGAGTCAACGTTAAAGATTTAAAGGAGAGAACGAATCACCGATGAAGAAGTACGGAGAATAGGGGAAGGGAGAGTAACAAGTTTTGGATATATTCTAGGACATGAAGTTCTTCTTAAGACCACGATAGCCATAAAAAGAAGACTGTCTTTAAGTGCCTTCCTAGGTAAGAATTTGAACTTCCTTGCTAAAAAGTATGGATAAAAACTTGAGCTATTGAGTGAATTAGTCAAATTTATATGAACCACATAAATAAGCCATATAGTAACGAGGACATTAAACATACCAATGTACATAAACAAGTAAACTACGGCAATTGGCCAAATGACCGACACCGAGAAATATTCCATAACGTTTCTAACCGAACGAGACATTTGAAATTTTCTAGAGACGTTACCATTTACCCGGCGAGTACGAAAATAATCGAAAATGAAAGGAAATGGCTCGGGAGTCATTATAGTTTATCATTAACCCACTAAGGTTAATGTATTTCAACGGAAGACAATGGGGAAAGCGAAAATTTTCCGAGCGAAAAAAAAATTAAGTTTCATGGTTAAAAAAATAATTAACCAATTTGAGGTACAACCAAGAACTGTCGCTTGAGATTAAAACGTATTACGCTTTAATACACCAGTTACCGGTAACTAAATTCCGCGAAATATCTCGGACACAGGTAATCGTACATGCGTAGGGATACTTCCATTTCTTGCCCAAGGTAAAAATTCCTATAATATATATATTGAGAGAGAGAGATGGATTTTTATTTCTGATGTTTCCACAGTAAAATCGGACACGCAACACGACACGCCTCTAGTTTGAGTCTCTTATCTAAAATGTAAATGGGTCAATCGCCATTGGCACGCAAATACTGAAATGAATTAATAAACGGGTCATTTTAGAAACCCGTAGAGATAAAGAATGATGTGGGAAGATAGGAAGAACTTCTGAGTTAGATTACGAATGGAATACGTTAGACAGGAAAGGGGAATGTTGGTGTAGCGACCAATCGAAGGGGTGAGAAGAAACAAGGAACACATTTGAAGATTGCGACTGAAAACAACATTCTTTGAAGTAAGAACTGCCGGTAGGGTTTATTCCCGATGGGGAACAGCCCTGTCTAACCCTGGTTCTTTTTTATTAAAAGAAATTATTGCGAAAAATGTATTGCAGAAACGAAAGCTTAGCTTCGTCCGGTGTCATGAGTTTTTCCCTTTAAACCATTGCCATTCCGCCGCCTTTAGACCTCCAGGCTGGCGAATTCCGTCCTTAATTTCGCGTGTGGACGGTGCCCGTTTATGAAGTACTTATTCCATTACGCACACTCAAAAGGTTCACGTCATCCCAATCATCGCCCTCGTTTGATACCCCTCCTCCTTCAATGGAACTCCCCGGATCACGGGGGGGGGGGCGGGGGGCCTGTTCCCAGCTCACGTGAAGCCATCGGAAATGTCATGAGGACACCAGGCCGTGGAGTGGACGTAATAAGACGCGTACCGACAGGGAAGCCATTGGCAATTAATGAAATCATGAAAGATAACACGATGTACGATAGAGGAGAGACTCGGTGGAGGGGTGAAACGATAAAAAGATAGCACGAATAAAAGAAGTTAACTTCCCTAAAGGAAGTTTGTTATTGCAACACTATGGAAGAAATTACGTAAGAATCTAAATTTTTCAGAGGAAGTTTGCTGTGGGAACAAATGAAGCATTCCGAGAAAAAGTGAGTTAACTGGCAAAACTTACAAAACAAGACATGTTTATGAATTTAACCTCCCCCGAAAGGGAGCTGCCTCAATTTCATTCCTAAGCAAATATCACCTCAAATTGTTTACTATATTTATTTATTGATTTTGCATTAGTCCGAAGACAGAAATTATGGCCTTTACATCGGAATTTGGACAATGACATAAAAACTTGACAATAACATACACCCAAGCCCTACGTGGAGGACAAACCACCTAGGCGGGAATCGAACCCGCGACCTGTGGGTTGGCAGGCGATGACGTTATCCCGCCGCCACCGGGGCCGGCTATTTATTTTAATGGTACTCACCCCTGGAATGATACTGTATAAATAGGAAAATATTGTATGTGGGCAGAGATAGGGCAGGAGACAAGGAAAATTCCTCTTGAAAAAGGTCGTTTTGATGCAATGAAAAATTGTTTTTTATTGAATTAATCTTCGCCAATAAAACGTTAAGCCTTCGGAATCGTTTTGAATTGAGGAAGAATTCATTTGGCCCGGTGTTCATCCGATTTTTACGCGTAGAAGGAAACACAGAGACAATACGAGTAAGTCAATTCTTCGAATGGCTTACGAGCACGGAGTTTCCGAAAGATTTTGCAAGTGCGCGGGCACAGCGATTTTCCCGTGCGCAGTTTTCGGCCATGACGCTCAAGAATCGGAAAACGAATTAAGGTGTTCGGACTTCGACCAGCTTACGTAAACTCCCCTAGTTTAAAGAGCGTCCGGTTTATTTTCATTTTGGCTTCGAAAAGGTAAGACAGGTTTATATTGATAACGTACTGCAAGAGAAATCTTGAAACTCGGCAATCTTGATAACAAATTAGGGGAAATCAACTTTGAATCCAAATATTTTCCTCGGGCTTTCCAGATTTTGAAGACCGAAAATTCCTTCTTTAGCTGAATCCGGGGGCCGGGTCTCCCGAGATGATTTGAAACTTGAAAAATGGCTCAATCTTACAAATCGATTGCGAGAAGATTCGGCGATATTCTCAATGGAATATCATTTACGGAAATCAGGGTCTACGCTTTGCATAGGCCATTGTTTTCGCTCTCTTGCTCACACGTACGCCAGGTGCAACATGACGGGGCCGATTCATTCTTCCTTACTACTTCACTTATCCCGAGACGATTTATCTCACGGATTCTTTCATTCTTTAGCTGTGAATATAAATGCCCACTCAGTCCATCCGCCACTAGCAAAATTCAAATGAGTGTCATTTATTCAAAGATGTTTATTTGTTTATAGTGGTTTCATCCATTTTGTTTATTTGGCACATTTCAAAGTAAGCTCACCTAAGTGAGTCGAAACATCTCACACCGTCATTATCTGGGGGGAAAGTAAGCATTTGATTTCGGAGTTATACCTATGGGGAACAATGACCTGGTTTTTCGTCACAGACTTTGGGAACGTAACCTTTCGTATGGGCGGGGACCGTATACACTCAGCACGACTTGGAAGACAAAGAGGAAAAGGGAAGTTAAAAATATAAAATATAATAGGATGGGAAAGTGTGTAAGATTTAAAATTTATAATAAAGAAAAAAGCAAAGTTCGAGAGACTAAAAACCCTGGGGACAATGTCGGAAAGTTTCATTCTTGGATCACCTTACACTAGCATCGATTTCCAAACTTTCCGAAAAGCCGACAGTTCCAAGCGAGGCGAGAGGGGGGGGGGTGGCGGCCCTTCTCGGATATAATCTCATAATATGCGTTACAAAATACCAGCTCAGAGATGCGCGAAAAATATTTCAATTCCTCGGGGAAGGAGCTAGAACTAGAAATAAGTTTGGGAAGTACAACCTCTCAAAAAGAGTTTGCGGCCCAGAAAGCAGCAATCGATGGACCGCGGGAGGGGGGAAGACCAAGTAGAGAGGGGGGGGGAGTGAGATCTCGGGATGAGAAGAAAGGAACGAAACGACGTCCGATTTCGAGGAAACCATAGCTGGGGGGATTCGGTTAAAAGCCACTCGATCCCAATTCTAGCCCGTTAATTAAAACTTTGCAGACCATTGCAGACTACTTCCCAGAATGTTTCAACCCAAAGGCTTCTCCAAAACTTCATATCATTTGCCAAGTATTGTCAAACCAATTTAAATTTAAAGTATTTGTATCGAAGCAATTTTTTTTAGGTAGCCCATCACGTGGGTTAAAGAAACATAGCACGTTTTCAGTATTATTATGATAAAACGTAGTGTCAATGCGCAGTAACATACGTTAGTCAGCAATAATTTGAGAATTAAAGAAATTTCGTCATCACTGTCCATCATATACAAAGTAATATAGCTCAAATTAATCCATCGTCTTTAATTATCCCTTTTAGGTACCGCCTCCATGGGATCCCGCTATGATTTGTTAAAATCACTTCTGGTAATGAATCACTATTCAAACAGTGTATGTGCAACATTAATAAGTGTGATTTTAATACACGATGGACCTATTCCACAAATTCATATCAATAATTGTGGAAATAACTCTCCTTCTTCGATTCTTTCACATTCGCTTTTCCCTCAAAGATCATCTTCATCGGGTGCCTTAAAATGCGTCCAATGAAGTTATACCTTCTTGTCAAACTTTCCATTAAGACTTTTTCCCTTTCCCGTTCCACATACCTAACGTCCTCGTTGATTAGAAACAGTTTCGAGCTTGATACAGTGGAATTCATCCATATTGGAGGAAGACAAAAAGCTTTTTTCTTATAAAACTTTGGAAATCACATTAATAAAACCTTTGATGCAAAAGCCAGGTTTGAAAATAGGACCCGGGACCTGAAGATGATCTACTATGATAATTATATCAATGCTTCCGGGGCGCCCTAATATCTCCTCCGTCTATTTAGTTAGGTTACGCATGTGGCGTCTTCCCTGCTATTATGACTGTCTACCGTGATAGAATCAACCTAGCGATGTACACTGCTGTACTTCTAATCTCTGACCAACACGACACAAAATATTCTTAAACCAAATATTACAATAACGTATTACCCGTCTTCATCATCCCATTGGCTCGAAAGTAAATATTTTCTGCAGGCAATTGTCTCGACTTCTTCGAATTTCTTATAACACCTCCCTTCTCCCCCCCTCCACCATGCCTGGAAGTCCATCATTTGCTTCCCTTTTGGTCAATTTAATTTTTTTCCATTCTTCTCCGTAACCACATCTCAAAGACCTCCAATCTTCCCTTATCCTCCTGCTTCAACGACCAAGTTTCGAGCCATACAAAACGAAGCTTCATATTAAAGTGCTCAACTGGCGTCTCTTCGTGAGAGCAAAGCTCATAGCACAGCCATTACGTCTCAAGGGGTTTTTCCATCCTTTCCTCGGACTCTTTGCTTCCTTATAGTCTTCCTTTTCGTATTTTCATCCTCTACTCTCCCCTATACTCCTTAGTTTCCCATTTTATTTGTCCATTTGATATTCAACATTCGCCTCCAGCACCACGGTTCAAAGACTAAGCAATTCTTCTCCGGGCTGTTTCTCCAATGGGTCAAGTCTCCGATCCATACTCGACACGAAGTGTATTACATTTGCATCAAATTATTTGGGCACAAGTAAAAACTTCCCCGACTCTTCCACAACCCTGACAGAAGCGGGTACCAATTATCCCCCTCTCCTCTCATTTTGTCCTTATTAACTTACACCTGATTGCGTGACTTTTCGCTCGTCCGTTACATGCGGGTACCCCACCCCTTCCGCCCCGACAATTTTCCGCCC
>CM073776.1:41562889-41822251 GCA_037158775.1 Hetaerina titia | reverse complement strand
AAATGCCATTAATGTTATCCTATCGATTCTAGAACGAAATCTTTCCCATATTTTTTTTTAAATGCCTGACAACATTTGTCCCGACTTTCCACCGAATTCATGTTTATCTACTTCGCTCAGATACTCGAATCAACTCGTTATAATATAGGAGCCGCCATTAACATTTTTAGCAGTACTAACACAGATAAACATTTTCAACTTTCGTAGTGGATTCTGTTTGCGACATATAATAAGGTGGTACTTGTTTCCAACAATTTTTGGTTAAATTAATGGACAAAAATATTCATTTTCATAGAATATGGAGAAAAAATCAACACAAAAATTATATTGAATCATGAAAAAGAAAATATGAAAGGCCCTTCCCGAACTCTGTTTGAGTCCAATAAATAATAATCTAAATAGATATACGCTTATCTGCGGGAATAAGATAAAAGTATATTTCACTAAACTTTATTGTGGTACGATCACGCTTTTGTTACTTATGTGATATCTTCGTGTAGATGCGAAGATGCCAAATATGTGACAAGACCGGTCACGCAAAGTTTCGCGAAATCCACAGAAATGTTCTCTCATTCTTCAAGAAGTCTTTTCACAAGGTTTGAACGTGATTCCATTGAACTGGCGTTAATCTACATCTACAGAACACCGTACAGGCCACTGGCAAGGTGTGCAGCAGGGAATACAATGGGTAAACACAGTACGCTAAGGTTTATGGCAATGTACCGTGCATGAAAGACTAGTAGTTACCAAACATTTCTATCACATAAGACAACGAATTATTAAGAGTGTCTAATTCATGAAGTAGGGACACCATTAGCATTAGTAGAAAAATCACGCACACAAAGAAACAGAATGGCTATCGCTCAAAGATTTCTAGTATCTTCAACAAGACTAAATACATGAGCTCAAACTCAAACTAGGTGCATAAAGAAAACATATCATGGCAATCCGAAAACGAGTTATAGGTGTTCGCTTAAATTAGTACCAGCAGCTACACAAGAGATAAAAAGACCGAACATAAAAGAATCCACAAAGCCTAGATGCACTCGTATGTCCGTATCTCATATTTGTCGTCTTTAACAGTTGTCGCAACTGTGTCTGTCCCTTATTGCTCTCGGGGGAAAAAACAACTGCTAAATCTATGCGTCTGCAACATATCTCTCTGATTTTAATGGCTTCAATGGCAAAATATAGTATTCGAAATATTCTGGATGCCAACAAATAATAGCACAACCCTCAATTTTAAATTAATTGGCGACTGGAAGCGAATGATTGCTTATCTTGTTAACATCCGGAATTTGTTTCAGTCGTAACTATGTGGAACATTATTGGGACACAGATATTTGGGTTTTCCACACTTTTATCATAACTAGACCCGGGTTTCGACGAGAAACGTCTCCATCAATGATGATGTTTTATGCCGAAACCTAAGGTGCGTTTAGATAAAAACTGTGTTTTTATCTTAACGCAACATTTGTTCATCAGTTAAACAATTCAACATTTGTACGAATTAAACAATTGCGCTCAAGTTATTCTTTCCGAGAATTAAAAAATGATGGTTTTCTGAGATAGGTTTTCTTACTCAGCCGACAGGAGCAAGCACCGGGTAAATGTTTAGCCAGTAACAGATCCAAGGAAGATCCCCTCTTCACCATGGTAGAATAGTATATCGTCTATGTGGACCATTGCTTATATGTCTTTCGCACAGCATTATGTCCCATTCCCACCATATAACGACTGATTCTTTGCAATTTGTCCAAAATTAATATAACTTACATGTCCGACAAAACTTATGAATAAATATTGCCCCCGAGCATAAAGGTATATTCTGCAGTATTCATTGCGGTCTATAAATTAACGCACCAGTTTTCAATTCAATATGATTTTTGACTTCCTGAGTAGGAAAAAGAAAATAACATTATTTTCGTTAATGCATAAAAATCCCTCCCCCCTCCTCCTTACAGATTTTTAAGATCCACCTGAATTTAGTTCCACCAGGTTTTTAAGTAAACCGTCCACATTATCGGCGGCGATGATTGGAAGTTTCCCAAAATCCAACTCTCCGCAAAGAGAGAGAAACTCAGGAAGTCCAAGCGAACGAAAGGATATCCGTGGCCAGATCACCCAAGGGGACGCTCACGAGGAATCAATATGACGAACCGGGCCGTACGAAGACCCTGATCTGCGATTAAGCCCACTCCGGCCACCGCCGCGCCTGGGGGAGAGATTACGACAGCAGCAACGCAGCGACATGGCGAAGCCACCGAAGGCCCGCGAAGCGCCGGCGACGAACAAGTCAAGAGACCTGAATGAGCGCTTAATTAAATTAAGAGCATCAGTTAATTACAGAACCGAAATAAAATTATCCCGGCTGGAGTCAAATCCGCGTGAAATCAGTCCTTTTTCAGAGTGCTTCAAATTATTTTTTCTTTCAGATTTCCGCTCCGGTAATTCACGCGGGGGAATCGGGTTAAGTCTCCTGCGCCCGTCGTCCTGGAGATTTTTGACGTCCGCGAAACCACCGCCTCACTCCGCGAGAGAAAAGATTTGCCGACCATTGGATGACGGAGGGAAAATATAGGGGGGAGGGACCATGTCGGGAACCGGCGACGGAAAAGGGTTTTGCGACCAGAGGGCAGCGGAGAGTGTGTGGGGCAAGGGCTGGGGAACATGTTCCAATAACTCCTCGATCGGCGGATCTGTGGGACGGGAGAGAGAAAGGGATGGAGGGAGGAGGGGAAACACATGTTCGGCCCGTAATTTATGGAAGTAGAACCCGAGGGTTGGGGTGGAGGGGTTGTCGGGATTTTGGCGAGAAGAAGAGAGAGGAGGGAAGGATTCATGTTAGTAGCGCCGGGTAGGACCGTGCGATTCTAAAATCGCAGTACGACGAGAAAAACTGAACATCGTCGAAAATGTCGACAAATTTTTGCTGAATTTAAAGGTCTGTTACATTTTCCACCAATATTTTCACGCGGGTAAAAATTAACGGCGGGCTCAAAACGCTGACGTGGCCCGTACAGAAGTATCATTACGTCGAAAAGCCGAGTCATTTCTTCCCCACCGCATTTGCATCCACTTCGAGATGCTAATGGACGACATAACGCATCGGACGCGGCATCTCGCTACTCGGCATTTATTTTGTCAAAGTTCACCCTATTTTCGTCTTTTACAAAACGACATTAATGTGTGTCGATGATGGTAGCGACGGGATCGATATACCTCGCTTTATTTTCCCCTTAATTTCGATATTTTCAGCTAATTTTTAACCGGCGCGTCGATGTTGCGAGGGTAATATCACACGACCCAAATTATACACGCATATCTTCGCATTTGGATACATAATAATAATGCGATCGATGATCACCACAGCTCAGTGGCTCGACGGCACATTGAGAAATGGCGTGAAGGCCTCGTATCGCAGTATCGCACAACCTTTGCGCATGGCACTGGGTACCGAAGAGTTGCAATGAGCAAGAGCTTGCGTGACGTACCAAGAAGTAAGGCAAGACAAAGATTTTATCGCACACAAATCACATTCAAAAATCTTCACTTCTTGTAAGGAACGGAAATTTCTATATCGCCCATCGCGGGTTATAATTGAGCGCGTACGGACTCGAGGATATGGGAACCATTGTCATATCTCCTGAGGACGGGGGGGGTGAACCGACTGATCTACAGTTCATGCACAATTACCCGTGCACCTTTAATTAACTGCGTCCGTCAGTCTCGAAGAACTGAACAGAATGCACAGGGAAAGCGTACCCCACGGCAAAGAGCGGGCATTAAATATACCTCCATAATCTTGCTCAGAAAGTAGAATGCGGTGGATTTGAACATGCCAAAATGCTCGAGCCTCAGCTTTAACACGGTCACTGAACTGCAACGGCGGATAAGAGAAATAGGTTGCTCTTGCCATGTCCATGTAGGCCCTGGGATACAGCGGAGTGCGCGGGGAAATGATACATCAGTCGCACAGTCGCCGATAAGTAACGGTGAACGTGCAAATTCATTTAGCAGTAGCTTCGCTCCGAATGCGCACCTTCAACATTAACGAAAACTATTGCCACTTCAAGCCGAGTAGACACTTCCCGGCTAATGACCATCATCACTTTTTTTTTGGTCGATGTCCCGGGTTGGAAGACATAAGCGGGCTTGCAAATTAAGGCCGTGCGATTGGTGCTGCGATAGACTCCGTAAGGAACCCGAGGTCGTGGACCGGTAGGTTTTAACATTTTATCACGCGGGGCCTAAAGAGAAAGTTTACGGAGACACACTCCGCTTCCATAATGCCTACACGAGGGAGGGGGGCGGAGAGGGTAAAAAAAATACTCAGCGCCAACGCTCGAGCGGTACCACATCACCTGTGATTTCCGCACTTTTCCAAGATGGCCAATGGCGGCTATTTATCATAATTCCTTTTGTATGTTAATTCGACTCTCATGTGATCCCTAAGATAATCACCCTATTTAATGCCACATGCATTTCCACGGCAGACTTGTAATTCTCGTATTGTCGTAAAACAGAGGCGTTTCTCGCCAAAGTTTACACCTGAGGAAAATTTGCTATGGAGAGTATTCGCAAACGAGTTACGGGAAGCGAGTTCACGCGGTGGGAAAATTTAATGTCTGCTTAATCGCAATCGGGAAGGGGTCTGGATTGAAAAAGCATCAGGCGCGGTTTTAAGTAAGAGAGTTTTTTTAAAACTGACGTGAACTCATTCCAGTCACATCTTTCCACTGGCAAATGGAGGCTTCTCAATGCCGCTCGCAAAATATGACTATCTTGCCTCGTTGCTGAGATACGTCTTATATCTCATCGGCCAACATTGAAATGTTAATCATTTTGGCATTGAATTCACAGTAATGTGTGCCCTCGGGCCCCTATCGAAGCATAAAAGAAGGCACTCGATAACCATGAGTTGTGGACACGTTCCGAGAATTTTCAAGGAAAGTTTGCCACGTAAATCGTGCTAAAGTTCATGATGAATCTCTAGTAAATATTGTTTTTTCTTAACTCATTTGCTGATTTTTCGTTTGTACCAGTAAATTAAAATTGCAACACGGTAATATGTAAAGATGTAATGAATAAATAAACTGAAGAGCGAAATGATTTTCTGCCATCATGCGTTCGCGTCCGTACGGTTCGCTGGGGACAAAAGGATCGAAGGTAGGAATAATATGGAATTTATAATGACCGAATGGCTTCGCCGGTATCATTGAAAAGATTTTGGAATTGAGGAAAATGGAAAGAAATTTGATGCAACATTGAAATATAATAAAATAGACCATACCGAATATTGTTTTTTTTTGCAATTCGCCCATAAGTTGGCACAGCAGGTGGATAACAGAAAAATCGTCAAACCGGCGAAAGAACGAAGAATTCCTCATGAAAAATAATACGTCTACGTTGCCGCTTGCTCGATTGTAACGAAACCTGGTCAACACTGGTTGAAATCGAGTACCCCTAACCAGAACCTCAACGAGATGCATGGCTTTTTTTCTTTAAGTTATTACCACACAGACAAATTATTCTTAACGGAATCGTTGAACCCTTTTTCTCTGTCCATTATTTTGTAAGGATCACGGTAAAATTTAGGGGCCGGGAAATTAACCAAGGATTTTAAGCGGGTGAAAGGGGACCTTCGTAACGAAAACCTGCCATGATACGCAGTTTGATCGTTCGGTAAAACAGACACCTGCAACGATGCAATCAGTGGTGAGTTTAACTTGGATGACGGCGCTGTCGAATGGGATTGCATTGACCGACGGAGGAAATTAGTTACGCTTGGGAGTAATGATTCAGTTGTGGTTTTTTTTACGAGCTTTAGCACTCGCTCACTGTCATCGGAAATGGAAATTACATTCGCTTGAATATGAGGTGCGTATGCGAATGAGAGACGGAAGGCGAGAGATCGCGCGATCATTTCGTGAAAAGATGCAGGTGAACCACAGGCCGCTATTAATCCAAAATGGAAGAGACCTACCACACGTTGACCGTTGTAGGGGAGGAGGAAAATTCTCAAAAATACCATATCTCGGTCACCTGGCGAGGAAAAAAATTCGATTGGTAAATTGTTGCGCGCTGGAAGGAGGCAGAGAGGTGGAAATATCATTTACCCTCACGTCGAAAAACTTTTCGTGAATTTTTACCTGAAATATGTATGGCTGTATGGGAGATTGGAAGCAGAAGTAGGTGGTCACTGCGCGATAGTTTTCCCGGGACATGTCCTTTAAAAAAGTACTCCTGACATTGAATTCTATGATGCGGGAAAGATCAGTAAAAAAAATCATTACTTCATATGTGAAGGAATACGTTTTTCTTAAACTGATACTGGACAGATTATTTTAACATTGTCATTTTTGTGTTTCCCCACATTAACTAAGGCGATAAAAGTGTTAAAAATTTAAATAAGGTTTAATTTATCGTCGTAAAAAGTACATTGTGAAATGGTAACATCAGTTTAAATTTAAAACGGTCCGTTGATTATAGGCACCCAAAGTAAGTTAGCTCCGGCCCAAGCTCACTGTTAACTCCGACACGTGACCCCTCTTCGTTTTTTTTATGATTAAATAAGGCAAAAGGAACATGTTTTCGGACTAATTTCCAACATATTTCTACAAAATATATTTTGGGCACTGAACTTTTGGATCTATACTTGCAAAATGCAAAGATTAAAAATAGATAAAAAAAGTGCAAAACGTGCGTTGTCGTAATGCATAAGTTTTGTTGTTCGTGCTCTCACAATCACAAAACCATATAATTAAGAAAAGGTTGACGTCACCCAAGGAGGCAACAACACTCGCCAAGAAACTATAACGTGGCATTGGTGATTCAGCAAAGCATTAAGGATTCAATAGTTTGCTTGCACGCTGGTAGGGAACCTTGATTGCATTAGTATTTATTACGAGTTTTAGCGAATAGAGGGGTGAATAACACTTCAGGTCGATCTGATAAATATTCCCAATACTGGCGTAAGAGCGAGATACACAAAAAAATTAAAAATAAGATAATCGCTTAGCTCGACGTAAAATTTAGTTCACAATTTAGATTGTCCTAGGTTCAGCATTGTTTCTGTGGAAACCATAATATACGAGTATATAACACATGCTCCCCGAGACAAATGAATCACTTTTGTGCGTAAGCTATTTCTGAGCCGCCGCGCATAACACCAAAGTCACGTGACTCTACATCTTCTAACTCAACGCACAAAATTGTATCGGGTGTTTTCTTAGATGTGCCGATAGGTGACGTGGCCGACAGTCGACCGTACCGCGAGAAGAATATTAACGAGTGTGGACACTTCCAGTTTCACCGGGATCTCGCGGAGTTAGCGTTTGCGGTATTGTATGGGCTGAGAATTCCCCATGATTTTAGCATAAACAAAACAATCTTTCTCAGAACCAACCCAGTAAAACAATGTACTGAATAAGAAGATATATATATTTCTACAATAGTGGAGCAGCTTCGGATGAAATACTTTTACATAAACCCTATCGTTAAGGAGTCTCCTCAAAGTCTGTGAAAGACATTTTTAATCGTGGATTGCATGAAATTAATAAGAAATGTTTCAAAGCCTGTGAAAGGTGCTTTCGAATGATACCTTGTGAGGAAACGTTGGATTGTTCAAACGTAAAAGAGGAACATACGGAAAGGGGTCTTACAGAAATATATGGATATACATGTACGATGTTGACTGACTGGTAATGAATACTGCTCTCTTTCCAAACACTAAACAACGACAGTGAGTCATGTTTCCTTAGCAACAGTGAGTCATGTTTCACAGCACGCCGTCATTTTATAAATTATCTTTCAGGAACTTAGATAAGGTGTTAATCAGTAATAAGTACTCGAGACACACTAAATTTCAGTTTTTATAAAACGTCTTTAATATTATGCACACAACGTCAATGAAACAGTACTTATATCCCTATATTCTCACGTAGCTGAGCCTGAGCACCTCTACTCCGACAAGAAGTCTACGTCCGAGCAAAACTCGACGCTAACCCATTAAGACATTCAGTCGGCTTCAAGATTGCTCGGGTGTAGGTAGAACCCTTATCGCAGTGGATGAATCTTTCCTGCAAACAACAACTTCCTCGCTAAAGATGGTCGGGCCTTATTCAAGATGGGCTCGATATTTTCGAAATCCCGATAATATCGTGGTTGCGCCTTCACAGTTCGCCCGGAATTCTCGATTAGTGTGCGCAAAAATTTGCATTTAACACGAGAGGGGAATGACGTCAAACCTTCGTCACTGTCTACGCTCAAATAATTCGAATCTTGACTGAAAAAATGTGGACTTCTGACAGACGAGTATCTAAGTATGGTCTTTATGTATATAACCGGTTTTCCCCTAACGCTACACGTCCATAAAGCGTGAAATTCGTCTTTATATGAACTGTGCGTGTGTGTAAATAGATAAAACTTAAATAACTTATGAGTTCTCATGTTGCGTGTTGCTGTCTAAGTTTATATAAGCCATGCATAATTCTATGCTTATGGTGAATGAATAAATTACAATTATATATATATATATATATATATATATGACGATGTGTGTATATATATATATATATATATATATAAAACCATAAACACAGTAATCAACCCGAAGGTCGGTTTAGTAGGTGATGGTAGAGCTCACCCATATACCAAGCCCGACGGCGTGTGAATATTCACACATCAGGGTAGGGGGGCCAGTTCCTTTCCCTGTGCCGGTTATGGTTTCCCAGGAAGATCTGGTGCCCGAAAAATCAACAAGCTTGGGTGGAGCTGCAGGTGCCCAAAGTGCCTTGCCCGGGAATCGAACCCGGGACCCTCCGGTCAGCAGTCCAACGCTCTACCCGCTAGACCACCGCGACCCGCTTATATATATATATATATATATATATAATATATTTGTATATATATATATTCTATATACACACATTTATTTATTGAATTTGGCCAACTATGGACTGTAATGACCTCAAGATTTCTGGTTTTGCCATCATGCCTTGGGTTGAAGCTATATATGGGGAAGGAGTTACTAGAACCCCTTCATGGTGTTTAACTCAAGCATTTAGCTTAGGGCTGTGTACACAACAGTGACAACGATACGAACACCCAAGCCCTAGGTGGAAAAAATCCCACCCTGGCGGGAATCGAACCCGCGACTCTTGGATTGGCAGGTGAGGACGGGGCCATATATTTATATATATATTCATTCACATAGAAATAGATAAAAGGAAAAGGAATATGAACAAACACAAAGAACGAACACAGGAGGTGTGGGGTAGGCGGAATCGAACAGATCAGAAGCACAAAAATATCTCCTTGACCGGGACTTGAACACCGGATCTTTCGACTAGCTGGGCCGATGCTCTAACCACTTGTGATATCGAGGAAACGTATACAGGCATACACAAACGCACACAAGCACATCTTATAGTGATGACATAGTACGCTGAGCGAGATATATCTCCACGGTGTCCACGGAAGAAAGAAAATGCTTTCGACGCATGGGAAGACAGTAGTTCGTATATAAAAGGTTGGGATCGCGGAACTCTCGAACCAACCACGGAACCGTGAGACAAAAAACCGTGATAGCCAAGGGTTTCCTGTGCCCCATCCTTTTACGCCACCCTCCCTGACACATTTGCGGGAGAAGCACGTATGACGGCGGAGGAATTGAAGGGGCCGGTCGGCGCGCGATCGAGGGAGGCCCGACCGCACTCGCGGCTCTGCTGCGGTCTCGCTCGACTGCCCCCACTCCTCCGAAAATCACTCCCCAAAGTGCGAGAACACATCATCGAGCCGAGTGCCATTTCGCCATTGATTTCGTACCAACTCCACCGGCCAATTTTTTACACTCCCATTTCCGCCGACGATTACGGTCGCTCCGGGATAACGAGGCCTTTTCACGCTATCAATTCGCAAGTCCCCCAAGAAATATTCCCTCAGCCGGCCGACCGTCCGACCACGCAGCATTGCCCGAATCGCCGAACACGAGACGGGAGCCGTGAATTAAGTGCGAGTAAGCAAAGAGGCATCGAAAGACCTCGAGTGCGGAATTTATCGGAACCAGCGCTCATCTTACGGAGATGAGACCACTCCGGTCGAAGAGGATACGTCTAGAACCATGTAAGATGGGCATATAGTATATGTATACATATATATATATATACACGTTTTCGTGGGAAGCACTTCGCTACAGATGCCGGACACATAATTTGCATCTAAAATGAAATCAGGGGAAGCATGAATACAGAATAGTGTGATGAGGGAGGGCAATATGGAGCGCTATATGGAAAAGAAATACTGACCAGAAAATCCTGGAGAAATATTGGATTTATCAGAAACATAACAGAAGCTGATAAAAGAGAAAGATCGCAGAAGAAAGTCAAGGTAATATCTAATATTCCATGGCCAAAGTGTCAGACATGCAAGGAAGGAGAGTTACTGGGACGTAAATAGATGAATTTTCTGCTTTCAAAGACAGTCTCGCGAATCCGCATATGCTTTTTTGTACACATATTTTGATTTGTCAGAGATTTAAAAAAAAATAAACGAAGCACATCTGTGGACCCAATTAACATGGGGTACGGTAGAATGAACGGGCCACAAATAATCGATCTTCGGATCAAAAGACTTTCAAATACCGAGGTAGGAAGAATAAAATTGAAAAATTCAAGTTGAAGGTGCAAAACATTCCGAGTTAAACGAAGAGTTTAACGCAAAGCCATTGGAGAAAGTTTCTGGAGAATCACTTTCTTAATTGGCAAACGTTCGCTCTGGTACCACTCGCCGTTTCAAGGAACACTCAAATGAACAATAAGGGAAATCGCCTGACAAGAGAATGGGATATAAAATAATGGCAATCTGTTATGATGGAAAAATTTGAACTTTCGCAGTGCTTAATTCGCGTTCAATTTTTAAGTACGAATACTGGATTAGTTCGCAGATATACATGCATCACGAAAGTGAAGAGACGATGTTCATAAAATACGATATCTGCTATATTTTTTTTAATCCGCCACAATATTAAACAAAATATTAAATTTAGAATGCTTGCATAAAAATCCCTCCAAATTGACCTCTTAACATCTCATTCCAACATAAACAGATAATGTTAATGTTTTAAAAGGTCATTAGTAGAAAAATGATGTTTGTAAGGGCATATTTCATTCAGTATTTTCAATCCTAGGATTGGTTTATTGCAGCCCTCCATTCGTCTCTATTTAATGTCAATTCCTTTAATCCCTGATACCTTTTCTGTTTTACGTCTTTCTTAATTTGTCCTGTGTACATGTCTCTTGGTCTTTCTCGTGTGATCTTTCCTTCTATTTTTCCTTCTATTATATTCCTAATCAATCCATTGTGCCTCAATGTGTGTCCAATCCATCTATTTCTTCTTTGCTGTAGAGTTTCTCCATATGGTTCTATCCTCTTCTGCTCTTCTATATACTTCCTCGTTTCTCACTTTGTCTGTCCATATAATCTTCAGCATTCTCCTCCAGCACCAAAAGGCTTCTATCTTTCGCTGGTCCACTTTTCCATTGTTCCAAGTCTCGGAACCATAGGGTAAGGGCATATAGTAACTTCTATTCACAATAATAGAAAGCTCCCGCCGAATATTTAGGCTCTGACTTAGTTTAGTTTAGTATTGTAAATTATGAATTCTATGGTCTCAGGCTCAACTTTGTGGATGTTCATGTTCGTTTTAAATTAATATACTTTGTAACTTACACACAATTTTTATTCGTACTACCGGTTTCAACGCTTCGGCGTCATCATCAGGTACCTGATGAATTCCGTTGAAACCGGTAGTACGAATAAAAAATTGTGTGGAAGTTACAATGTATATTCATTTAAAACGAATGTAAATTATATTTAGTCAACAAGCTTACGCCAATTTACAATATTTATTGCGACTACTTAAGTCCCAAAAATATCTTCATTCACGTTAAATGCGTGTTATATATTTAGAAGGCGGAAAATTAATTAGAATAGCAAACATTTTACTTTAATCGGTATTTCTGATTTACTCATTTCCATTTGCAATTTAACCGCAAACCGATATCTGGAGTCCTAAAACTCCTTGCCTCACACCAAGTTAGAATATTTTGGGTTGCGATATCCTTCAACGACACTTGCGAATCATGCCATTGAGGTTCTTAGCAATTGCACATTTCAAATTTGATCAGTCCTCGGTATATGTTATCAGATTTATATTAATAAAACCGATGCCTCAAATCGACCTTTCCTTCGTAGGTCAAATACCTACGTGGGAAAATGTTAATTTCCTCGTATTTTTGTTTCCAACCATTACTTTTTATGGTGACCTCCTTTACCTGATTAATACAATTTGTTCACTCACCCGAAGAGTTGCAATAAAGCAGAGCGAAACGGACCATGAAAACACGCACGCATGGTCGATGAACCCTTGCAAGTGATTTCTTGATTTCGCACGATAAAGGATCTGAGTCATTAACACTTGCGAATGAGAAATTTACCGTCAGGGCATTAAGTATTAATTTCGACCAGGAAAAATGATAAACCAGAGGGCTCCTCCTTAAAAAAAAACATTCGGGAACCCAACGACCCGTGCGACGTCCGTGATTTCCTACGCGTCGGTTCGGAAAAAGTTTGATTGCCGAGAACCAAAATGGCGTGGAGCAACAACAATGAGAAAAGCGTCCCAGGGCGCGCGAATCCTCATAGTCTCCTCCGTCCATCAAACGACCCCACCCAGCACAAGATCGGTCCAATTAAAACCCCGGGGAGGGGGAGGATAGGAGAGGGAGCGACCCGATCGCCACGCGCTGCCGAGCCGGGGTTACGTAAAACTCGAAAAAGACTCGCTCTCCTCTTTTCTCCCTCCCCGAAACTCCATGGCGAGAGCTTCGTCCGCGGCGGCCGGGAGGGAGGAGGAAGGGCCGAGACTGGAGGAGAGAGATTGCCTGTGGGTAGAGAGCGCGAAGAGAAAAAAGATGCAATCCGCTAACCTTGGCCAGCCTCATGGCTGTGACCCAGCAGAGTCGGGCGCTCTCCGAGTCGCAGGCGAGGCACCTCAGGGACTTGGGGGCCAGGGCGCCGGGGCCTCCTCCCTCCTCGGAGGAGGAGTGCTGCGCTGACGGGGGCACCGGCGAGGGGCCGTCCAGTGAGGAGGTGGACGAGGATGGGGACGCGGATGGCGAGGGGGGCGACGAGTATGCGGTGGGCCGCAGGCACAGGCCGAACTCCGTCGGGGCCCGGAACTGGTTTTTGGCGTTCAGCGTCGAGTACACGTTGTAGTCCTGGAGGTGGGCGAACACCTGCAGTTGAGTTCCGCCGACGCCGCTATTGCTGCCGCTGGAGCCGACCCCTTCCGACCCATCGCCACCCTGCGAAATATCGAGAAGATGGGAGAAATTTACAGACACCGTCACAAAACATCACAAGAGCAGCAACAACCCTGAAACTTTTGGGAAAGATGTTCAAGATCCACCGGGATGCAGAAACACTTAAAAATACTCTATGGACACGCAGGCACTAGTGAGGCAAATGCCCATAACTAGTTACCAGGCGAGCATAACTTCGTGGAAATTGAACACGCAAAAGTTTCAGGCAAATATTTTTGACAGCAGTTCAGGTTGTAAAAAAAATTCCACGGAGCTTCAACTTCACCATATTTCAATGGCTGAAGGCTTTTCAAGAAACCATCAAAAAGTAGAATGATACACTTTTACCTAAGAAATAAATTAGTTCAGAATAAATGGGGCAATTAATAATGATAATACAACGAACATTAAGATAGAAAAGAATTTGTGAAAATTCATCTTCATCTGTCAAATTTAACGCTTGAATAAAATATTGAAAATTGATAAGATAGCATTAAATAGAGTAACACAACGTTCAAATAGAGAGTGGCGCATAATTAGCAATAACCTCATCTCTCTATTCCGCAAATCCAAAGTAATCGCTCTGTCGAATATTATTGAAACTAACAGATCGTAAAGTAGGACGTCTTATAGGAGCTGGCAGACGGTTATATTCTTTTTGTCAAAGTTATAGTCATATAGATGTGAACTTTGGTCTCATGCACTGGAATGATTTGGTCTGACGAAGATGGCCCAAATCCGGTTCGAGTGATTTAAGCTATCAACGTCACGATTAGAACTCCGGTTGGTCACTGGGTCATTAGTGCGGAAATGGAAATGTTACAATTATCGGCGAGTGATTCTATTACGTCCAGTTTGAGGGACTCATTCGGTATGGCAAATTAATACCATACCACAATCCCCGAGTTCATGAACTAGCCTGGTATATGAAGGGGTGGATGGCAGCTTATCTATTAAGTGGAACAACAGAACCACATCAGTTGATAAACTCCACAGAGTCGATTGAGAGTGGATTCCGAGAGCACGGAAATGGATTTACTATCAATTCTGCTTGATAGAGACTTGATTTGTGATAAGACTGTATGGGTAGCGGAAGCTAATTCCTCCAAAGTAAATGATAACAACGATCTAATTTCGGCGCAAATTGTTTGCATTTCCAGTCGAGTTCAAGGGGAAAGAAAAATGAAAGAAATGAAAAACCGCAAATGAAAGCGATATTTGGACTCGGGACAAGGAATGATTTGTGCATATACGGACCCCATTGCATTTGAAATGTACGCATGCACTATCTCGTAAGTTGCCATAATCAAGCATCGATTGCGGTTCTGAATATTTCGTCAGTCAATGAAAGCTATAATACATTATACGCACGAATATTAAATACTGCACCTACATATCGTATTCATATGTCGAGAGAAGGAAGGCATAATATTTCTATGCGATTTATCAACATGATTTTTCACCTTTTACACTAAAGTAGGTTGAAGTATTTAGATTAAACTACCATTCCGACTGATTCTCTACAATCGCGATTTTGTATTATACTTTTAACGTCAACTAGCGATTAAAACACTGCCTTTATAAGTGGCTGATTAGAATCAATAATATGTATATTGGGTATACGATGGAATGGAATGAACATATAACTTCTAAGGAATGAACAAATTTCCGGCCACAAGTACATAATTATAGAGGAAGTCACAATACAGCCCCTAATGCGTATGTAATAGTCTCTGCGACTTTTTAAGCTGTAATATAGAAGTGTAACCTTAGTAATCCCTACTAGCATAGTAGCATTAGTATTAATTATAAAATAATAACCCCCTTACGCAAAATAGGTACTATTTAAACTTTTCCACGGAGTAACAATGTTCTACTTGGGTAATAGGAAATAATGATCTGCTTGCGATAAAAATGGCGTGCTCAAAAAATGATAGATCCTTTTATTTACTTCAATCGCAAAATGAAAACTTTAAAATAAAAAGTAAAACAAAGCTAAACCTTAAGGTTTTTCCTGAGTTAAGCCTAATTTCAAAATACACAAACGTAATTGGTCATCAGAAATTTCACAATGGAACGGAGGAGAAATAAAAAGAATAAGTTCTCCAAGCAGACATTACTAAACTCTTACTGGAAATGATTTACACAGCTTCCTCAAGAAAGCCCCCAGCTTGCCGAATAAAAAGAATGCCGATTTTATCATGCGAAAGAATGCACAGAAAACATTTTCCCTTTCAAATGCTCTGCTTGCGTTCCAACTGAAATAATGATTCGTTAAATGTAGCTAAAATGGTGGGGGTTATAGGTTGATTGATGCCGCCAACAAGTGTTCATAATTAGTATTTACTGCCTCCCGTGCGACTGCCCTCGGCGTCCCCACAAGCAGTGCCGTCCATTTTGTGCACCGGTGATTTGAGCTGCCTCGTTCTCCCAATGCGTGCAGGCGCCGCGGGAAAGCAGGGTCGTTATTTCACGAGTTTCTTCGAGTTTTCATTAGCGTGATGTCGACTGATTCCGACCGGGGAATAATACATCTCCCGACGTATTGTGACACACCCGGATCGTAACTTTGGTCGACGATCAACTCTGGTCAAAATGACACCTCCCTGTGCTCCTGCCATTCGTCAAAAAGGGAATCGGGGACGGGAGAAGGCATACCGGATCGCGTGACGGAGATTCGACCGTGCACCAGTGGCGGGGGGGGGGGGGGATAATTTTTTTCGGATGGCGTGGCGACGAGGAAAATAAATTCTGCGAAATAATTTTCGCAAACACAAAAAGTCATTTTTTTGTCTCGCGTAAATTGGGAAACCAAAAGAGTATACAAAATCCATCACATGATTTTATAAAAATGCCTGAAAACTTGAAGGACAACCCAATTACCGATGTTAGTCTACAGATGAAGTGGGGTTTGTATTGACACTCTGACTAACTGCTGCTACATTTCTACGCTTTGCCTAATACAACACAACCCAACACAACAGACCCTACTTCAACTCCGCATACTTTCTGCCATCCTTCTCTCCGCTCGATGTCCCTATTCTTTCCCTCCCCTTACTTCACCTTCGTGAGTGACATCCTCCCCACTATCACAGTCTTCAACATTCCATCGCCAATCAAAATGCCCTACATCCGATTTTCGTGCCCCCTAGAAATTCCCCCAACAAACTTCTCTACAAACACCGACCTGTGCAATCAAAGAAAAACTAATCTAATCCAATGCGTAACAGCGTTTTCCGCGTGCACTATACTTTTCGCCACCAACCACGCAGAAATTGACAGTGATCGGCCAAATACCTACGAATAAACTAACTGTTAGTGGGAAAAAAGTAGGTCTTGTTTGCTACCAGGGAATGAAAAATCGATAAGAAATATAATGGCTGAAGAATCATTAGGCAAAAATAACCCAGGGGGAGCGAGAGCATTGAGTCGTCAATGAAATTAATGAATCTAGAGAGAAAATACATCGAGGGAAAGAGGTAAACTGGCCTATATCAAGCAAGAAATAAATCTTCATTTGAACAACTTTTCGTTCTTGCATAGCCGCGATAATTAACCTTCGGATATACTAATTGAAATATATATATAGGCACGCTCTGCACAAATACTACTCCATTAGTCATAGAAACAAAAGTTAAAAGACCGGTTCCAGCACTTACTTCTAAGACGTGTTTTCGCATGAAACCATTCCGCTATGTGAAGAAACTGACAACACTCAATAGACGATGGGAACGAAGAGCCGAAGCCAGTTGTGCGCCTTTTCTTAATAATGACCTACAATCGCATTTTTGTTAAAGTCTTCTCATTTCACTTTTACTAATATGGCATTCCACGGAGATGCATCCCAGCAAAATGAAACAAATCCTCATACATATTTTCTTTTTTTTAAAACAAAGCCTTGTCATAGTAAATGCCAATTTCAAGGGATATTTCAATGAATATATATCGTAGAAATATTTCCAACCAACCACGGATTTCACTTCCGTTACCATCTGTTTGCCTTCGATGAACCATCCTGTACATTAATACTTCTTCAATCGATTTGTGAAGAGCACTTTTACTTTTGGACTTCCATTAGTTTTATTCTTCCTCTGTCACTACTTGACTTAGGCATGTAAGTCTTAAAATTTAGTCCTTTTTTTCCTTTTCCACCGTAGCGATGCCATCTCACAACAGGGGTTAGCGGGCCGGGAAAATGTTACCCACTGCGCTTATACACGTACATACGTTTCTGGACGCGATGTATATCATTTCTCATTTTTGAATTTTGAGGTAATACGACAACATGAGATTAACCACACATGGTAAACAATGCAACATAAAGGACTGCTAATAACTCCCGAGGAACAGTGATTCCGAACTAAGAGTACATCTAAATGCATCGCAAAAAGGCATATGCAAGTTACCATTGATTATTCACTGTGAAATTCTTTATTTCATTAGTCATTTACGACTCACTCAGTTAGGGTACCTCAACTGTCTGCTAACCAATCTCTCATAGAATGGCGGAAACCATTAACTAACTACGGGCTAATTAATAAAACAGTCATTGAATGTAGGTCCTCCAATATGTAAATGTTTTCCTTGACAGTTGGATCCATATCTTACGAAACATAATCCTTTCATTATTACTGGGCAAATTACAAATATTATTAGCGCAAATTACTTCGCCAGAGGAGCAAGATACGTAAATGCCGAAGGAATGGATCCGAGCAACTACATATTTGAACTTCTGCCAGATATTTAGCCGTCACTAATTATTTCACATAAACCAGCAATTATTAGAACAATCGCATAACATTCATCCTTGAGACTCAGTGCAGTCGTGAGGGCACAAAAAAAGCTTCACATACTGAATATCGAAATTGCGATAAAAGAGTTTTTAAAAGTTGCAGCGTGCAAACCGAGACACGAGGTTTATGGGATATAATCAATTTTTCTGAGCTCAGAATCTCAATAAAACCATTAAATGTCGCGACGCTATCCACACGCGGGACGAATACCTTGAACTAGTTACCCACTAAACAAGCCGTCTCGTACGGAATCGCCTTGCTACGAGGGTCGACTTTTACGTGAGTTTTATTACTCGTCTTCCTAAACTGCCCTTTTTTTTAATGACTCTCGACTGCAATTTATTAGGAAGCGGGAACCAAAAGGCATAAACTAAGGGAGCGGAAGGAAAGCTTCCCCGATTGTGTCAAGGCGATTTTTCGCGCTAAGGCCTGTCCGCAAGCAGTCATCCAATCGGAAGTGCCGCTGGTTACTGAAGGAAACAACGCGAGCTGTGCATTGCGACGCAAATCTTCTCGATCGTTTGTGTACATGGATCTCGACTACTTTGTCTATCATCCGAACGACGAAGGAATGGAGAGCCTCACATTTACTGTTTGATAGGCTTGGGTGTGAGACAAAGGAAACATGGCGATCACATGCAAGATTTATAAACCATTAGATATACACGCATCATTTGTGTTTTGCGCCAACACAGAGGGAATTATTTAAGCCACTTAGGATTGGTAGCGGGAGGAAAAGAATAGGCATATTGGACGGGTCAAAGGGAGTCAGGAAGTATGCGGAATCGAAGAAGGTTTGGTTGTAGTGCAGGATGTCATATGGTGCATAGTTAGTGAAGCTTAAAAATGTAGTGAAGGTTAGATTTTGCGTCCATCAAAAACTTTCCTTAATCGGTAGACAACAGCCTATCAATTGCGCCAGTCCCTTTTTCTCTTCGCAAAGTTCGTGAGCACAAAGATAGGAAATATCACGTAAAACAGTTCCTAAATCCCGTAAATAAAATTATACCCGACACTAATAATCGCCAATTAAACCCTAATGGCTGGTGACCTAACACCCTCTGCTACGGGTCCACATCGTAGTGTAAGATTTATATGTCCCTAAGCTAATAATCGAGTTCCCTTACAGAGTCGGGAGTTTCTCTCGCACCCTCTTTTTCCAACTCCAGACTGAGGCTGACGTAGCTGAGCTAAAGATTAAAACTTCAGTCAGTCAGCCTTCAACTGGTGGGGATAGTTCCCCGAAAAGGAAGTGCGCTGCTCCGGTAGAATAGCTGTCCACCTTTTTAGCGGTAGGGGCCGTAATGCTAAGGGAAAAATGGCGATTGAATGTGAAATGGACCAGTGTACCTTTTCAGTTGAGTGACGGAGGAGGAATATAGGTTCCTAGTGAGCTAGTGGTTGAGAAAATAGCTAGGAAGAACTAATTTTAGGGAGCTACCTATTATGCATGGGGGTCTTTATCTCGTAGCGTCCACAGGGACAAGAATACAAATTATCTAATATCTGCCAGTCCGAGGAGTTTATATATATACATATATATATTTATATATATGGTTTAGGTAGGTTTTTGGATGTACACAACTATCAAATAAATATTTTGTAACTCCAAAGAAAACCCAATACAGCAACCTACTCTACATCAGGTTCCTCTTCATCTCTGTGTACTTATTTCCTCCCTTCATCCCGTCCAACATCCCTATCCTGTCCCTGCCCTTTCCTCGTTTGCCTAGCATTCTCCCCTCTATTACCTACTTCAACATTCCACTACCGCTCAATACGCCTTTCATCCATTTATCCTGCCTCCATAGGATTTCTCTCAACAAACCCCTCTCCTCACCCACCATCTCCAGTACTTCCTCATTTGTTTTCCTTTCGGTCCATTTCACCCTCTCCATTCTTCTCCACACCCACATTTTAAAAGCCTCCAATATATCTCTATCCTCCTGCTTCAGCGACCACGTTTCCGTGCCGTACATATCTACGCTCCAGATCCGAGTTTTTACGAGTCTTTTCTTAACCTCCCTACTCAACGTCCCCGTCATCAACTCCCTCCTCGAGAAAGCCTCCTTGCCAAGCGCAATTCTTACAAATATATACATACACACAAATAATTTTAATTATTTTTTCCTTTTTCATTCCTCTTATCAAAATTATTTTATTATTATTTTTAATGAAAATTATTGAAATAATCTATATCAATTTTTTATATTTATTTATTCATTTATTACTATTTTCCCTCCATCCGATCTGGCAAGTCAACCATACAATAAAACAAACAATTACACTAAGATAAATGGAAGGAAACACACAGGAAAGAATTCGGCTTGGTTACAGGAATAATATGCTTTATGTTTAGTATTTAATACGACTATTGCCAGGGGATGCCTACAAAGGCATTACTGCAAACAGGCAAACACATTACAAGCACCTCGGTCGTGACGCGCTATAATAAACTCAGCATTTTAAAATAGGAATTAAGTATTACCATATTCAACTCTTTCACGATCTTCTACTGTTGACATTTGATTACAATTGTGAATGGCATACTGAAATGCATTCCGTCGCGAACATTTTGAATACAAATCATCCAATATTTTCGAAGAGAGACGCGGTTAGGTGCCAAGTTTTTCGCTACCAAAAGTCAAACGTCCTCTTAATACATGCATTTATGAACGAAATGCATAGGAAAGCAGACTTTGACGAATACATTTTAAGGGGAGACAATAGGAGTTGGCTGACTTAATAGCCAAACGAATTTAAAAAGCGTTGCGATGCAACGATTTTTAACGCATTTTTGTCTATCCCTCTAAACTACATTGGGCATTTCATTCGAAGTTCTTCAAAACGCGTCTTCACGCTTTTATGTGAACCAGGGTGAAACCCGGAGACGTCGAGTGTCCGAGGCGTTCGCCTCCCAAGACTCGATGCAACACAAATCCTCCCCCCCCCACCCTCCGCCCCCCTTTCCCGCTTCCCCCCCTTATTCTCTCAACCAGCCTTACCCACGACAGCCAATGACCTCAGCAGTCAACCTCAACTAGGCGATGCAACACCGATCGATTACTCTCTCCTGTGCTCCGTAGAGCTTCACACTGAAGTTCCGGCTATAAATCATAAGTTGATAACCGCTCCCGAGGCTTTGATGGGAAGGCGTTCCCTTCCGCTGAAGTTAAAAATCATGCGATCGTGACGAAAGATTTATTCTCACGTGGAAGGCGACATTTACTTTTTAAGGTTAGGGAGAGAGCTCGTCGTGATAACCAATGGGTAAACTGACTTAACTGGGATGCATGGAATTATTAAGGATTGTAAAATAGAGAAGTTTCCCAACCCTCATGTCATAAACATTTGAGTCAGATATATATTGCCAGTATTAAGCGTGATCCTAGCCAATTAAACCGTATAATGTTTCGGAAGGGAAACTTCAGCCCTGCTAGTAAGGTTTCGACTTTCGTCTTGGCACCGTAAAGGTATAAACGACATCTATTTGATAGCCGGATAGTGACATGAAATACACCCGGATTCATCCAGGAAAATGGCATTATTCAATTTGAGGCAAAGGTACTGCGCTTTTAAAAGTTTCACTGAGTTTATTCATCCCTAATCTATCTCTGTCACATTTCCCGATGTCATATTTCACGTGCTTTATCTCCGATTCATGTCCGTACAGTTATCATTATCATCTGCCGCCTGCAAGGATTTTTCTGGTGTTCCTTTTACTGCGGGAAAATGCCGTGCCATTCATTGTCGTTCCCCCTACCGACGTTTAAGGAAAATACAAAGAAAAACTCTTCTTGATTCGGGGAACAATTTCATGATCGACTAGTAGACGTCAGACGATTATTGGAAAACCTAGGATAAGAGCCAATCGGAGCGGATCGCATGCAGACGGGGAGGAAACACAAAACGTACAAGAGGTCAGAATGGATAAATCTGACCTCACATCATGACGACGCGATCAAAATGAGAAATTAAGGTTAATTGCACCGTAGAATTCGATACACGTAGTGGCACGAGGCGTGGCTCTGACGATCAAAACGACGCAAAAAAAAGGTACAAAACCAATTTTTATACAATACTATCGGTCAACTGGGCTAAAGATGTAAAAGTACCCATTCTCATGTATCCAAACGACGATGTAACGAACCAACCTGGACAAGAGCCCGAAAGGATCTACGTACTATACGGAGGAATGCCTGGATATTTCAAGAGAAGTGTCGGGACGAATGAAATTGAGGCTAAATGCGTCCTAAAACGAAAGGAGTGTTGTGTGGTAAGGAGAGGAGGAGGAATGACTGGATGGCGAGTGCAAATGGCGCCATGTTTGAACAAGTGGTTGATTTTGTATATCTTGAGAGAATATTTGCTAAGGACGGTAGAATGGAAGAAGAGATTAAAAGACGAGCGGATGTGTAGAGATTATAAATAAGTGCATGTGTGTGTGTGTGTATATATAAGGCCGCAAAGATGGCATTACACACACGAGCACTCCTTCCAACATTACTGCCTGGGAGTTAAACTTTGGATAATAAACTATGACATGGATAAATGTACACTAAACCCAACGGGTTGTGTGTGAGTACTTAAGATACTAGGTAATTGCGGCAAAAACTGAAGCTAGAGAGTGGGGGACGAGAGGGTTACTGAAAAATATGGATTATTTGGGCAAGTAGTGGTTATGGGCTAGTATGAAAGAAGTCTTCTTTGCATGCTTGGGTATTATTAGAAAGGGTAGATGGACGTCCGACCAGTAAAACGGTAGCGTACGTATGAGTGAAGAGTTTTGAGAGAGGAAGAGCTAAAACGAGAAAGCCACGAATGGTGAGTGTGGTCGAAGTGATAGCGAGCGAGCGACAAAGAGCGAGTCTCAAGAACAGAAAAAATCTATGGAACGATGAATTGAATGTGACATGCGAAATAAGAATGCAATGGCAAGGTCGTGTGGAAGGAATTGGCGAAAGGAAGTAGGTTTTAGGAAAAGACCCTAAATCATAATTTTGAACTAACTACCCCGAAAGGGTTCATGCGTGAAGGGCATGCATATTATCGTAAACATACTTCGCGATCAAATAGTGTAGGTATTTCACCTCAGCGGCTCGTGACGCAACGTGCATCGCCATACGCTCTCGTGTTGGCTTGTGTGTGGGAGTAGGGATGGGGGGAGGGGGGTAATCCGCAGGTGTCGATTAATCAACTCCTCAATTGATCGTTAAGACTTCGCTCTCAATTGATCTCACGAAGTTTTTTTTTGGGGTGGGGGAGGAGGGGAAAGGGGGATGGGGGTGACGTTTTGATCGAGCGTGATGGTGCGTGACGGGAGGAGAGGGTGAAATGGAAGCAATCGTGACGTCACGTTCACATAACCATTAATTATAAACTGAATGCTGCTTGCCGCCTAGCGGCGAGTTACAATCCTATAAATTTGCGGATATCAACTCTTTGGCGTGAAACTAAGAGGTTTGACGCATTAACAAGAAAAAAAATTGCTGCAGATGAAAAGACATTGCAGTGAACCTGGTAAAATGTTCTCCGAGTTTGATGTATTTCTTCGGGGTTGGGGGGGTAAGGCCGCCATTCTCATGGAAGCAGTCAAAAAAATAAAACAAAAGAAGGCGTGATTTCACGGGCGCACGAAGTCTGTAAAAAAAACGCAGTGAATGAATCTTAAAAGCAAGACCGGAAAAGCTCTATAAATAAAGAACCGTCCTGTACCGTAACTCATTCTTTCCATTGATCCAATGTGATGATTACATTCTGGCCATATGAACAACGAATGACTTAATCGCTAATATACGTATTTTTATGGATATTAAAAACAGCGATAACATATCGGTTAAACCACGTTGTGGTCATGGTTCAGGCCGAAGCTTTGTGGAATGCCGTTGTGATTGAAAAACTTCCGTCTATAAATTACAAAAAAACCTGCGTTACACACAATGAAGTAATTTAATTCTACTACAAGAAACTGCGGGAGATGCCGCAACAGTAACTATTAACGGAGTCATCCGCTATGTGTGTATTATAATGCAACAATTTCAGAGAGTAAAAATCATTTGCCTTGACCGGGATTCGAACCCGGATCCCTCGATATCCGGCCGAGTGCTTTAACCAGGGATCCGGGTTCGAATCCCGGTCAAGGCAAATGATTTTTACTCTCTGAAATTGTTGCATTTAATTCTACTAGTTTCACTACTCTCCAGCATCCGTGAACGTATGTTCGAACATGCACCCCCTGCCGCAAACCTTTCCGATGGCCTGCAGGGTGTCATGTAAATAAATATATTCCTTAAGATTATACGCTGTAGTGAAACTAGTTGAATTAAATAATTTTATCTGGGACAAACTGCGATCGATCCGAAGGCTGGTCTGATATAGGTGGCGGCTCAACTTTCCCCGCGAGCCCTGAGGCGTGTGAAATTCAAATTTCGTGTATTTGGGTGCAGTTACTTTCACTATGCCATCAACCCCAGGGAGATCCGGTATCGGAATACTAAGCAGTAAAAATACTAAGCAGAGATTTAACAGTTTATTTATGAAACGTGTTTCCACGTGTCAACGTCATCATTCACTATGCAGTATTTCTAACACATAGCCTTTCGTACACAGCCGCCTAAAAACAGGTCTGTACGTGTCGTGTTCATAAATATATTTCGTAAGAAATGTTTTCTTTGTATTTTTATTTCTTTCCCCATTAAGACGGAATTTCACCAGGTACGCACATGCATACAATTAAATTTATAACAAAATACATGTTGATTTTATGTAGTAAAATTTCAAGACTTAACACTATTAACGACTTCTCTTGCACTAATAATGATTGACCAAAAAATTATGGTTCACGAGTACTGAAACAAAACGTCTTACGTATGCTCTCCTCGACAGATGCCAACGGTGTCAGTTTTCCTCCAGGTTAATGGTTACGCATTAAAATGGAAAAGAAGCGGCGATTTTCCTGGGAACACCTGTCCGTATCGAGAGCCGCAGTTAACTTAACAAGCGAGGGTAACAACACACAAGAACGACTTCCTTCCTTTGCCGAGGGCCTCAATGGGAGAGGTTTTAGCACCCTTGAATTGGCGAGGGGGGAGGGGGTTGGGAGAGAAAAGGGACGGCACGAAACCAAAGGAGGTATTGCATCATGCAGGCACACACGTACACACACACACACACGCGCGCGCGCTCACTCCGTCTCGTTCTCCCTCCACGGCAAATGATCTTATTCGACGCGAAGGACTACTAATTGCGAGAAAAGCGAGAAATGGCGACTGATTTCGAATTCCATTTGCTCTTCGTCCGGCAAATCCGCTCCACGGGTTTACGTGCTGGAGGTATTGCAACACGACCGCCCCAACCCCCCGACCGGGAGTGACGTCATCTTCGGGGCGGCGGGAATTTAAATTTTATTTTGTTTTTTTCTTCTGTGAATTAAAAAAAATGATAAATTTTCCATCTGGACTGTTCCCACATCCGTGCTGGGACGGACGGTACTCCACCCTTTATCGGATGATCGTGCACCGCAATCGTCATGCGAAAGAAAAATAAATGAAATACAGAGACGTTTCCATTTCACGAGGGTTTCACGAGGTCAAGCGTTTCACTCCGCAGAAATTAGCCGGTGGAAGAGGTGATCTACAAAAAATACACACAGAGACCATTACTCGTATTTTTAGTTGATATCGTGCACTTCATTTACAAATGTTCACCCTACCGCAAAGGCCATCATACGGCTAGTGAGCTTACTTCTGTCATAATACTAGCTTGTAGAGGCCGGAAGCATTGTTATAATTTTCGTCTACTTAAACAGAATGTAATGTTTCGGCATCAAATGCGTGATTTTTTCATGGATATGAAGGTTTCAGCTATGTTAGGAGACTCGTTGTACAGGAATATAAGAGAGTAACGAAGAGAGCAGACAAGACCCAAGATTGTTAGAGACGTTACCAACAGTAGCGTATACTTGTAACACCGAGGGGATTACTATTGCGTCTAAATCCATTGGCAGTGTGTGTAAAAGAGTGCACAAGTGTTTACATTTGTTCAAGTGTACATTTGTGTTTACATAAAGATGAATAATTACACATAAAAAGGATTGTGTCCCAACACCCCCGCCACACGCCCTTGCGCCGGCTAGCGGGGATTGTATAGATAAAAAACTTTTTGTAAAATCCTCAAAAGAATCTTTGGTTCTCAATCTTATTTACGCTCACAGCGACACACGATTCCAGTGAGGGTCAACGAGTTTTCTCCGAGTTTATGAGAACGGAAAATCCCGATCCATTTGACGTTTGCCGGTGCAATCTCGTGCAAGTCTTCATCGTCACTCGCTTCGTCGCCCAACAAATCTTCGGCAAGGGAAACCCTTTCAACTATGAACAGTGCGACCGTGATAAACCAGCCATTTCCCAACACCCCCTACAATGGGCTGCACAGGTTCCTATCGACGCTTTCCCCCTTCAATGGGAGGAGGGCATTGCACCCTCCCGTGCTGTGCGGGGCGCCTATGCTAAAGCCGGGTGAAGGTGAAGCGAGTAATGAATCGTCCCGAGGAAATGGATATCTCGCCGCGGGGACGTTTCGATGGAAAGACAAAGACTATCTTCGCATGTGTACTCGACGCCATCTGAAGTGAATTTTCCGCGGAAAATTTATACCGACGATCCCCTAGAAAGGCTGACCACTGACTAAGGAACGGAGAAATCATTGGGAAAGCAACTCCTATCCCGTTTCAGAGTAGGAAATGGGACCGGGGTCAGCGGTCGCCAACCGCGATAAACATTTAGCGATCCGTAAAGATATTTTGAGCGAGAAAAGAAGTGTCGCACCAACTGACTCGTAACAGTTGTACTCGTTTTAATAATTCTTATGTACTTAAAAAAGGATGGGTACCATTTCATGTTTTAAAAAAAAGAACATCTTTATTTTATAAATGAGAGTGGCTGGGCTATTGACCGGAAGGCCCGATCTCAATACCGGATGACGCCTCTGGGCATCCTTCGGCTTCACACGAACTGTGTGATTTTTCATGTTCCAGATTTTCATGGGAAACCACAGGTGGCGCAGCGAATAAAAAACTGGCCCCACTTACACTCGCAATGAGCAAATTGCACACGCCGCATAGAACTTATTACGCGGTGAACTCTTTCCTCAGTTATCGAAACGAGCTTAGGGTTGATTACTGTGGACTTTTGGTTATAATTCAAGTGCAAATTCCATTTTAATGCCAATGAAAAGGAAATTTTATGACTTCTATCTCATGGGTATGAATGAATTCTTAAAAAAATTCACCCTTTGATTAGGTTTTAATTTGACTTAGTCGGCGGGGATCTAATGGTTGGTCAACGCAGGAAGAGAGCGGTTGGATTGTCGGGGAGAAGCTACAATTATTTTTTATCAAGAGAATTTACGAGATTATTTTTCGACGGCGGAGTGTTGAGGACCCCGTCCCGTCGCGATTCCCTCGGTGTGATTCGACGCCGGCAGCTTCGTAAAAAAGGGCACGAAAGGTCACGCCGCACACGGGATAATTTCAACAGTTTCATTTTCTGCTCGGGGGGGAAAACTATTTAAAAAAAAAGAAGAAACGCCCTTCACTTCCCGTCGGAACACGCATCTGCACAAGTAACTTTTCGTCGTATCGTATATCCGCCACTCCCCACGGATGAGATGATTAATTTCGGAAGCGGGAGTAACTTGAGGGACAGGGAGGGCGAGATGATTAATTGAGCACGGGCTCTCTCCTTTCATCGGTGCCCTCCTGGCGGCCTCGGAATCCACGCGAGAGACGGTGAGATTGGAAGCGGCCGCCCGCCCGCCCGGGGTCGACCGGGCGATCAAGGGGTAAGGGAGGTGCTGGGGTAATAGCGATATCGCCTTGGTACATCGACTCCTGAACTGAACGATGCGCACCAAATAAAACCACAGCGACGTCGATACTCCAAGGACAACAACGTATCGCAATGCGACGGCGAATACGACGCCGCGATGTAAAAATACACCCACGGTCTGCAAAGTGTGCCTCTTCAATGACCTCCGATACAAAACATCGAAGTATAGGCCGGATTTACGATACACAAATCGAAAATTTTTAACTCTAGCAAAAAAAATTATGATAATTAGCGGGTTCATCAAACGATATTCGTATCGCAAATATCGGAGGGCGATATTCGCTCAATAGAGCCTAAGGAGAGGAGTAGCAGAAAAACGACGTTACCTACCCATTGTGTGAAAATGTCGTCAGCCCTTGGCCAGATAGATGTGAAAGAGACGCTGAGATATAAATGCAATGTTTCTCAACAGTGCCTAACGGTAATTTTATATGGAGAGGATGTTGACGACAGGGACCTTAAACAGGAACTTAGAGAAAAGATTGCAGAAGAATTTAAAAAGAAACGTAGCGTTTTACAACTCGGAAAATCGGCCGTCTAGGCAAGAGGATAACCGATAGATAGAGATCTTTATTTGGGCGAATTGTGACCGAATAGTTCCCTCTTCCATTTATGGGATAATCGTAGAACGGGAATCATCTTGAGACGTGGGTTTGAAGCAAGACTGAAAAGGAGAAATGAGCGGAAACGATAACAAACTAAGTTCTAGGCATGTTAAGGGAAGTAAGAAATTCCTTGAAGGAAATTCAAAGGAGACAAGGAAATGGATGCAGGACATAATGAGTGGCAATTGAATGTTTAACACTGATAGAGAGGAGAATGCTTTTATTTCATCTGATATTTTAGTACTTTGCAAGCCACCGTTAGGGTGTGTGACAGGAGGATGTTACGTAACGGTAGTTGCCGTAGGAAAACAATAGGAATGTTGGACCAAAGGATGAAAGGTGGCAGGAAGTACATGTGTCGAATTGAAAAATGATTGATTTTAAGGCAGAACTGGAGTATTTATTTAAAGCTATGGCTAAGAAGTATAGCAGCGCCCAGGTAGTGATGCATTGGAAACCTGCCTAGCACGGTAGACAACTACTCTTAATAATAATATGTTACGAGCTTGAACCCTCCATTTCAGAATGTGGTGGGACTGCTCCATCACGACAAGAAACACGCTTGAATTTTTCCATTTAAATATTTTATCACGCCTGGGATGATAGTCAATTTATGTAAAAACATAGTTTTATTAGCAATAACAGAGAATAATCGAGAAAACTAGTTTTTAATTGAAAATGATTCGATGCATACAAATTAGTCGTAATCAAACGTTATTGAAAGGAAAACGGCTAGTTATTTTTCTTACCATTACCGTCCAATTTCACCATACCGTCGATTCATCACCAATTATACGATTTCCAATCACGTGGTAGTCGTAATCGATAGTCTGCCCATCAGAGGTAATTTCTTTTCGGTCCAAAAACGCCAATTCATCGCAAAACATACGATCACTTGCTCCCGGCGTAAAAATTTCATCTTCCTTCTTTGGCCTGCACGGCTCTGCGGTTTTCAAAATCGAACATCGAAGCGATACCCTTATCCCTCGACCCGTCCCCTTCCCCTAACCCCCACTCCGGTGGGACGGGGATGATTTGCGAAGCGCCAGGCGTCTTGGGTAATATTTCTATGACAGAGATCCACAATGGCGCTGTGAGTGGGCACTCGATTTCGCACCGTGAGAAATTCGCTGCGGCAATGCGATCGGCTCAGGGAGAGCAGCGACTCGACGCGCCTCGCTCCGGAAATTCGTTCGCCCCGCGGAAAACTGATGTGACATGACGGGGAGCGGAAAATTATGTTGCGAAATTTACGCATATTTCGTAGAAATTTCCGTCAGGCGGCGGTCGGCCTGGCGCCATTCTGAAGCGGCGTGATCTCGCCACGGTGGCGCGTCACCGAATACTTCAAAATGTACATCAGCGAAAAAAAAGTTTAAGTACACAAAACGGGAAATGCGAAAGTGCGCCTGCAAATCTTGAGGGGTATTTTTTCCTTACGACATTTGATGTGGTTGTCTCCACATATTTTACGGAAAATCATTGTTCTTTGAAATGTGGTTTATAGATTTAGTAAACAAGTAAGCTTTCGTAAGCATTCAAAGGCTGTTTTAAGTAACCAAAGTGTAGTTTTACGCCAGAAAAAAATGGAATAAATATCAAGTGTAATTTTACACTTTCGTCAAAATCAATAGCTCAAGGGAAATTTCTGCCAAGGACAATGCTGTATTTATTGACCGACTAAATTAATAATAGTTCTTCCTGGGTTAATTAATGGTGATTCATTACATCGACTATTTCTGACGTTGCTAGGTGAAATAATTGCGTGAAATCAATAACTTTGGAAAATAAAAAAAATATTTGTATTTTCAAGTAAACTAAAGTATCAGATGGCGCCTAAAGGGGCAAGGCAGGATAATAATTTGTGAAATTTGCGATATCGTTTCTTTTCCGCACTTGTGTCAATAGCATAAAAAACCCCAAACACGTAATCCCGCCATATGGCGAACAAACATTCATTCACATGGAAATAGGTACAAGGAAAAGGTATAGAAACACATGTTGAGGACGAACACAGGAGAGGTGTGGAAGGTGGAATAGAGCAGATCACAAGCGCAAAAATATTTCCTTGACCGGGACTTGAACACCGGATCTTTCGACTTGCCAGGCCGATGCTCTAACCACTTGAGCTATCGAGGAAACGTAATTTACACTGAGATCTGCGGGGTCTTCATGGAATCAAGTGCCTCGACTCTTTGGCCAAGAGATGGCGTCAGGGGGCTGCTTCACCCACCAAAGGAGAAATTGACAGCACACAAGAGGAAAGTGCAGCAGGTAAGCAGTCATACAACATCATAAAGGATAGGAACTGCGTTTCGTGGCACGTATAGCCAGAAGATCCTGTGTTCGTCCTTTGTGTGTTCCTATCCTATGTATTTCAATGTGAAAAAATACACACATATGTATATATATATATATAAAACACAGTAATCAACCCGAAGGTCGGTTTAGTAGGTGATGGTAGAGCTCACCCATGTACCAAGCCCTCTTGTCTCTCAATCTCTTGTCGTGCAAACAATGCACCTCATTCTACATAGGCGAATGCATTACCCCATTATCCATCCGAATGAACAATCACCGTTACTCATGTAATTCTGCTTCACTCTCTTCTCTTCCTATCCCTTTACACGCAAGTTCACACAACCTATCATTTGACGAATGCTTTTCCTTAACAGTTCTAGAATCCCTACTGGATTCAGCCACCAACATAGAGGTGAGAACTCGCGAATCCGCATACATCCTATATTTCCGATCCTTTAAAATTCCCACCCTTAACCGCCATCTTTAATTTCTTTCCCAACAGTCCCTAAACCTTCCGCCCCCCCTCCCCTCCCCAGGCTCTCTTCCCTCAAAACCTCTCAGTCTGACCTGAAGAAGGCCTCGGAGTAGGCCGAAAGCTTAAATCATCTACAGTGTGAGTGTCCTTTTACGTGTTATCTGTTTTATTCTGTGTTCTATTGTGCCGTCCAAAAGCTATATTGCTCTCGTGAGTACTTCCGCATCATCTATATATAAACCATAAACACAGTAATCAACCCGAAGGTCGGTTTAGTAGGTGATGGTAGAGCTCACCCGTGTACCAAGCCCAACGGCGTGTGAATATTCACACATCAGGGTAGGGGGGCCAGTTCCTTTCCCTGTGCCGGTTATGGTTTCCCAGGAAGATCTGGTACCCGAAAAATCAACTAGCTTGGGTGGAGCTGCAGGTGCCCAAAGTGCCTCGCCCGGGAATCGCACCCGGGACCCTCCGGTCAGTAGTCCAATGCTCTAGCCGCTAGACCACCGCGACCCGCTCATCTATATATATATATATATATGTATTTTTTCCGGGAAAGCCCAGCACTAACGTTAATTCGTCTCTGGAAACGCGCTTAAAATAACAGACTCGCACCGAATCGCATTCGGGGCAATTTTGTTTTGGTCGCACATCACGTCATCTGGAATTGAAATGGGATTCATAATTAAAGTCGCCCACCGAGAAGAGCGGAGTCGAAGCAGTGAGCAACACAAGGGGGGAGGGGCGGGGAGGAGGGGTTAGAGTGGTGTGAGGCGACACGGTATGGCACTCCAGGGGAGGACAAAAAGAAACAAGACGTCCCCTTTGAACTCCACACCCGGGAGATCTGTTTACCTCCGTGGTTTCGACACAGGTGCACTATAGTGCGAGAGAGAAATCCGAGAGAGGCGTCGCCGGCACTCCGTTCGGGAATCTTTGGTGAAATTGCCTGTAATACCTCCATCAGTCAGTCGCTCATTGGGAGATTCACTTCAGGGTCGACGTGGAAAAAGCACCGAGCTCGAACTCCATGCCTATCGCCCATCGTGCTGGACGTGGGATCCTTCAGAATCACGTGAGGTTGATTTAGAGCGGAGTCCGGTTGAGCCAAAATTTGAGGGACGATCAAAACGTTTCGCGAAAGTGGAATTCCCTTTAAACTATTGCCAAGATGAAATGTTCCCACTACTTCGGACTCCTTGTGTAGAAATATGTCAACTCGAACCTCATATTACAAATATGCATTTGTCATGTGAGGAGCACGTTAAATAATTGAAAATTTGAACTCTAGTACCTCTTTCACTACATCATTTCACGTTTGAAAATATGTCGACACAAATTCTCTGCACACAAATTCTTGATACACAAACCAAGTTTGTGTCATCCAAAGAATTTTTTCATGAATTTATTTTATGATGGCAGACATTTTTTTTCGCGTTCACCGCTGTTTCCGGTTGACCATTTAGCGCACAACGAAGTAAATTACGTTCACAAACTATCGGAGATTGTACGGACCATGTCTGCAATCGTGTTAGCCGACGTACAGTTCGTTATCGTTTGAAGTGCTTTCAGATGTAGTTCATTCCGAATCTTAAATAAATGACACAATCAGCTGTGTTTCACCAAAACCACCGAGTTATCAACCCGAAGATTGGTTTGGTGCCTGAAGGCAGAGCTCGTCTAGTGCGAAGTCCAGCGGAGCATAGTGTGTATTTCACACACACCAGGGTGTCGAGGGGGACTATTCCCTTTCCCTGTGCGGCTTGTTTTCCCATGAAGATCTGGTGCCGGAAAAATTATGCAGCTTAGATGAAGAGTCAAGGGGTGACCAATCGAACTAAGAACCTCAGGCCAGTAGCGCTGGACTATAGTATCACATCCCCTTGCGCTAGTTACATCTGACAACTAATTTTCTACTGTCCTCCTCTTCGTAACTTGGAACTTAAACATATTTCTTTACGGGGTTTACTACATCACTATTATTCCACGTAGAGAAACTAATAAAGTATTGCGCAAAAAATGATCAGGACGTATTATAAGCACCACTCAAACAATAATCGTGCGTACCTCTACGGCAGTAAAGCTTCGAAGATTTATCTGAGAACCTGCATTCCGTCTTTCCTCTATTTTAGCAACTACTCCGGATGTTTTTAATATTTATCATTTCATTTAAAAAATTAAGCTAAATGTTTTAAAATGAATACTTTTAGTAAATAAATATATGGGAAGATAAAACCTCCTCTACAACAATAATCAACCTCGGATTACAGTTCATCACAAAAATCAAGAAGGTACCTTCACTTTAAGTTTCCGAATTACAATTGATATAGTTACTTAGTTTCCGAGTTAAAGTTGAGACTGTTTTTCCTGAATGTGAATGAGTGTACGCATAAGAAATAGAATAAGTGTTTAAGCGATTAAAGTATACTCGTGTTTATTATTTAAATAGGCTCAAGTGCCAAGCGCTGTTAAATTTCCTTTCATACGGACGACGTTGGAAAAGCTTTGCATTCTCATCCGACAAAATTTAGAAAATTCAACTTTGCCTGGTCCCTTGATACTTTGAAAACGCGGGCAAAATAGTGATATTATCAGACACCAGATGTGACACCCATTTGTACAAACACAAACATACACGTGTTTCTATAAAAGATTCAATATTCGCTACCATTTTGGTGTGCTCCTAAGAAAACCTAACTTTGACCTCCTCCAAGCGTCTAACTCTGACTCCCTTTCGCCACAGCACTGGATAGCAAAAGGATCGGCCCTGGCTGACATCCCACCGCCAACTTATTGGTTTAACTGCATCGCTGTCGCTTCATTTTCGCAATGCCAACCCGAGACACCAGACACGTTTACAATTCCTCTTTCTTTAATGTGGCCTTCGGCTTTAAAGAGACGACCACGTTCGAGGCAAGGGGGTCGAGAGAGGTGAACGTCCGCCATTTTTATACTAGCCATAAATCTATTCGCAAAACTATTTCAATCGACGCCGTTTTACACCCCGACCCCCGGCACGGCAACAGCTACGCCTCGCCGCGCACGGGGTTTTCAGGAGGGGCGGGTGGAGATGGGTTAGCGCGGGAGGATATTCCGAGGGGGAGGGAACGTGCGGGGGGAGAGAGAGGTGGTGGAGGAGGTGGGGATTAATAGACTGCGCGCCACTAGGCCTACCCACAACCTCCTGTGGCTGCGACCCACAAGCTGGGCGAGAACACTGACCTACAGCAATGGCCTCCCCGATGCTTCGGGAAGTTCTGGAACGCTTCGTGGGGGAAGAGAAAGAGGGAGAGAGAGATATCGAGCACAGCCGAGCAGGGCGAATCACCGCGGCTCGAACCCAGCGATACGGCCACTGTCAGGGGGGGGGATGAGGGAGGGAGAGAGGGTTTGTATGTAATGCAGGGGACGAGCAAAGGGGGGGGAGGAAGAAGAGAGCCCGGAGTGCGGAGCGAGGTTCCGTTATCACCGCGGGCACGCTTTCGGGGACCATTCGACGCCTGCGCCATCCCCCCCTGCAACCCACGGCAGTTCAAGCCATATCGGGGGCGGGTGAGGAGGTTATTAGAGGGGTGGGTTGAGGAATAGAGAGCGTGGTGCCACAAGGAGTCCCCTTCATCCGTGCCAACAACGGAATCGCTTGTCCCGGAGAGACCGACCGCTAGCGCAAAAACTCACAGCCGATGAGGAAGGAGGCCGTGAATATTTGGAATAAAACATTGAAATTTCGCAAAGAACGAACGCTTCAGAGAGAACGTTCCGAAGTTGAAAATTTGATACAAGCAAACTGTGGGTTCTAAAGAATATCTTTTGCGGCATAACCTTTGCAGTTCGTCACTGATTTACGTAAATCTTTGCTAATCGGGGATGTTTCAAATTTGGTCACTCCTCCTCATGCTCCCAAGATGCTATCTCCGAGTAACTCCCGTCCCCACCCATGAAGATAACTCCAAAAACACTGGTTCGCTACGATTAGTTCATACTCTTCACTAAACGCCAATGACCAACTCCCCTTTCGGCTAAATTCCCTAAACCAAACATGCACCGGTAATCAAACCCGAAAGTTGTTTCGATAGGCGAGGTTAGAGCTCAATTCGTAATGATTGTAAGACCATGAAATTCAAACATCCGGTTGGAGTGGTCGATTTCTTTGCTGCCTGTGGTTTCTCGGGAAGATATGGTACCCGAATGTTAAGGCTGTGGGTGCCCAGATATGACACCCGGTTATGAAGCCGGGTCCTTCGGTCAGTGAGCGAGCTAATATTGTTTTATAAAAATGTGCATAAAAAATTAAAATTGAATTAAAACTGCACTTTCAATTCCATCAAAATTAAAATATTAAGATAAATACTCTATAGTCTACAAAGCTTTTCTGTGGATAAAAAATTTCACAAATTTTTAACGTGGAAAAATTAGCTGCTATACAGAAGAGACCGATTTTCCCCAGCAAAAGCAAACCTAGGGCCCGTCGTGGATTTGCCTTTGCGAAGAGTGATGGACAGGAAGGTACCATCTGGCATGAAGGGGGATGCCCATGCGTCACACACCGAAGCCTGGTGACCAGGGGCCGTGCCGAACGCCATAAAGCGTGACACGGAAAAGGGAGGGGTAACAGGAAGTCACAAGTCACACGGGATCCCCCCACAGAAATTTCTACGATAAATACGACAGCCAACAGAAAAATGAGTTACTTTTGCGCCGGGGACGAGTCGACCCCACTGACGACAATTTCCGCTCAAAACTGTACAACATCTAACAAAGTCGTGACGTCACCCGGGTGTGACATTCACGGCAAAGCGTGGAACGACAGTGGAGCGTGCTTTGAGATGGGACGTGGAGACCGGGGAAAAAATACCACAAAATCACGGTAGGTTGTGCACGCGCGGTCCTTCTCACTCCGACGAGAGACAGATTGGGCCCGAACGGTTGGGCAATGGCACTTCCGGCAAGGAAAAGTTTTTGGCAGGCATGAGGAGGCGGGGGAGAAGAAGGGGGGGCGCAGAACAGCTGATCCCGCTCCCTCCGGGAACGAGGAAAGGCGGGGGGGGGAGGGGTAAGGGGAATAGCCGAGGAGAGCGGTGACGACGCGAAGGTCAAGAAAAAGTAAATTGTAAGGTTTTATCGATCTGCGGAAAGCTTGCCGCGGGTTCTATGGCCTGAGAACGAGGGAAAATAGCCGGGGACACGGGGATGGGAGAGGGGCGGAAGGAGTGAGCCGGGGGCAGGCGGGGAGAAGGGGGAGACGCCAGGGGACAGAGATTCGTTCACCCACCGGGGTGTGGGACGGAATTTAAACAGGCAGGTATATAGGGACGACAGAAAGGAAGACGAGGGTCCGGGAGAGAGAAAGATGAGAAAGGGCGTGGGGAAATGCCAGAAGGGAGAAAGAGACGTGACCTCCCACGACACCTCCGGCTACCTATTGTTTATCAATGAAACACGAAAGGAAAAACGGTTAGAGGGACGGGAAGCGATAAACATGCAAATTAATGAGCGAGGCATAGGGATGTCGAGGGACAGGTGAAGGTTCGCGGAAATTAATGCTGTTGAAGACAGACAGCTTAATTCGCACATTTTCAGCCGAGAGAACCACATGCCACAACATCTAAGGTAAATGCACCACTTGCGAGATCTCTTCAGGGATGAGAAACCAAGTAAATGTTTCAGTGGAGAGAATTATGAGGACTTAATTGCGTCTGGGGTATGGGAAAATGTTTCGCAATTAAATAACGAGTAACTTGGTGCATTTACTCATATTTACTTCGCGCGACTTAGATTTCCTTTTTTTTAAAACTTCTTCATATCATGAAGATTCTTTAAGGACTGACCTATTGCTGTACCTTTATGTGTAAGTAACGGCCTGTGCGTTTGGAGGAATTCCTTAATGATAAGGATAAAAGAGCACACTCGAATTCCCCAAAATAATTTATTGACATAAAAACCGACGATGATGCGCAACATCGAAGCCATGGTCGTACGTCGATAATTTTTTTCCGTGGAATTGCACTCTATCGTTCACCTCTAGAGGTTGTTAAAGAACGAAGCCTAGGTCACGTGAAACAAATGTGTGGGAGCACACCGAGTTACTCGTTTCGAAAAGGAGGAGACGACGGTGGAGGACGGGGGGAAGACATCGGGCGCGCACATACACAGCCAAGCAATGCACAGGTGCAGAATAGAAATTTTGACCCGATTCTCTCAACGAAATCAACCTAAATCGGAGCTAGGCAGCAGAGTAAGGAGACGTGGAAGGCGATGGGAAAAGGCGAAAGCGTACGTGCTGAAGGGGGTGAACGCTAGATAGTTTCGCTTGACAAAAGGGGCGATGTGGGAAGGGAGTGCCGGAAGGGGAGTGAGGCGAGCTGGGATGAGAACTGGATAGGGCTTAAATGAAGGGGCTTAAGTCGTGCGGGAAGAGGGAAGCAGGTGCGGACGGGGGAACAGGAAAGGGAAGAAAGAAGGAAAGAAGAATGGAACGCGCGAGAGAGATGAGGAAATTGCGTGGAGAGGAGAACAAATGAAGAGGAGAACTCCAGGGGAGGAGGGGTGACGAAGAGGGAACCTTGGGCGGTGGAAGAAAATCACGGATAGATAGCGTTAAGGGAATGAAAGACGGAAGGCGTGAATACTATGAGGCTAAGCGACCCTGTTTCTAAAGAGAGAAGATTAGGAGTTTGGGAGAAGTGGTGGATGATGGGGGAGGGAACACGGGAAGTGGGAGTTTAAAGGACTGATGTGTGTTTGATTAGTGAGGAGGAGAGGCGGGAGTAGGAAAAGAAGGAAAGAAGAAGAGATAAAGTGGAATTGAGGGGTTGCCTGGAGAAATAGAGAGAGGAGTGGAGAGGAAAAACGGGAAAGTACAATAGAAGTGAACACTGAATACTGATTAGTTCGATAAAAGGCTTGTAACATTTCATCAGCAATCTAACAAACAAAAGTAATGATTTCTGATGAAACAAGAAAAACCATTACGACACGCGACTGTTTTCTTGGAGGAAGTGACTAGTGCTACAATTCTGAGACCTCATTAAAGGCACATGCCCGAAAAATTTCAATGCAAACTATTAATTTCACCTCCGAACACTTCCTGTTTCCCTTGCCGTCAGCCAAATTAATTCACTTTCTCGAAAGAACGGAGAGAACGACGTGAAAGAGACGAGAGACGGAGGAGAAAAATTGAAAGGACATACAAAGAAAATGAGGACAAGAATGAAGAGAGATATACAAAAGAGACTGAGGCAAAAAAGACAAGAAAAAGCGAGAGAAGAGTTGCACAAAGGAGTTTATTTCGGCGTGTCGATCGAAGTGGGTATATCCATCCAAAAAAGAAAACAATTTTCACTGACAAGAGGCTCTGAGGGGGAACAGTGGCCCGAAATTTTGTTTGAAAGGACAACAAACATATGGGCGTGAGGAAATTGATTGATGCGTTGACCCCATATTCCTCGAACAATAATCCCGTGCCGCAAAAACACAAGAGGAAAGTCAGCGGAAAAACATGCCGAATACCTGCATACTGGAAAATACTGAATTTTAGGAGAAACGATAGATGACAATTTTTCATTTTGGTGTGCCGAGGGTGATTATTAGGATAACGAATCCCACAAATCCGTCAAATCTCACGATTTCCGTAGATTCTATGGATTCAATTCGAAAAAAACTACACATTCGTATATGGAAGGAAGTAGGATTTGTGAGAGGTAATTCCTTCAAAATTTGGGATGGAAGGGTGATTTATTAAAAAAAATGAGAAATTGCGTAGAAAGCCTACATCGTTAAGTAACTTTAGTATTAAAGGAAGGGGCCAAGGGGTGAAACCACTTTAAAGTCACGTCGACTTGATGGTTTACGTAACTCTGCCCGAAATTCTTTTCCACAAGACACCCAAAACATGCATCGTCATTAAGACTACAACTAAAGGTTGATTTTTGCCGATTCACGAAAATTATTACAGATTACCCATGACTGCTGAAGCACTTTTCGACGACCCAATATGCTTCACCTTAAAATATTTCCTACCCCAACACTTTAGGCCTATCTCCTTTCTTGCCCTCCATAATGATTATTCTTTCCCTGTCTATATCTCGCGCTCACGCGAAATTCTCTCCCTTCCATCAAAGTCTTCGAATCCCCTTTAACTCTCAAAATCTCCACACACACTTTTTCTACCTGCTTTGATTTACTCCAACCAATCCCTTTCTTTCCTTGCCTCATCCAAAATTTCTTCGTTTTGTACCCTTCCCTCTCTATTCGACTAAACCCATCCTGTCCACCCATTCTCAACCCATCCTTGTCCACCCACACATTTCAAATGCATACGATGGACGACCATCTCCTTACCCCAAAAATATCAGATTCCAGAAGTATGAACGCTGCCTTCCCCCCCAGTCTCTCCCAATTTTTAATTTATACATTTACCCACAAGAACTCTCTGCCATAATAAACTCCTTTCTCTTTGACAATGAACACGGTCTTCGAAAACGAGTGCGTATTTAAATCATCGACCTCCTGCTTTCGAATCCGATCAAAAAGCCGAGCGGATCGTTGCCCACACGAACAAAATTGCACGGGGGGCAAAAGAGAATTGGGAGGAAGAAAAAAGTCGGGTTCGAACTCCGATTCAAGAGGAAACTCGACGGGGAGCACCCGAGCTGAAATGGGACGGGTGCAGAAATTGGATGCTTAGAGCAGCGCTCCGCGCTAGGCAACCAGAGGTTTGCCATCGAGACAACGTAGGAAAACACCTTCTCACCCGACTGGAAATCCAGGGAAAAATTTGAGATTTCCCCGACCTGGAGGGAAAGGAATATGAGACGCCACTATTTCAAGAGTACACAAGGACGAAGAATGGAAGAGGATTGGGAAGAAAGAAGTCCGCGGAGAGAGCGAGGTTAGGAAAGGGTTGGGTTAGGCACTTAGAGGCCGGGTAAGAAGCGGACGAAGAAGGAAGGATTGGGAGACGACAAGTCTTCCAAGGCGTACCGCACTAACCTACCTTCCCTTCTCTGACTCGTCCTCGCCGGCTTTCCCTCGCAATGGCGCGTTGGCAACAGCTGATAACAATGCGCCGGCGAAGTGGCCACGAAGGGAAGGAGGGGAAGATGCCGGGAAGGTTACCGAGGGGAGCGAGAGTGAAGGGGAGGTGGGGAGGGTGGTGGGGGAGTGCTTGGGGGCCTGGGAGTGTGAGGGGGGGCAGCGAGGGTGTGTGTGGGGGAGATACAGAGAGAGAGAGAGAAGGGAATTAAAGCTGCCTTACTGAGAGGTGGGAGTGGAAAATCAACCCTCGGATTGGCGATGGTGGTGAAAAAACAATCGAAAAGGGGGGATCCTACCCCCTCTCCGCCCGACCCGGCGGGTCTTCTGGCGAACCGTCAACAGGGGAGTAGGTGAGGGGGGGGGGGGCAGGAGAAGGGGATTGATGGGAGACCGGCCGGCGTGCCTCAGAAGCACGGGGGAGGAGGGGGGAGAAAAAGGTTAGTGTGTGCGTGAGACAGGTGGACGATTCCTGGCTTCAAAACTCGGGGACAACCGTCCGATTCCATCGGAGACGAGTCCCCCTTTGGGGTGAGTAGACCAGACCACTCCCACCCACGAAAACGAACTCGAGGTTCTTTTGTGTCAGGTGGAAAAATGAAATCATCCTGGTTCGGATGAATGAATGGGAGATGTGTGTGGGGGACGAGATTTAAACGGGGGGGTGGTGGACGGTTGATGGCACCCCCTCGCATACAGCGCACTGGTCCCCTCTTACTCTCTGTTTCCGAACGACGAGCTCTCCTTCATCCAACAAGGGCACCAAACACCGCCACCAAAGAATCTCCACCACCAACCTCGTCCTCTTCCTCCCACTACTCCGCTCGCTCTCCAACCCCGTGGAGCGAGCTTGATTCCGCGGGCGCGCTAGGCTAGGAAAGTCAGCGTCGACCACGAAGCCCAGAGTTACAGCGGCAACTGGTGCAGCTGTGAGGAGTAGGCTTCTCTTTGTCGGCTACCACCGCCCTTCTCTCCCGCCCCCCCCTCCCCGAACTCTCCCCCCAGCCGCGCAGGCCCCCTCACCCCTCCCATTTGCTCCCACCTCCCCTTTCCCCGCCTGCCCTCCCCCCCCCGGGCTTCGCCTCCTCCTGCCTCCCACTCTCCTCTGCGCGACCTCCACTGTTCCTCTCACTCTCCCTCCCCCTCCCTCCCCCACTTTCCCCGACCGCTACCCGACCCCCTCCTCCCTCCAGGAAGACGCGAGGCGAGTTGGGGAGCGGTGCGATTTTCGATGCGATTCCCACCGCTTCGATACCGCGGTATCGGACGCCGACGGCGATGTCGACGCCCTCTTCGGAGACGTTGTCTCTCACCGGTCGGGCGTCGAGTTCACGTCGAAGGCGTATCTTCCGAGGTGGCCGGCGGACGCCATGAGAGGGCGTCGCGATTCAGTTTTCATCGACTATGGAAACATCGCAGGGACGTGGAAAATGGGATATCGGTAGACGTCGCGACGCCACGCGCTCCCATCTCCGCCTTCCCTCACTCTCGTGGAGGAGGACATCGATGGTGTGGATTTTTCTTGATGTGACGGACTCGTTGTTTCGCGTTAGCCCGTATCGAGACGGTTGATCGCAAGAATAGACAACATCACCAAGCGCGGGCGGACGAGTCACGGTGAACATCGCAATCGATGCATCGAGATTTTGCGCTGTCTCGCATGCGTGATTGCCCGTTGTATGCGGGAGGACAATCGGGATAGGTGCGAATGATCTCGATCGACAACGTCCCCTCGCACGCGATTTAGGGGACGCTCCGTTTCCCGAGTTGCTCTCCGGAGTTCCGGCCTTCTCGCACCCGGGACGTCGTGAATGTTTGCAATGCCGGCGAGCGTGGATACACGCGGGCGGCGGAGACGGGAGACTCGGCGGCGCGACGGCTCCCTCGACTGAGTGACGAGGCATCGCCGAGAGACTCGCAGGCGACCCGCAGTAGATAACGATTTGGCAAGAGCGATTCGCTCTCAAATCGAGGTTCAAGGGACCATCGAATCGAGATGTGGACGACACCTCTAACTTGCGAATCGCGATTATATGCCGGAATCGAGTCGAAACGCTGTCGATAAACGAGAGGAAGCGTCTCCATTAACGAAACATTTTTAATATCAGTCGTCCAACGAATAGGTAGGTCCAACGAGTATGAGTAGGCCATTGATGGATCCTGACAGAACACATTTTTGAACGAAGTGCGTCGTTAAATGAGCAGGCCAGTTTTTTTGGTCGTTAATTTGTACTCGGCCCTAACATGTAGATCACTATCCTTAAAACTCAAATCTACATGCTACAACTCGTTCATTAGCGCTGTATACTTTAGACCTCCCTTTATTCCACCCAAGATGCCAATTATTTTCCTCACTCTGCCTCGCCTTCCCAGCATTTTCCCCTTCATCACAACCTCCAACATCCAATCGCCTCTATTTCTACTTACAAAAGACACGGATGGCAGTATTTATTGCTACTAAATATTTCATAATGATTTCACATGTACTATATACGCACTAAATGGCAAAGTCTCCTGGGTCGTGAAGACATCGACACCGTTCACCGATATGTTTTTTCATTAAATATCGATATTAAATGGCGAATCGATTGCTTTGACAGCTTGAGAGAGAAGCATTGCCGTGGACGCAACTTAAATGCTTTTGGAGTACAATATAATCACAATGATCCCATCAAGAAATAACGCATGACGGTACTGGAAACGCGTTGCTAGGCCGGTTACTTTTATCTCCTTTTCCGTTGATGATAGGCTCGATTGAACTATTCTTGCGCCGGCTCCATTTGCCGGAGACTTTGATAAACGCTCCGGAAAACACAACGAGCTTGAATTCGAACCTCACTCTGAGCGTCGGTTCCGTTCTGGGAATGAAGCGAACGCTTCCAAGAGGATCTGGATTTTAATTTGCGAAGTGAGACAGCCACCGGGGGCAGCTCAAAGCACGCCGGAGACATTAATAACACGTTGTTTGTCCCAAAATGAGCGCCTTAATTCCTACGAGATGTCCATGTATTCCAGAACACGCTACCTGTGTGTATTTTTTCTCGCGACCCCGCCACACCTGCGCCACAGCCTTAATTCCTCCTCCCTTCCTGCTCGTGACGGGTGGGAGGAATTACCCCGTGCGAGAGAAAAAGGACGGAGGGTGGAAACGGCCAAATTTAGGGTAGAAGATTAGCATGACGAAACATGTCCAAACGGTTGTGCTCCCCAAAATGGTCATTGTCAATCTCCCCATGTGCGCTGCGTATTGCTCAGGCTTCTCTTCACGTGCGTCGGCCATAACGGAATTGAACGATGCACGTATCTGAATATCTTGTCTTCTCACCAGGGTAAGATTCCATAAATGAAATGCAAGCCAACGTAACTGTCGCCGCCGGTGTCTTCGCACATTGCCAACCCTCAATATTTTCACTGTACCGGGTAGGTAATGGCATGTACGAAAGCGAAGAAACGCGAAGAGGTCGCTAGTGTAGGTAGGAAAATCGAAGATCTGCATCGGAACAATCCTAGAATCGATGAATGCTGATGATAATGGTGAGAGAGAAGTGATCATCAAAATTCAAATCGCATCGATGCGGTTGTTGCCGCCACCAAAGGTGGTGCTTCAATAATGCGCAATGTTTTTCAGTATTATTTACTCAATGCCTCGAGTGTGTTGGAATGGAGAACGTTTGGTCAAGCGGGGAAGAGAAGTGGCTTTCCGGGCGAGGTGAAGACTGCTATGAAGCACGGAAGGCTGAAGGAGAATATAACGCGGGGGAAGCAGGAGTTTAGGTCGCAGGAAGTCCACCGCGATATGCAATGAGTAACGACGGTTGGTGACCGAGACCAACACCTGTCGTTAATACCAAAACCATCAATAATGATGATGAATGTTTTACTTCCACTTTAAACGTACAGCCGACAAGGCAAAATTACCCAAAGGATCGATTTCCTTGGACTAAAACGGAACAACATTAACCTACTTCGATTCTAACACAGGACGTTTCGTCCGATGAACTCGAAACGGAAGAGGTGGTTGAGGGTGGGTAAGTGTCCCGTGAAAGTTAAAATGCCACGGAATACCTAAGGATCACTTTTGCCCGCAACGAAAGGAGAGAGCCCTCGCCCTTCGAACGAAGCGTTCGCATCCTTTCGGCCAACACCACTCTCACCACCCTCCCCCCACCACCACCCCTCACGGGGCACCCCGTGATCCACGCTCCCCTCCGGCGACAAAACCCACAATGTGGGGGTGGGTGGGGTGTAAGCCGACCACCGAGGGTTCGGGGTACGTACACGGACCGATTCGTGCATCGCCGTCCCCCGCGACGAGTATCGACGTTTCTCCGCCCACGCGGCTGGCTCCTCCTTCCCCTCTCGCCAACCAACCCCTCCGTCCCCCTTTCCCAACCGAACTCCCTGACCTCGCCAATGGGAGATGGGCACGGCGCGGAGTGATGTGTGCCGACACTCCGGGGCCCTGGAAAAAGACGCCACCCCCCGCAATTCCCCCATCAACCTCCCACTCCTCCCTCCCGCCATACCAACCCACACCCATTCGGCTCTCCGCTGTGGATATTTTACCGAAGGGTTTACGAATCATTGGGGGAGAGAATTGCAGGGGGCAGTAGAAGCGGTCACGCCGTCTTCGTGCCGGCATGGAATCGCGTTGCGAACTAAGTGTACTGAAATTTTTGTAAACTGACTGAACTCCTGGGAAGGGGTTATTTGGATTCTGTTCACGCTGCTCAAACAGTTGCGCATATCCAGTGTGTGTGTATGTATGTATGTATATGTACGTGTGTGTATGTGTATATATATATATATATATATATATATATATATATATAAGGTCGGTTTGGTAAGTGATGGTTGAGTTCACCCAGTACTAAGCCCGATGGGGTGTGAATGTCCACACATCAGGGTAGGGGGGCCAGTTCCTTTCCCTGTGCGAGTTATGGTTTCCCAGGAAGATCTGGTACCCAAAAAATCACGTGCCTTGGGTGGAGCTGCAGGTACCCAGAGGCTTACCCGGGAATCGAACCCGGGGCCTCCAGTCGGTAGTCCCACACTACCCCTGGACTACCACGACCCCCACACACACACACACATGTACGAGTACATGAACATGTACTCGTATATCTATGTGTGTGTGTATAATTACGGCCAATCTGCCGGTCAAGGTGGGTTTTGACAGATTCATTACTCACTATCTCAGCTACATTTCCTATCTCCATCTTATACGACAATAAATAATACTCTAAAATGTGCATTAGAATAAATCATTCTTTTGCCCTTTCCTTCATTCCGTTCAAAAAGCTGATTCTTTCCAATCATCTAACTCTTTTATGTTTTCGATTCACCCGGGCGTTACACACTGCTGCACTTCTAAGCACTAAACGGATACAAAACAATCTCAGACCCCATAAAGCAATTGCAATAAGTCGAACATAACTCAGCATACTTTCTCCCTCCATTTAGTTCGTTTTACACACCAATTCTTTTCCTTACCCTACCATGTCTACTCAAAAACTCTATGCTCTATCACAGACGTCAAAGTTTCACTGGCAATCAATATGCCCTACATCCACTTTAACTGCCTTGCTTTAATTTCTGCCGATAACCTTCTCTTCTAACCTAACAAACGAACAACTTCTCGGCATGGTTTACTGGAAAATTCCCGGGGCGTGGAGGATTGTGGCGAGCACGTACTTGCATCGCAAAAGAGCGATTCCTCCGATTATATATCGGGGAACGAAAAGTCTTTGCGTCGGTAGGTGGGCGGGTGGGTAGAAGGGGGAGTTGTGCAGATAGGAATGGGGGGAGGGATGGCTGGGAGGGGGGGAGGGTCAGAGGAGAGAGTGTTGATGCGTTAGCCATCGCAAGGGCACCTGAATCAGAAAGTGCGGCGCGAGCCGACGTTGCGGCGGCGCCCGCACAATTTGCCTTTCGGCGGAGGAGGTGCCGAATGAGAAGACGGGAAATAGCTCTCCAGTTTCGTCACCCGTGAGAAAAAAAAATCCGTGGGGGAGGAAGACGGATGTTGGGGCAGAAGGGGGGAGGAGGGTGTGGGAGTGAGTGGAGGGGCACTACACGCGCACACCAAATACCCCCGTACCGATGCACGTTTGCGGAGAAAAGTTGCCAAATTCATCCGACCGACCGACCGCCCGCGTTCAAGAGGCGTCCGTCAAGCACGTATCGCATCCGAGAATACACCGGGGCGCACGCGGGCCAGAAGATCCCAATTACATCAGCTTACCGAGCGGTGGAGGGTTTTGGGGTTGAGGAAGAGGTTGGAGGGGGAGAGGGGTCTTGAAGGCGCACCTTAGCGAAATCATATCCGAAATCGAAAGATAGGGAGACCAAATCGGAATATTCCCAGTTTCAACGGTGAGTGATAAAAAAATCACTCTGCATCAACTTGAATAAAGGTGGATTTTGGCAGGTGTTGGAAGGGCTTCACCTCAAAAATAATCCCTACTGCGGGCAGGATCTAAAATATTCCGATTTTTCACAAAGTTCCAGCACCTATAAAATCACATGAATGACGATTCGGAGGTGTCTCTGAGGTGTACAAAATCATCACAGGGATTTGAACCGGGACACTTAAATAATTATTCGAATACTCTTATCCACAAAGCTACCGATATCCTCACGCTATAGTACGTGTACTCGTTTACGTGAGGCTGTTTGCGTGCATGTGCGAGTACATATGATGTAATGAAAAAATATATACGACAAAGACACTGGCACGTATGATATACGTATATATTTCAACGCCATTACGTCATCCGCAGTCCCTCTGACGTTCAAGATGATGTAATTGCGTCAAAAAACTTGGGGCGAAATACATTTTGAGGAGGAAATATTGCAAAAAAATGTTTTCTCAAAACGGTTGTTTATGCATCTGCCCAAAGGCGGGCGGTAGCTGTCATCCAGTTATATGAATGGTGCACCGCGTGGATCATTGCCCCCTACTCCCCGCAATCCCCCAAGAAGTGTTCTATCGACCGCCTCTTCGAACCTGAGGTCAAAATCTACGCATGGGTTATTTCAAACTTTTTTTAAGATATGAGACGCGCAAGGAAGATCCGCAAAAAAATCGCAAGGTTTTGAAAGGAAAAAACCTTGGCCAAATTTTCGCGTCGATCTCGCTGGTATCACGGATTCAAAATTAAGACCTTGCAATTTTTTGAATGAACCTCGAGGATTTTCCGACTGCCTGTCGTAATGACTATTCAGAAAAAAAGGCCACTCCACAACGTTTGTCCGTGCGTTATCTCGCGAGGACTGCCATCGAAAAGGAATCGAAGAAGAGAAGGGAGAAATATATATATATCACCCCGGGAATGAGAAATGTAAAAGTGAACAGATATCTATTTTCGCCCGAACTCTTTACACATTTTTCTTTCTCACCCAGCGGAATGGAACTTATCGGCGAAACCATTGACGAGTAATCGATTAAAGAAAAAGGAAATGTTGATATGGTGTCGATAAATCGTATCGCAGATACTCGCATCTTACTCCCAGTACTCAGTGACCCTCTTCATTTCCTCCCCTCACCCACACCCTCCCTCTTTTTCTCTCCTCTCCTTCCTCTTCGCTATCCTGCCTTCCTTCGCCCCCTCATGCTCCCCGCGACCGGTCAACTCCCCCCCACCACCATTCCGCTCTCCTCTCAACCCCTCTCCTCCTTTCACACCACGGCGCCGACTGACGACCGACTCCCAACCGGTTGCTACCTCGCTTGGCCAGGTACCGGAGCGACGAGAGCGACTCTTTGGGACGCGCTACGCTAGCAGCCCTCACGTGAACTGCCGTGAGGGAGGGAGAGGGCTTGAACTCTTCCGGCGATTTCACATTGAACGCGAGTCATGGCTAAGCGAAGCCATGCAAGGCGAATATTGACGAATGCATCGTATGTGTGTGGGAGGTTTGGAGAGGCAGGGCGGTAATGGGGGGAGAGTGGGGAGGGGTCAGGAAGACCGATGTTATCCGAGGGGATCACCCCCGGCGAACGACCAGGGATGCTTTCCTCCATCATGAAGGTACCAGCAGCGTAGCCACACTGATTAGCTTATCTTATCATACTCAATTTTAATCCCATCAGAACAGTTTGTTCGGCCGAGTACTATCAGAATACACATTATTGGTATGATATAATTTTAGTGCAGTAAAACATGTACTATTATATAAGAAAACCCTCTTATCGCCCACACTTGTAATCACATTATTTCGATCCTTCTACGTTTCAGTTTTTAGTAAAAACGTATTAAACAATCAGATCGCCTCAAAAGGTGGACATGGAGGTGTACGAGGGTAATCCGGAAAGTAGTACCCGTTCGTGAAATGAAGACACAAAAGTAAATATTAACAAACATAAAAAATTTTATTTGAAAGAGGATACTTTAAACTACTTCTCAACATAATCTCCAAGCAAATTAAGGCATTTGTCATAACGTGTGACAAGTTTCTGTATTCCTGCTGCATAGTCCTTCGCCGCCAGCTCATTGAGATACAGGGTCACTCCTTCTTTAAGTTCTTCATCGCTGTCAAATCTTTTTCCTGCCAAAAAGTCTTTAAGCTTTGTAAAGAGATGAAAATCTGAAGGGGCCAAGTCCGGGCTATACGGTGGATGGTCGAAAGTTTCCCATTTGAATTGCTGCAAAAGTTTTTGTGTTATCCCAGCTGCATGAGGCCTGGCATTGTCATGAACGAGAATGACACCAGTAGACAATAGACCTCGCCGCCGATTTTGTATTGCCCGCCGTAATTTCTTTAATGTTTCACAATACGCATTGGCATTAATAGTGTCTCCACGGGCCATAAAATCAATAAGCAATACACCTCGTCGATCCCAGAAAATGGTTGCCATGAGTTTCCTAGTGGACAGAACTGTCTTGAATTTTTTTGGTTTGTTTGGTGAATGAGCATGATGCCACTCCATTGACTGTCGTTTACTCTCAGGTGATGCATAACAAACCCATGTTTCGTCACCAGTAATTATGCGAGTCAAGAAAGAGTCTCCTTCATCAGAATAACGTCCCAAAAACGTCAGTGCTGCAGCCATACGCTTGGTTTTGAGCTCATCTGTAAGCATGCGAGGGACCCATCTTGCACAAATTTTTGCATAATGCAGATGGTGTTTAACAATTTCATGAACAATTGTTCGAGAAACATTGGGAAAATGCTCACAGATGTCATCAATTGTGACGCGCCGATCGTTCCTCACGAATTCGTCAACTGAGCTCACCAGTTGGTCTGTAATGACAGACGGTCTCCCCGAACGCTCATCGTCGTGTGTGTTCCCCCTCCCCATGTTGAAGTTGCGACACCACCGCCGAACAGACGACTCGTCCATTACATTGTCTCCATACACCTCCTTTAATTGGCGATGAATATCACATGGGCGAACGTTTCTTGCATTGAGGAATTTAATCACTGCCCTCACTTCACAACTGGCGGCGTTCTCAATTTTTTTAAAGATTGTAAACAATCACAGAAACAACACAGGTAATGCTAGCGTCACGCAACTTGGCTCAGAGAAGGCAGACAAGCCACTGAAGCTATCTGACCTCGTCCAGCGGCTACTCGCGTCGTCAGCACTTCATGCGGCACGAACGGGTACTACTTTCCGGATGACCCTCGTATATCAGGTGCATACGGGAATGTTTATGGGCACAAACTAGGCGAACATATACAACAGAGATTCTGGACGAGAGCAATATCTTCATGCACGGAACACTTGGCAACAGATTTCAAGCATTAGTCTTCCCTCCAAAATTATTGTCTAGCTACTCTACCGGAAGCTATAGTTGAATTTGTGCACAGTATTCGACCTTATAAGTAAAATTGGTAACGGTAACAAAACAAATCCAGTAGCTCGTCTCTGATGCTCAGAGAGGTATTTTAAACTTAATTGCCGTAGGGAATGTAAGAAGCTGTAAAATTATCGCCATAATTTGAATTATATAATTACACAATAAGTGACTAGCATTTAATTTATATACTGCATACCTGGTGTGGAATAATTCTCTGCGACACGCCCTAGTGGTAGCTTGCAGTGTGCCGCGTACATGTAGATATCTATTTATCAATTATTGATTTCTATCCTAGGAGCCCTCATTTTCGAGATGCATCAAAACCGATACGCGAAACAAATGAAACGGACACTCGGTCAAAGCCCACTCTTTTCACAGAGTCACCCAAAATGAAATTATTCATCCGATATTCGTTATTGGTTAGGGAGGGACATTTCATATTTCATAAGCTACATCGTCCGCTGTGTCGCAACCAATCGGAGAGCGAGGAAGTCCCTGCAACTGAATTCCATGTTCAGTAAAGGCATTGGAAATTTTGACAGATCAGCCTCATTTTTATTTTTGGAGAAACATTGAAGAGTGTAGTTCTGAAGCGAAGGAACAAGGTAATAATAACTTTGGTTTGATGAACACTGCGTTTACAGGAGTAATTGAGATACTTTTTTTCAGTTAACCTGGAAGGCATATTAATAACATAAGAGTGATGAGACAGTTTCATGTTCCATCACACTCCTACGTTTTTAAGCATCCCCTAGTTTCTAATTTATCAGCATGCATTGCATCTACTCAGATGTTTACCATTCGCGGGAAAACCCTTCCAAAATGAAAATAAGAACGAACTAAAAAAAAAAGACACCATTCCACGGCGATAGTCGAGATTTTAACACCTGGGCTTAAGTGGGAACCTAAATTTAATTACCCTTAAACCTCATTTGGGTGATAAATTTGCGGAGGATTAATCCTTGGAGATTGTACTTCGCTAAAGAACTTATCAGCAGCATTAACAAGTTCGCCGTGACGGTTGCGCCCGCGCTGCTTCGTTTACAAACACAGAATGTTGGTCAAGGCATTCCCGGAAACCAAATTTGCATAGCCTGAACCCGATGACGTTCCACGGGTTATAAAACGTGGCCATCATTGCATAAGGAGGGTCACGCTACGAGGAAAAATTGAATTTTTTTAAGGAAGGCATGGATAGTAACTGGAATACGGCTTCGCGTTACATTTTTCTCTTCTATTTACGTCTGTACGTAAAATCCTTCAAGTCTGCCTTAGCGAGAGTACGTTTACTCCTAGGCATAGGAATATTTGTTCTACCAGAGAAGCCTAAATTAAAGAACTGAATTATACTCCGCGAGCTGGCGGGGAATGCTAAGGTACCAAACATTCATAAATATGGGCCTTGGCAAAATAATAAATGGCATAAATATTGATAATAAATATACATATATTCATGATATATTTGCTCAAATACTTGAACATAACCTTAGACAGACACTTGTTTATCTGAATCGTGTAACAAAGGGTTTTTTTGTCTGAATCATTAAACTTTGCTTTTTAATTGAAATGGCGCGATAGGTTCATATCGTGTGAGAGCACGCATCTGTCAGTACGTGCCTCCCTTATTTTGTCTTGGTAGTACGATCTGTCTGCCGATCAGAAAGGTAAGGGCATTATAATTCACTCGGTGCCACTAGCAAACTCGGATGTATCTACGAATGCACATTTTTTAAAGCCGTGTCATAGAATGTGAACCTACTTCATCTGAACTCAAATTATATTTCGGTCACAACCACGGGTAATCGTAATCGATTCGTTGTCACATACCCTATAAACATCCTGCAAGCTATGTTCAGTGCGCGCGGGAGAGGGCGATTCCTCATCAGGCATACAACGAAGTTAAATGCTGCTTAACCGACAGTTCCAAAAAAGATATTAAATAATTCAATAGAGTAAATCATGTGCCGTGGTACCTTAGTGCAAAACATTCTCTTTACCTGCATATGATGTGAGCTGCACGTGACAAGTAAAACCAAGTAAGGGTTATATTAAATGATGAATTAATATTTTTTTTTGGGTAATCTACCGGTTAAGGTAGGTATTTCGATGGACACAACTAGCAAATAAACATTTTGTAATTCCAAGCAAAACCCAATCCAGTAACCTTATCTACATCAGGTCCCTCTTCCTCTCTGTGTACTTCTTTCCTCCCTTCATCCCATCCAACATCCCTATCCTGTTCCTGCCCTTTCCTCGCTTGCCCAACATTCTCCCTTCTATTACCTTCTTCAACATTCCACTACCGCTCAATACGCCTTTCATCCATTTTTCCTGCCTCCATAGGATTTCTCTCAACAAACCCCTCTCCTCACCCACCATCTCCAGTACTTCCTCATTTGTTTGAATTAATATTAGGCAACTGAAAATGAAACTGTTCTCCGGTGCAGTTAATTGCAGTTATTCTGATTCCTTATCCTTCGTGGGAAAAATGACATCTGAAATGTATCGGGTCTACACTTTATCAACCTAATCTTATTTCCATGATCTCTCCTACGCTGGGGCTAATAATACATTTTCAACATCATCGTTAAAGAGAGCTGCTTCCAATTTATGCCAGAGATTTAATCTGTAATTTAAACTTCGCTAAGAGAGTGATTCCCGGCCTAGTTCCTCTAATAATCTGGATACGCTACCATGGCAACGTTTTGCAAATCAAACTCCCCTTCGCTGCCCACGATCTAACTTGGCAATCAAACTGACTTTGTGATGATCCAATATAATAGCAGCATATTCTATGAGGCTTAACTAGCGAAAGATAGCATCTCTTTTTAATGTATATATGTTTGCGACACCTTGCTAATTTTTTCCAAGATTTTAAGCGAATGTCATTTTCTTCCTTTCCTTAACCTTTGAAGCATCCTTCCTCTCTTCTTTATCCCTTATTTGCCCACCTGGTGCTTCCACCTAATTGCACACTTGCCACACACATTTTTGGTGGATTGGGGGGTATTTGCGTAGATGTAAATGTCAACCTCTAGTAGTATTTCTCCAATACTCTTGTAACAAACCCTGATTCTTTGCCTGCTCGTCAAACTATTCCCCATAGGCACGTGTTTCCCTTAAGAGTGATCATGAATATGAGTTACATCTCAGTATTTTATCGAGCCTACACGCTTGCAAATTCAGCGCTGTCACTGTGTCTGGTGCTCGGTGGAGAGCTACTCCTATTTTACTTATTTCGAAAATCTAGCCTACAAATGCTGCCTCCGATCTAATTCGGCGAAGCCCATTTTCACCTGAATCACCACCGTCGGGATTTTGACTCCAAAGTGTTCAGCTTTTTCATTCCCTCATTGAATTCTGCTCCGAATAATTCTGAATACCGGACGAGGAAATCACCGCAAATATTTCCAAACTCCTTAAACGTCAGTGACACACCTGCAACGCGAGCACCTTTTCCGAAGGAGACAACTTTGCAAAAAAAAAACAATAACCAACAACAATCGTTCAGGGATGCTGAGTGGGATTCCCCTTTGAGGGTATATTTCAAAGGGGGCTACACCAGTTCCCCCTGGGAGCCGAGCCACTTACATTTTGCTATAAATACGGGTAGGGGTTTCCCCGAAGATGGCGCAGTGGGGGAGTGTGGCATGGGAGTTCCTTCGGCCAATTGTGTTTCCCGGAGAAGCGGCGTTTCGCATTTTACTTCCCGTCACCGAACCAAAAACAGATGACGGGGCGAGGGGGAATCCTCTCCCCCTCATCCTTATTTCCGTCCTCCCACGAAGCGGTTGGCAAACAGGAGCGGAGCGGAAAAAAATTCTGAGGGATTAAATACTTAAAATACTGTTGACATCTTCGGAGGGCGGGAATGGTGCACGAGAGCACAGGATACCTTTTTATTACATTTGATCAGGCAAGGTTAAGTAAGGGCCATGATCCCACGGCCGCGGGGTCACTATGACCTTGATTATCCCGCAGTCATCGAAACTTGCGGTCATTTATACTCAAATAAATCAAATACGGATATAATTCTACTCATTAAAGTGAATTTCGTATATGTTCAATAAAAAAATAAGTCGGATTCAGTTAAATACAATTTACAGAGAGTAGAAGTACGTGCTGGCAGTAATAATTGGTGGGAAAAGGAGGAATAGTTTTTCTATCAAGTATCTACGAGTATCAATATACTATATAACAGGGGATCCGGAAAACTTCCGCTAGGGTGTGTGGACGGTTGTGTTTCCATGCCAGTCATGATACAGTAAATATAAGTTTTTAGAATTTAAATATACAAAGAACGTAGCTATGGTCGTGAATCAATGTAAACAAAAAATACCAATCAAATTTCAATATCAAGTTTACGGTCCAGGTATTTTTTTTGTTTTCATAAGTTTTTAGGTTAAAGTTACGTTGAATGTTTCAGTCGTGAATGCTACCCTTTTCTTTTAGACTTAAGCTTGTGAAATTCCACCGTATGATAATAAAAAAAATATTTCACACTATTATTTTTTGATGTTACGATTGGCCGTGACTTATTTTGTATTTTTTACATGAAACTGATTAAGTATTAAACAACATCGAGCGTTCTCTTCATACGGAATTTCCTGTGCATGTGTAAATTTTATACTATGTTAACCAACTAATGGAGAGCCTATCGACTTTTCCTCGTGAAACTAGCAATTCATTTGACGTTATTGCAAATGTAATGCCATTTGTTAACGAGAAATGAAACACGGAAATATCTACCACAAAACAGAAAGGGTAGTGGTTTACTGCTTTAAACAGCAACGATGATTTTTATGTGAATCATTAAACACATGGACGGTAGTACGGTATTCGTGAAAAAAAATCACTGTAGAAATTCAAAGAAAATTAATGCTTTGCGGTGAGCTGGACACGCTTTCGCCATTATCCCGATGATGTCCGCGTACATACGTACTTTCAAGGGCCTGAACCATATTTTTTGGGGCTAATAGCTGGAAGCCAACAATCTGAACAGCGCGAAATTTTATGCATAAAAAACTACATTAAAAGCATAAAATCTTGTTTGAACTTTACTAAAAACAGCCCATCGGAAGTCATTCACTAGGATGGGATGTTTTCGCTAATTTATGGACTTAAAAGTTTTAAAGTTTGGGTTCTAATTACAGAAATAATTGTATTTACGATTGCTTCCGACAGTTTATGTACTGAAAATTCATTTCAAAGGTAATAAATCTATTAAATTCAGATTTTGGACGGTGCCAAACAATTATTATTCAATAAAAATGTTCCTTTAGGCAGACCTTTAAGCAAAAATCTCTTCGCCATAGGTTTGGAAACACTTTAAATTGGAGTTTGGTAAGAATTAAAAGCCACTGCGGCATATCTTTCACTATATTTTCTTAAAATATGTGATTAAAATGCTATTTAAATCCATTAAAGCTTAATTGAAAAAATGTATCACCTACTGAAGAGTCCACGATCGAACATATGATAAAAATGTATAGAATGACGTTCGACTTTTTCCTACCGAGAAATTTAATTTTTCCTTGTGTAAAAACGAAACCTGTTATGACTGCGGCAAATATATCTGGAGCAAAATGAACAATGTATTTAGCAAGCGAAATACCAAGAACGAGATGAAATGGAAATATGTCTTATTATCATAAGAGTATTATCACAATCAAGGCTAAAATTTTGCAGGGAATTTTAAGAATACAACAAACTGCAGCAAGAAATATTTCTCGAGAGCATTAATGTTGCTCAATTATTTCCCATTGAAAATATAGTCTATTAATTTTTACTCTAGCTTCGCTTTAAAAAAAGGGATATCAAAGATGAGTAGAAGACAATATTCTTGAGTCTTACATTATCTCTCGATGGATTATTCCACGATTCCATGGAGAGAAATTACCACCTTCTCCTCAATGGATTCACACTTGCTAAAGACACTTTATGAACTTGACGATGACGGTGAGTCCGTCGAAACCTAGGTCGCCTGTACCCAATCAACCTTCGGAGGTTAAAATGATGTTCACCATAATGAACACTTTCCGCCAAGCGAGGAATGGGACTGCTGAGAATACTACTCTGCGTTTTCTTGTCATAGAGATTTCCACATGGGCGAAACAATTATTTCAAGACCGAAGCGTGATTGCTAATGCGGTAATGATATTCATTCGAATTTTAGTCGAATAATAGGAATTCAGTCGAATTTTAGGCGCATGCGTGACTAAGATTGCCCTTAGTTCGGTAATGAAGTTCCATGTTCATGTTCCATAGTTCCATGACCTGCTAAAAGGGTGACCCAAGTATTTTAAACGTGGCAAGCTCGGTCGCATTAGTCTTACTCGGGGCAAACTTACGCGGTTACAGAGATGCTAAATAAACATAGTTAAATGTCTTTTATTGATACTTATTATTAGTTGGAATTCTAAATTCTAACAGACTTAAAACTACTATACTTTTAAGACCCTTCAAACAAGTCACAAAATCAGAATCTGCACAAAAATGGACCCTTCTTCCATTTCTCACCCTTTCTTCCTACCATCATTCCGCCCAACATCCCAATACTTTCTCTCTCCCCATATTTCTTGCCTAATGTTCTCCCCTCTATTACAGACCTCAGTATTCCATCCCCCGTTAAAATTCTCTGCACTCACCTTCCCAGCTTTCTTCGGATTTCTCCTAAAAACTGTATCTCCTCCATGACTAACCTTCGTTTTTCTTTCCGTCCACTTCACCTTTTCCCTTCTCTACACCCACATCTCAAAAGTCTCTCATCTACGCCTATCATCTTGCTTCAATTACAAGTTTCCGCGGCGTACAAAACCACGCCCCCATAAAATTTTCACTTATCTTAACACGCTCACTCAGCGTCCCTGTCATCACCTCCCTCCACCTCGTTAAGGCTCCCATTTACTGGTGTATTTCCAAAATTTGTTTTCTTGTCGTTTTTTTGTCTTTTTATAGAGGAAAAGACTCATCGATAAAAATGTATTGCTTCATCGTGTCAACGAACACTCACTAATGGATTTTACTAGATTTCATCAGAAACTACGCCCTCACTTCTTTTAATGGAACTCACAAGAGAGACATTTGGAGATTCATATTGGTTTTTTCATTTAAGAAGCATCATAAGCCCGTGTAGAACAATAATTCACTTTTGATTTTAAACGAGGACATTATAGGTGATGAGGAAGAGGTGCGAACTAACTGAAGCACTAATACGAGTTGCCACCGTATCTTTTCATACTCTTTTGCACTCAATAAGCACTGAATGCAGAAGATAGTACCAGATATATCCACTGGTATATTGTGTTTTAGAGTGTCCAGAAATATCTCCTTTTCCACGGGTGCATAATAACGGTGCTTTGATGTTGTCGCATTTTCTTTACGCCATATAAATAACGAAAATCATTTAACAAGCTACTTTCTGGTGAACATGTAAACAAATGGTACGGCGATTTTGCTTGGTTGATACATCATGTATTGCCTTAAGCAAGCTTCATTGTACTCGCTTTGAAGCAAATAATACGATTTTAATGAATATTTATTTAATAAAGATCTTCTATTTGACAAAAACACAACTCATGTTCAAATAAGGCAGCCTTTAAGACGATTTTCATCAAGAAGCATTTGAATTGCGACTCAAAATGCGGATGTAAATGCTGGTCGTAGAAACGGGGGTACAAGTATTGGACCATAAGGATATTTTTATTAGCAGTAGCCTACCGAGGTTTTCGATGGACCCAGACACCACAAACTGTTGTGATGCTACACGCAAACCAACTCAACATATCCTTAGACCCCATGAACTATATATTACTACAATTTACTCTTTTGCTCTGCACTCATTTTAGCCCCGTTAATTTAATCCAAAATGACTATTAGTTTCCTCCCTTTGCTTCGCTTTTCCAGCATTTTCCCACCTATTACCGCAATTAGCATCTCATTTCCTCTCAGTATCTTCGGCATCCGCATGTCCTGCCTTCTTTTAATTTATCTCAACAGCTGTCTCTCTCCCGCTACAGTTCCTAGAACTTCAACGTTTGTTTTCCTTTCCATCCAGTTTATTTCAAAATAAAATAAAATTCACTACCACGTACACCGTTAGGGGCCATAAAGAAATATTACGAGATTTTATTTTCGTGGAATTACTTTGACCAGATCACTTAGTCATTGCACTTGTCCCGAGCCTGGTGCGAGGGTGCTTGGTTAGGTTCGAGTGCTACAACGCGTATAGACTAGGGGCCGCCAGTTTGAAGCGCGAATGTCTTAATTGGCGCGAGGAAGAATCTTGGCTCGGGAACTAATTGGAAGAAAATCCTCCCCCCCTTCTATGACGTTACCAGCCAAACTTCTCGGAAACTGTCCATAAACCTATTCCACGGAAGTCGTTCGCGTAAACTCGACTTTTCACGTTTCAATGCGAACGATTTGGACGTCCTCCCAGGTGAAATGAAACAAACATTATGGCAGTGCTAATCTTTGCAAATGTCCTTGTTACGTGCAGTCATGTTACGTGTATTCTTCAAATTTTAAGGAACACTTCAGTAAACATCCCACTCGGTACGATGATCAATTGCACTGTGAATTCATCATCGTCAGCATTTGAATCCTAAGGTTGATAAAACTGCAGCCCGACATTCTTCTCTATTCAGTGTTAATTCCCTCTGAACCCATGATAGCTTTTCTGTTGTGCTGCTTTTTGAATTTATCTCAAGTATTGTACTCCACCGTCTTCCTCATAGGATTTTCAGTTCAATACTCTCTTCTATTTTGCTTCCATTGTGCCTCAAGGTGTGCCCGATCCATCTAGCTGCTCCTTACCGTAAGACTTCTTCACATGGTCCTTTCCGCTTCTGCGCTTCTTTATTACTCCTTCGTTCCTCATTTTGTCTATGTCCATTTTATCTACAGTATTCTCTCATGTTTCAAAGGCTTCTATTCTCCGCTGGTTCAATTTTCTAATGTTCCACGTCTCTGATCTGTATCGGTGAGTTCTAGTGCTCTGAACGAGCACAGAATTAGAGAAACCGAAAATGGGAACTTCGCGTTAAAATGATTCGTACGACAAAAATGAAGTTATTATTCCAACCCGATCCAGTTGCGGTGTTAACCACCATCCATTTCATACGACTTCTTTAACGAAGATTACAAAAATGCGCCTTGAGCATTTCTGCGCATTATCGAACTTTGATTATATGTACATTAAACTGGAACTCGATAAAATCTTTTCACATCACATCCAGCTCGCAGCTCCCTTAAAATTTATATCGCCATGCAAACTCAGCTTTGTAAGAATCAAAAGAAGACCGTTCGGAAGTTAATTATTTCGTCCTCTCGCTCTTTTTTCTGTTTTGTCAAAGGCTTGAGTGCGTGACTCATTTACTGCAGCCAACAAACCGTTGCTTGTAAACGACATTTTGATGGTGAATATGTATGTTTTGAAGAATTGAAGCTTAAACACTTGACCTTATTGCGTTATGACGTTTAATAATCCATTGAATAATTGAGATCAGATTAATTTCTAAAAAAAAACAACAACACACATTGTAAAAAAATGGTAAGTTTTTAAAGAAATGAATTATTGTTTCACCGACATCAAGCGCTGCAATATAACGGGCCAAAATTAATGCCCTTTTTCAACGAATATAAATAAACATCAAGTTCATATCGTTAACTTTCCTTTTTTACCAATAGGTTTACATCATCACGGAACCGTCAGATACTTGATGATGCCCTAACGTGTAGCAAAGTTTTTAATCCAATCACTTGTGATTCTGCGGGAAAATACTTATTAAATATAATATAAATATCGAAAGCCTCCACGGAAATATGTATGAAACAAGAACTTGGCTTCAAATCACTGCGTTCCTTTCAAATATGAACTCGTACATATCAGTAACAAAGATTATTTTACAAATTAATAATACCTAGAGGGTGCTGAGATTTGCTTGGGCGAACGTATATAACGGAACAATGCCAAAATAAATCTTTAACAAGCCTTGACCAAATTTAAACTTTCCATTCTCGGGGTAAAGGCGACAAATGCAACCGGAGGAAAACCTTCTGGGTCATAGCCACGCGGCATTAAGGGCTATCTTGAACGTTATTAGTGGCACGCGATTGCGGGGAAAGGTTGCCGACCCCTCGCCCCAGAGAACCCACGCCTTTTGCGAAGGCAATGCCTGCCGATTGCCCCGATCCCCGCGCGTCAAGCACGAGGCGAGAATGGAATAATGAGGTTGAAACGGAGACATGTCTTGCGCCGACGCCGGAGATCTGAACCCGGGCCTCGAGGTCACGGAGTGTGGGGGGGAGGAGGAGGGGAACTGACTGACACGACTCCTCCACTGCTCACGAAGGCGTCGATCCGACTTCACAGGAAACATCCGACGACGCCGGGGGGAGAGTTCGGGGCATCGATCCCGGCAATACGAGGGTAGGGAGCGCGACACGGAGGTGGGAACATTGCCCTTGAAGACTACCAACAAGGATGAAACGGGGGAGGAGTAGGGGAGAGCGCTGGCACCCGAGCCGCGCCCGGGATGAGGCGAATTAATGAACGAAGCAGGCCGGGTTATTCCGATGGGTCAAGCGGCCGACTGCGCGCGAGTCCAGACCCCGACACGGGAATACGAGATTGGCGAGAACTCTTATGGTTTGAAAAGCTTGAAAAGTCCGTTACTCTGAGCCAAAATCGGTTTCCATCCGCACGGCTGAAAAAGCCACCACGACGGCGTACGGCAAGTTCACAGTACATAGGGGTGATCGGTGATTACATGAGTGGGGCAGGGACCGATCCGATGGTGGGGCTTGCCTCCCCCTGCCCCCTGTGGGAAATATTTTTATCTTTAAGGAAATAAAATTAATATTACTTACATTCCCGAAGCAGCGTTTGAATATCTCTTGTCCCACGAGCATAAATCTATCTACTTAGGGGTGCATTTGCGATCTGTCGAGTAACGCAAATACCATGTTTCAAATTTGACGTGATTTTTAAATTTTTTGGCAGGATTAACGATCATAGAATCATTTTCCTTCCTGCATGAAAATACTCCCCCATCAGGGGGAATATTTAATCTAGATCCGCTACTGGCGTGGGTGCCCTTTTATTTTCGTGAAGCACAAATTATCGAGCGTGATGTCTCCTAACGGTCGTAATCAAGCGAATGTGTGAGGGAAAAAGATTTCCCCACATCGGTCTTTTCGACAGCCAATATCCCTTGACTTCTCGCTGCGGTCTCCAACTACCCATTTAGTACCGAGCCAGGAATATTCCCTCGTGTCAGCACTAAAACTCCTAGAATTTTTATTTGTCTAGTAGTTTAATTCGTGCACGTAATCTTAATGCTATTAGCGGCTCTCGACCCAGAATTTCCAATAATGGGGTGACGCTTTATGTTCGCTCATAACGATTTTTCACGAAATGGGCAGCTTTCCTCAGTATCTTGATCAATCCACGAATAAGGTCATTCTGCGGAGTGTCTCAAATGCGTGCATAGTTCCAAGTCATCAATGTTTGTTGATCATAATTGCCTTGGAGTGATAATATTTCTATTAGGACATCACTTAATGCGTGTATATGCCGGAGAATTAAAAAATACAGTCAAGAATGACATTTAAAATACAGTTAAAATGATTATTTAATTTTTCTTTAATCTTTGTTAAATGGAAGCTATAATGACAGGCAAAGGCTTATGGGAATTCAAGGGGTTAGAAATATGCACAATTAAGTTATTTTTTTACTGTTAAAAGCAGAACAGAACCAAAATACGTACAGAATGCAGATAAACTAATGAAACATGAAAAAAAATTTGCACAAAATCTATCAGGCGGCTTAAAAAAAAGGAGTGTACAGAAACTCAAAATATCATTTAAATGACGATCGTATTTGTCCACATGAGAGTGAAATTCAAACGAAGTGACGTTTAATTAATCATATCGTTTATTTATTTTAATATCAAAGCTTGGAGAATGGATTAAGTTAAGCAAAACGCAAATTGAAGCAAATGTTTAACAACTCAGTGAAACCAAATACGGTGGCTTGTTAATTTATATTATTAAATTCATCATTGCCGGGAGATTAAAAAATACGTTTGAAAATTATATTTTAAATAGAATTTAATTTCTCTTTTCATGATAGAGACCTTTATTTAGTCAAAGTATATCGCCAAAGTACTATATTTAAATTTATTAAATTCGGATGTTAAAAGGTTATAATTTTTAAGCATGCGTCTTTTATTAATAAGTAAATAGAAACGATTGAGAGTTAGGATTTTTATTGGCAATTCCTCGCCACGTCACGAAAAGTCGACATTTCGAAGTGCATTGCCTCACACTGAAAATTCGAGTGTTTCCAGGTTAAAAGGACAGAACAATATATAAAGTTACTTACAAAAAAATCTTACCACTTCCGTGTTAACCGAGGACTGATTAGAAGGCACAAGGCTTGAAAAAAGTTTGCCCGACACTCAATACCTTGAGAAGCCTTAAATGAACCGAGGCAAGACCGATGGGTAAGGAGAATAAAACACCCGAGGCCATGACATTCTTACAACATTAAAGTCATTTTGGTTACAACGGTTTACGACAACAAAACCGGAAATTTTGTAATGTCATAGTTGACACCAAAAATAAACACAATGACCTACAGAGATATCACAAGATGAACTAATGATCAAGTACTAGAGTATCGATGATAATCGAAAACAAAGCAAACAGTTGAAGACTCCAAAAGGGTTCAATGGAGAATCACAGTAAACAAATGAGTACCAAATTTCGAACAGTTGGAGAATCGTGGCCGTCAATTAAAAGAAAAATAAAATTCAATGGATCTAGAAGCTTTTTCTCTTAACGTTTTACCGACCGTCTTTACGGATTTAAGTATCCTTTCCAACCATGCCGTGGTATGTGGAATGTCTGTGGCGCCCATTAAAGAGAGAACACTGATGATGAGGTCAGGATCATAATCTTGGATGGAAAATGATTATAAATGGCGCCTCCAGTAAATCATGCATTCGCTCAGATTGGGTAATGGTCATCTCTGTCACTGTCGCGTGGGAAAACCGTCATCCTCGGAGGATGGACGACTGTCCTGAGTTGGGGAGTGCACTCCTAGTCTGTGGCGGCGAGAGCGACTTCAGCCAGAAGTGGCGATTTTCTCCCTCCCTCCGAGCGCGAGCATATCCCGAGAGGGACTGACGCTCCTTCCGTCGGATTGGCGGACGAAAATGGACGTTCGTTCGCGGGAAGCGTGCCGCGCGATCATCATTTTTAGGCACCCTTTCAATCGTGACCATTCGGAAGCATTGGACTGTATCAGCAGATAAAGACAGTCCGAAACTGTCGGCCGATCGATCGGTGCTGAACTGGGCGGGGAGAACACCGGCCGAAATTCGTGCCACTCATGGGGAGAACCGACATCAGGAAAGTTAAATTAACGTTAAAGCTAACGTTACGCATAACACGCTTTAAATAGGGTATTCCTGGGTTTTTGTAGAGATAACATACGGTGCGAATACAGAGGAAACCATTCCCACCAGAAGAGGTCACAGAGCAGTCATACATGGGCGGATAGAGGATTTTTTCGAGGGGAGGGAGAGGTGTACGACCCTGAGGCGTAACACTCAATGATTTTTTTGTATAACATATATTTTAAACAGGAAGGAAGTGCATGGTGGGGGAGGAGAGGGATTGTTGGGAGAAATCCAAAGGAGGTGGTTGAGATGGATGCAGAGCATTGATTGGCAATGTGATACTGAAGGCTGTGATAGAGGGCAAAATGTTGGGAAAGGGAGGAAGGGGCAGAAATAGGATAGGAATTTTGGACGGAATGAAAGGAGGAAGGAATTGTACGGAAATGAAGAGGGGCTTGTTGTAGAGTAGAATGTTGGATAGCGTCCCGTTGGAAAAGACAAGAGAACAGTTTGGTAACTTGTGTCCACTCAAAACCTACTATAACTGGTACATTACCCAAATAATAATATATTTTAAATAAGAGTTTTTTAGTCGCTGCTCTTAGTTGTAATTCCTTAGTCAAATGTTTTGACAAAAATATTTATGCCACGGGAGGACAAGAATTAAGGTGCCATTTGAGCACAGCAGTTAAAAGACTATTATTTTGCATATTGGTTTAAATTTGTCGCGAGAAATTTACCAAAAAAATTTTCCTCAATATCCGCATCAGATTCTTTCTCATTCGTTTCTCCAGCGCGGGAAGAAAGTGTCCCTGCACGCAAAGAAAGACGGGTATCACACGCCCGTTACGTACGATATAGAGCCACCCTCAGTCCTTCACTCCTCAAGGGGGGCATGCCCGGAAAAGTGGCTTTGTTAGCCTGTGGGAGGAGAGTGATGACGTTCAAAGGACTAAATTTACGAAAAATATTTACAAGCAAAGGGGGTATCTGCCGAGGCATCAGGGAAAATAGAATGGGAGGCCATCCAGTCAATATGAGATCGAGCCAGACCACTACTTTCACTGGGCACCCCAGCTGAATTCTGAGAAAGAAAGAATATGACTCATAGCCTTGACTACATCGGTCGGTTAGAAAACTTGGAAGAAATATATGAGATTGTCGCAAAGACAGACCTAAATACTCGCCCTATTCCTGCACACAACGAATTTATGACATTACCTGGAAATGAAATTAATGAGAAGACGAAAAAATTTCGTCAGAAACTGGACCTTAACGTTTACCCACTTTTTAATGATCATTTTATGATTTAAAAAATTGTTACGACTTAAACGTCAGTGACTTAAACGTCGACTTACTCCACGCCATAACTCCTCATAATGACACGAAGGTTTTGACGTGGGCGTTAAATGTCGTGAGAAAAATTGAAACTGCAATGATACGTGCCGTGATCGCATGCACCGTGTTTTCTTAAACTTCTCATACTATTCGAATTCTCAGAGCGTTCACTTCCAACTGCAACCTACGACCCGTTGAAATTAAGTATTTTCGTCACCAACCGAGACCCACGCGATTCCCTCGACAATGTCTTATTTCCTTGTGAAGATCCCGTCTTTCAGATTTCATTATTATCCTCCGGTGAAGTTAATTACATCCATCATGCTACTTTTTCTTAATTTCCATCCATACAATGCTACTCTTCCCCTCAGTTATGCTCATTTTCTTTCTTTTCTCAGGCATATTTCCCCCACGACTCCCAACTTCGCGGCATTTTCCGGCAGAATTGGTCAGCTTTAACTCAAGCGATTTAAATATGCATGTGCCGCCGTTACGCGAGATCATTTTGCACATGGAAATAACGTAAAACCAAATTCAACCATCAGTGAACAACAATTTCGGTGAATATTACTTCTCCGGGTATCACGCGCAGCTCTTTCGGGGTAAGGAAATGGAAGGTTGGGATGTTTACGGCAAATTTATAGCCTATAAATATAATAATGACATCACTCCAAGGCTCCATTCAATGATAAATCCACAGATGCGGAGGTCTAAAAAGGGCAGGGGGGGGAGGAGTTCTGAATACAAGCTAACGGAATAGCGCACGAGAGAAAATAAACAAGACTGATAAGATGGTTGTATACACCAGGGGGGTGACCTTAAAGAGAAGGGAACCTTTCTCATACAATGAGCGGGAGGATATCCCAGGAATTGCTTTTGAATTTTTTATCAGCTCTGATGCTGTAGGTAAATCAAGAAATAAAATTATAAAAAAAAACCTATCTCATTTCTCAATGCAGCTAAAATCGAGGAAAACTCAAGCCGTCTTTACTACATATAAGATGGTGCATCAAAACTAACATCAGGGGAAAAAAACAAAATATACGTATCACGAGATTTATGCGTAGTTTTAAAAGTTTCATCTCATTAAACATATGCCAGCATCTTAAATTGTTATGTACAGAAATTTGAAAAATACAACCGTATATATCGGGGTATAACACGCACCCTCATTTCTAGAAGGAAGTTTGGCAGTAATATACACCATTTTATTTAATTATGGTTTAATAAAAAAAGTAGCATACACATCCAACACGAACATTTAATTTAAGTCCAAATTTTCGGATAAATATTGTAGTTTTACGACTTCAAATACGGTCAATTAAAAATTTGCAATTTTCCACGAAATAAAATTTAATACGACCGGCTTCAATGCAACTACATCATCAGCAGGTTACATTGTAGTAACATTAGTACACGTATGTATTATTATTTGTACATGTATGTATGTATTAGTACATTATGTATTTACATTGAAACCGGTCGTATTAAATTTCATTTTGTGGAAAATTTCAAATATTTAATTAATCATGATAATCCATCTTATCACGCCCGTAACGTCTCTTTTTATTAAAATACGGTGATTAAAATACATTTTATCGAACAGTATCCTCGACCATGGATGTGTGTCCTTCACCGAACATTAGACGGATATTTCATTTCTTTTATCATTCACGTGGTCTGTAAAACATCCATTCAAAGTAGTGTCAGGCGTCCACAATTAAAATCTTCATTTATATAATCAGTCAGTCATCCGGATCAGGGATTGGTGGGATAGTTCAATTGGACTCGGGCATGTGTGTGTTATCTCGGGCCCGCATGTGTGCCCGGAAAATGATGACGAAAGCTGACCCTCACGCAAAACAAACCACCCCCCCCTTCCCCTCCTCCTCCTTCCACCGCACTCGCTAATCCCAGCGACGACTTCTTAACGACGCCTTGAAGTACCACTCACGTCGACCTTTCGCGACCGGACGAAGTGTCGTCGGTCGTCATGCCGCGTCGTCGATAGGTGAACGAAATTTTCGATCGTCCCGCTTATTCTCGCTCCCAATTAATTGACCCTTATCCGTTATCCCGGCAACATTTTCCCGATGATATTATTTGAAGCCTGTTTGGACATTCCGGCTTCATGCAAGATATGTTGAAGCAAAAGAGTGGTCACAAATTTTTTACTCGCCTAAATAATTGCGAAAAACTTTATGTTTCTTGTTGACTTAATGACATACGTGGTCAAAGTTTAATTTGAATTGATATCGGTATTGCATCAGCTGGAGTCGTGTTCAGTTCCCCTACGGCCACGATGGAGGCAACATAACTAGCATTGAAATGCATTTGAATTTTCTCGTTGAATTTGTTCACGAAAGCGGACAATGATATTATTTGCATTATTATTATCGCAACATGAGTGGCTTGATCCTTGAAAAAAAATATTATAAAAAAATAAGAAAGCCATGCCAAAGATAGTAATCGACCCCGTGAGCATTGGGTTTGTGAGGCCGTTACGATTCCGACTTTCCGCTTAGGCGCATGCGTAATCCAACGAATTTTCTCTAATTTTAAGTTGCTCTTCTTCGTACAACGATTGCGCAGAATCAAAGCCCATGCGAGCAATGGGCAAGATTACATTCGGCGATGCGAAATGGCGCATCTAGTCCCAAATTGCCCTCTAAACCTCTTTTCACGAAACGGACGAGGATTTCAGGTTTTACGCAACTTAAAAATTCAATCCTCAACACAAAGAAAATTCTGAATGTGATGGAGAAAAATATATTTTGGTTACAGGGTGTGCTTACGTTGGCATGTGTACTGTAATGAAATACTCTCTCCGAGGCACGCAAATTAGGCGAGGAGGGAAGCGGTAAAGAAACGCTCCCTAGGTTACGCAAAACCCGTGCTAATACGACTCGGGACGAGAGGATTAACGCAGGCATACACGTACATAACACCACAGTTCGCAAGCAGCTTCAAGGCGTGTAACAGGGACTTAAGGCATCAATCATAAAGAGGCGGAGGTGAAATGAACCTAAAAAAAGGTAGGAGTATTCAACATGAAAATTTTGCTAAAAAAATCGTATTAATCTTCAGAAAAAACAACCCGTGCCATAGTAATAGAAAGAGCCGACGTCATTGAGGATTTTTGAATATTGAATATTAAGATAAAACGTGGGCGTTCACTGTTGGAGAAGCCGAAACCCATGGAGGGGTGTAGCGCCCAAGGAAGAGGAGAAAGCATAAATCATTGTCAGCAAAAATTTTGGACGAAGGCGTTGTTATCTTTTCGAGTTCTCTTGCGTATTATTTTTGATTTATTGCAAAATTCCAAATGGTTACGCATGTATGTACGTACAATTTAAAGGCAGTCTTAACTCAGGATTAATCTGAAAGGCTAGATAAAGCTTTCGTTTCCGTCATTTTTACTTTTTTTTAGCTTCCATTCTGTGTTGAGAGTCAATAAATACATCAAAGCATACACATTTCTCATGGTAGCTTCCTTCAGTTCGTGTGTTATGGCGAATTGTTGGATGCTTGGATGGTTTTTCTCTGTTATGGAACCTACATGTTTGCGGGAAATTCTACACATGGTTTACGAAAGAGAATGTCCAAGTGTTGCATAGGATCCCCTGGGGGAGCCCCTCACCTTCCACGGCCTTATTATAGATTTACCATGGGCCGGATTCTCGAAAATAAAATAAAACTGAAAGTGTAAGTACTTTAAAAGTGGCGAAAAATCGTATGCCATTGAGGGATTCCTTTCAGTCAACCTGCGAGGACTAACGGTGTGGCATAATAACGACGACATTTGAGAATCGAAAAGAATTTTTTTTCTGCCGACAGGATGGCTAAGGAGAGGCTTGAAAGTCTAAGGGTTGGAGCGTCGGGCGATTGACCGGAGGCTCTGAGTTCGATTCCGGGTGACTCCTCTGGGTACTCTAGGTTCAACTCAATCTATATCGATTTTTGGATGCCAAATCTTCCTAGAATACCACAGGGGGCACAGAGAGAGAAAATGTTTCCTTTATCACCCCAATGAGTGAATTTCACACAACGTATTGTATTTACTAAGAGCTGAGCTCTACATATACCTAGATGGTCAATCTGTGCGTTCATGTCGTGTTTTTTTTCGAATAATTAAATATATGTTAGGGAATTTTTTGACAGGGTAAGGGAGCAATAATTTCTCTCCGAGACTTATTCAAGAAAGGGAAATAATTTGAATTTGATTTGTTCTTTAATTGTAGGTAGAATTCCTTGTCACGAAAAAAATAATAAATAATTACAAAAAGTAAATATATTACATGAATACTAAGCTCCCATAACATTTTTCAAAGTAGGTTACTCTCAGAACTATGATAATTCATCTCAACGATATGGATGCTCAAATACTAATAAAAACATTGAAAGCAACCGACGCTCACGTTTTCATTAAACATAAAGACGCGTAACATTTGTCACCCGAGTGTCAAAAAGGAGATAAGAGAACGCGAAACTAGCCTCAATTGTGTTTTGAAACTCGCTAACATCTGCGAAGCTCCAAGAGGCAATCGGAAAGGGAAGTTCGCAGTACTGCGATGAGGAAATTAGCACAGATTCACGATGGGAAAGCACCCAAAATCTTATACGGAAAAAAAACAATTTTCCATACGTCAAGGGAGGTTTTATTTGGAAAGCTATAAAGAACTAGAGCCGCAGTAGATGTGGGGAACTCCTTCGCAAATAGGGAATGCTTGAGTCATCCAAAACAATTCGTCATACCACAAAAGAATTCGAACTCCCTGCAGTTTCCACACTCTTTTTTATATTAATCAGTTAATATCATTTCTTTCGCTTCCACCGCGGGAAAAGAGAGGAAGGCGGCCATTTTGATCCCTGCTATTATTTGCCAGTTTTCTATGCTTGCATTGTTTTCTTTAGATAACTGATTTAAATAGGACCTGACTGGAAGATTTTTACGAGTAATATGTGGATTACCCAAGTGATCGTATTGCAGTTTCAACAATCCCCTTCCTTAGCTACCATGACTGCACGACCCGAGATCCAATATAAGGAATGGCATTACGTATCTTCAACACAGTTGTATTATTACTTTTACGAATTTTTTCTAAGGTCTCCGGATTTCACTTGTATCTTTGATAGTCCGGGTCCACAAATGACACAAAAAAAAACCATCCTCCCAAAATCAGCCTCAGGCGCGACGCAAATCGCTTTAAAATCGCGATCCCGCGATAGGTGCAGTAACAGACTCGAGGTCATTACGCTGAAATAGGCTCCGACTGACCGGGTTGTGAGGGCTCCTTATTCTGACCGATACTTTTGAGAGAGAGAGAGAAAAACACTCAGGGTCGTTGCCGTAACCCCATTCATATCCACCGTTGGAAGCGGGAAAGCACGGAGCAGGAAGGAGACCCCGATGGTCCGCCATTCAAGCACCATCTGAGGCGCCGAGCGAAGAGAACGCACACGGGTTTGGTGCCTTCATCGGGGGTAGGGAAGGTTCCGAGGAGAAGGAGGGGGAGGACCCGCAGTCTCCTTTTTCGCCACGGGTCCTCATTAAGTTTAATAGACTTCGAGGGGGGAAAGGAAGTGCAGTCTTTTGTGGGTGAGGGAAGTGAGAGGAGAAAACCTTCGAGGGGGGAGATGGCGAGGCGAAATACGTATATATTCGGAATGGGATGTGACAGGGGGATATAAGGGGGACAAGCGGAAGTGGCGTACTTAATCGCGGGCGAAACTGAGAGAAAAAACAGCCGTGCCTGACACCTCACGGGAGGCTTTCTTCTCGTGGGATGGGGGAAACGGCGATCGAATGAGGCTCACACAAAGAGTTACGAAAAGCGACCGGGCGCGCCAGTAGGCAGTGTAGCATTATCGAAAGACGAAGGGGACGTAAGACATCACCGCTAACATTCCATGGTAATATTTATTGGTAACTGAAAACTGAGAAACAGTCGCAACTTGGATCTAACATGCCTGTTGTGGAATCCCTCCCACCACACTCAAATAAAGTACCGATACGCGTTAGGATTTCACTCTTGAACAGATCGATTTTTTTAACAAACACCAGATGAACTAGACTTTTAACAGGACAAGGGAACTTACGAGCCTATCTCAAACGTATGGGCAAAACCAACGACGTGGAATGCAGTTGCAGAAGGGCGAAGATACGGTCGATCACCGCATTCTTCATTGACCAATTTCGACAGAAAACCAGAGACAGCTGGAGGAAATAAATAAGAGGCCCAACAACATTTCTGAAAGACATTGGAAAACCACTGCTGACAAACTCGGACAAAATTGAAGAATTTCTGAAAGAAAACATCCAGGTCAGTGAAGGAATCAACCTAGGAGTAAGAAGAGGAAGAAAAGCCTACGCAAACTCATTATGAACTACGATAAAGTGGCATTGATCTGTATTGTATTATAACCAATTAATGTGTTATTGTGTACATATATAATATGTATGTATATTCAGTATCATGTAAGTATGTCAATTATGTATTAATATGCAACTTTGGGGGTTAAGACGAAGGTACCCCAAAACTATATAGTTGAGTGAAAAAAAACTCGGATGAACTGGACTTGGCGGGCACATCTTGTCTACGAATTCAAAACTATCGTCAACGTTGTAGAGGTGGTGTGCCAGTTGCTAGAGCTACGTTGAAACAAACTCGTTACACGATTAAAATTAGAATGATATCAATTATTAACGATTTGATTGATCAATCGTTTATTTTATTCCCGAGGTAAATGGTAAATGAAAAGTAAGCCACATACGAATCCGAACAGCAAGGTTTTAATTTTAGAAATCGTCTATCATGTTCTCTCAGATGACGACTAATCGAAATTCACGAGAAATAGGTGAAGTCGACCTTAGAAACACGACGCTCGGTATGGAGCTAGGACGGTAGCCACTCCACTGGGTCGATAGTGAACTATGTAGGATAGGAGTGGATGCAGTACTAGAAAAAGTCGACCTTGAAAGTGTGGATTTTGCGATTTACCTTTGGCGCAGATATTTTTCAGCATTTAACATTTTCCATATGTACCGAGACAACCGTTGTACAGTATAATGTCATCGTTTCAAGGGTGTACATTGAAAACTGAAATCTGCACGTTCCAATTATTAATAGCACCGCAATGCAGCTGACGGGTCGACATTCCAATGCGACACATCATGTGAACATCGCTCTATCGCAGCGAATACATTGCAAAATCGCACTGCTTCAGTGTGAGGAGTCTAAACGTGTTTTAAAGGAGTACGCAGAAAAATTAAAAAAAATAAATAAACTTACGGATAGGTTTAAAGCTCACGCGAACGAGATCAAAGTTTAAAAAGAGTCCATGAAAATGAAATGAATGGGGAAGTAGATTATCGAATGAACGGCGGCGTTCAATTCTCTCGCGCCGACAGCAAATTACACCCGTTCAATATTAAATGGACCGTTCTTTAAAAAAAAAAATTATTTTCAAACTTTGCGTGTTCGTCCTTTCGATGCTCACATACACTATTGAAAGACCTTGGAATTATTATTTTTCTGAACTGAACTACTCAACCTAATCGATGTCATATGTCGAACCGACACATCGTGCTCCGGGCACGACGTACTCGTATTCTACATGTGGAATACGTGGATTGCTATTGAAGCTATTTAACGCGACTGTTAAGCAAAATGACACAATGGCAAAAGGAAGCACGCGCAATTTTGCACCAATAATGTTTTATTACGGCTATGATCGTCATATTGCATCATTTACGCGTAAGTGAATTCTTGAAAGTGCTGCATTTGCTTTTTATTTAAATGATGAAATACAGGGGAAATAGTCGTGATAGAGCATTATTATTGCCAAACACCAGGTACGTTATTCAGAGAATAGTTCCACCACATCAGGCCAGATACCGCGTCAGATAATGTAACATGATTCACGCCGGCCGGACCGTTGATCAAATGAAAATGAGATATACGAGTACACGGGAAGATAAAGTGCTACAGGCAATAATGCCGTTTCCTTCGTAGATGATCGGATTGGAACGAATTTAACTATGACCACCTACCAGTAATCCTCTTTCAATATTCCCTCGCACGAACATCTAGATAACGCCATCTAGGACACGAACCTACATGAAACCGTTTCGCCGTAATTATTACATCTGGCAAATTTCCAATGCCGAGGCTTGCATGAAGGGCATTCGCGGGGCGGGATTTTGGGAGGGGGGGATGGGGGTGGCAGGGGAAGAGATGGAGAGAAATTAAACTCGAGAGGGGGAGGAAAGGATAGGAAATTTTAAGTCTTTCATAGTTTCTGCCGAAAAGCACACGAGCCAGGAGGACGTTGAACACACACGCTCGAAGGAAGTTGCCTCACGACGTTGCAGCATTATCTGTGGCGGAAGCGCAGGGAAAAGGACGCCAATTTTTTTTTGTCTCCGGTGACGATTCGTGAAAGGTTCAGTGCAAATAATACTTTTTCACGGCACAATTTTTTTACGACTCGAAACGAAAATGCCCAACTTTCAACAATTTCTTTTTTAACTTATACCCACCCTATTTGTGATTTCAAAATTTCTATGATAATCCATTGAAATCTTTCTCAGTTTCTAAATAAATCCATGAGTTTAGGTCGCAAAGCGCGCCAAGTAACGCCCATAGGAGTTTTGATGAACTATCTATCTAATATTCAAATTGAATGTCTCTGACTTACACTCGGGAGGATATTAGTCAATCTATTCGCCATAATCCTGAAGGACGGGCCTAACAAACTTTTCAAAGAATGGAAGTGGAATGTCTACGTTGCAAGAGACTAACGTCAAGATCGGCATTTGATGTCAAATATAGGAAAATCAAATTTTAATTCTTCGTTAAAACTTATGAAAAAACATTATTACTTACGAGAATAAAAAACCAATCACCTGGGTCCATTTTTGTGACCATCGACGTTTTCAATTTACACTATCTGAAGTTAACACCGAAACCACTGTTTTATATACCCTTGCATGGGCGATTAGCACTTGACTAGAATATGAGTGGGCTATATAAATTCTATGACTGAGAATATGATGATGAGATCATGAATTGGTATTGAAGTATCTCGATCATAAGGGTGGCTGAACGATTGTAAAACAAGAAAGCTCGAGGTGCGGGGTTAAACCAGCGGATTGGCAGGCAAGTAGCTTTACTTGAAAACGTTTTTGGATCGTCAGGTACTCTTTTCAAGAGGTCGTAGAAAATGGTAATGATGATATGATATTATGTGCTTCAGCTACGAGAGTCCAGCCTCATCATTGGAAAAGCCATCCATTTATTAGAGTAGATAGTCCATGTACGTACGCGCGCAATCGATTTCCAAAGTCTGTGGGCAGTCACAAGCACAACAAGAACAAGGATAGAGTAAAACTTTCCGTTATTTTGGCACTCAATAGCTTGTACTACATCCATGCACTGTAAAATAAAAAGAGACGTCTCAGGCGTGATACGGTGGAATATCATGATTACTTCAAATTGTACTGTAGCTTGTACTTGTAGCTTGTACTGCAATAAATCCATCTGGAGAGGTACGAGTATATGCCAACAACTAAATGTCAACGTTACCAACATTATCACCATTCCACGATTCTCAAGAGTGCTAGTGACTGCCTACAGACTTTTGGAAATGACAGAGAGACTATAATTATATAAAAGAAGATAAATGATTCTCAACAAGCAAAGCATATCCGCTTTTCTACAAAGATGGGATCTGGTCTGGGTGGTGGTCTCCCAACTATTATGCTGATTATCCACCCTTAATCGGCAAAAATAAAATAATTAGTACTGATTACACGATAAACGCTCCAACGATTTGGTGGCCTCCCCAAAAAATTCCTCCAAGAATCATTTTCCCCACGAGTAAGTCACGAGAAAAGCATCATTGGATAAAGAACTGCTACATGGCTTTTATGTGGGATGATGAAATCACCAAATCATCTTCCATTGACAGGAGGTGCTCTATCACCGGCACGTCCCGGATGTCCTTTCCGGAACTTTTCGTTGGATAAGCTCCGTGTAAAATGGTGTCCATCATTGCCATGTTTCCACCCTAAACACAGATCTGCTCCGCGAATCAAGGCATCGGGGAGTGAAATTCGACAACAATGGACGCTTTCTCCCTCGGATAATTTCGAACGTTCCCTACCTGACTTTGTGGAAGGATGATACGGGAAAGAAAATCAATGCACTTGCATTCAGAATTCATTCCCTACGAGTCAGCAAAATTGCTTTAACTCCCCGTGCCACTAGAAACTTTGACATCAAAAAGTTTCGTAAGAGACACTAATATTTTGCTGACATGGCTTACAAGCCAATGCATGGATATCTATTCGGACACCGCCACACTGAGTTCAGTTATTCACCTTGAATCGAACACTAAGTCTACTTCATTAATCGATTGATATAGAGAATATTAATTTATGTTTATTTATTTCGTAATTTTCAGTAAAAAATACATACCGAAAAAACTCTTTTGGCGTTTTCATTCTACATTCTAATGGATCGCCATGAACACCTAAAATTCAATGAACCCATACGAGGTAATTAATTAACTTTCACTTATTTTATTTTACGCAGTTGATTGTGAATACGAAAAGTCCCTTCACCCCTTGTTAAATGAATTGCCATTTTATCAATACTTCTTTTTTCAGAATATTTTTTATACCATTAGATCATTAGCATAAATGTCTATAGTGAAAATGTAGAGATTTTTCACTTGTTGCAAAATATATATTTTGCAACAAGTGGGGCTATTAAGCCTGTTTCTGTTCAAACATATAGTCCACAACAGGTTTTCAAAGCTTCTTATGAAAAAAGATTTTTGAGTAATCATGGTAAAAAATTTTTAATGAAATATTTACCTTCCATTAAAATGCGCATTAATGATCGAGAAAACCTTTCTGGCATCACTATACCTAATCTTACAACTTTAAATATTCTCATGAACCACAATTTATGGTTTCCCTGTTCGAAGTGGCAAAAAAATTTATAATATTTCAAACAAATATAAGAGAGTTACAATAATCTCATCAAATTTGGAAAAAATTAACGAAATTAGGCATTCGGAGTACAAATAAAAATTGCAAACGCATATCTCAAAATTAATTTCTCCATTCAAATTTGAGATTCGAAGGCACTGTGAATATTAAGGCAATGGATTTTCACTTCAGCCCCTGATTTTCTGAGAATTCTCCAGATTGTGGTAATAACTAAATGGAAGGTAATTACAGTTCCTTTTCGTTAAGAATCAATATTAAGTAAATTTTGAAAATCGGTAAGGTTCAATTAAAGCTGATGCAAAAATGTCACCTATTATACGCTACGACTTTGATTTTAATCAAAGAGGTTAAGTAAAGTTGGGTTAAAACATTGATAAGTAGCACGATGATCTGCAGTTCCAAAACTTAGTCTTAGAGGTAAGAGGAAAAGCGAAGATTGGAGGCTTTTGAGGTGTGGGTTTGGAGAAGAATGGAAAAATTAAAACGGACGGAAAGGAAAACACGAAAAATTCGGTAACTACGATAGGACCCTAGGAAAGGTTGTTGGAAGGAGCTGGGACGATAGGTAAAAAGGCAGGAACAATGTTTTTTTAAATATGATTTGAAGGAAAAATTCTGAGAAAGTGGGAGAAAGTAAGTTGAAGATTATCCATTTTGGGCGGAATGTATGGAGATAGAAAGTGCGCAGGCAGCAAGAGTCCTAAATGACGTGTTGGGTAGGGTTTCAAAGTGCAGGGGTGCTGTAAGATTGATGGGATCCAGTGCGTACTTGACCACGATGCGGTGGATAATGCACTGGATTCTCACCCAGGGGCCACCGAGTTCGAGTACCGACGGTGACAGGATTTTTTAGGGATATTTCGATTTTTACTATGATGCCACGCGGAGAGTACACACACGGAGCCCTTGTGGACGGCGTCTTGGACGCTACATTGCGTGTGACCCCTTGATGCCTTTAGTAAGACTACGCTAATGCCGATACCCGGTATCTCCACATCCTCCTGCCTCTCCCTGATAAGCCAACCTCTAATAAAATTACCCACCTACCCCTAATGGCGCAGATGACCTCACCTGCCTGGTCACCTCCACTCCTAACTACTACTCCTACTATGGTGTAATTTTTGCTCTAGGTCTATCAAAAACCTACCCCTGAACCCTACACCAAATACCTCTGATTTGTCATAAAACTCATACTTTCCTCGCCTTTTCTTTGGGGCGAGATTCGGAATTTTCTGTCCTCTCTTTCCCCTAACACCTGACGATCTTTGGAGTTCGAAGACACGGGGAGGAAAAAATTGTGCTGAAACTGGGGGATTTGCACGTGCTCGCAATCGGGGTTTCGCGAGCGCGTGTCGGTCGAGATCGACGAACGGTCGACAGCGACGGAACGAAGGCGCCAGTGCATCCGCGTAAGTAGCCGATCGGGAAGGTCAGCGGTACTCGCTCAGACATACACACACACACACAATTTTCCCGCTTACCGACGCACATTTTCCTCCCCCATCCACCCCCCCCCGCGAGAGAGAGAGAGTGTGTGTGCCAGGTTCGCCTCCGCCGATTATGAAAGAGCGGTCAGGTAATTTGCTGGCTAACTAACCTCGCAACAGGAGTGCTGCAAAAATCCGACAGTGCAACGGGCGGGACGCTCCGCGTTGCCTACTTGCTGTCTCCGGGCCCGAAAATAAATCATTCACTCTGAAGATCGTGGGCGACTAATTGGTATCGTTTCTGCGCTCGGTTTCCTCGGTAGAGCAAGGCGGCTGTGATGGCTTAATTCAGACTTTCTGGTTGCGATGAGTCAAGAGGAACATGCGCTGGTTGCTTCCCTCGACCGACCCGCTACGATTGCGGGTCACGAGAGAACCAAAACCACATTCAACTGCCCGAAGAAGGTCGGTTTCTGATAGGCGAGGCCAAGTGCCCACCTACTGCTGAGAGCCCTCGGCGAGTTCAATTAATACATCAATGTGGGGGGAGGGGGTGGCACCCTAGTTCATTTCCCTGTACTGCTCATGGTTTCCCAGGAAGGCTTTTCGAAAAACCACCCAACACTGGATGAAGCTACAAATCTTTATCGCGATCAGCACATGCTGATTATCTGATAAATGACGGCTCAGAAGGTTTTGGGAGGTTCTTCAAAAATATATATCGGCTTCAGAAACGTATAGAACGACACATACCATTCAATTATAAGTGAACAAGAAACATCGAATAAGAAAATTTGAAAGTCGAACCGCTACAAAGACCATTCGAGATAGAGATTCCAGACAACTTGCTAAATAATACTTTCCATCCCTTAAAAACCAAAGAAAATATAGCGTAGATTAAAAATTTGAGATGGATAAAAGACGTCATCAACTGAAGACATAAATGGAATCAAAGCAGTTATGCATTCAGTTCAATTAATTCCGTAATAGTATTTATTACCATTAGATGACTCTGCATTCAAATAAAATTCCATTCCTTTCATTAACTACCACTTTTTCAAGAGAACTTGTAAATATAATTTAGCTTTGAAACCCTGGCCATAGGAGCCAATTTGAGAGAACAATGCTTATCAATAATTTATCTCTAGGTTCAAACAATTTCATGTAAATTTGGCTCAACTTTGTGTGACCCCTTCGATAAAATTCCATTCCTTGTATTGACTGCTCGATTGCAATTAGAAGATTTCAAATTTGCCTCCGCTTGACTTAATATTTTCGTTTATTAATTCCACAGCATCCATATTCCTTGAAAGAGCTAATTACTTTGTTATTCCCTACCATTTTGATTCTCCCAGTCTCCACAAAATTTGCGGTCTGAATGCCACTTTATTAATTCAATTCCCACACGTACTGTAATGAAGCGAAGATCTCAAAATGCAGCTCAATCGTGCGGGCATGCCAGTTTTGGAACGAGGAAAGCAAATCCTTTGAATAAAAGATTCTTCAGCCAGTGGCCCTATATAATCTTTTGTGTGTGATAAGATCATCCCAGGACAAGAAACCCAATGCATATTTCATCATAACCACAGAATAATGCATTTTTATGAGCCGAGATGACGGAAATACCTGCAGGCTGTCGATTACGGAAGAGAAGAATCATGAATGCATGATCGCAAAAATACGGTTTCTTCGAAAATATTTCACCACATACATATAATTTTAAAAATTATCATCCAGAAGACGGCACTCGAGAATAATGAAACCTTATCAAATTAAATCCTACCGTATGGTTAATCCTTTCTGGTTTTCAGTAGTTAACATCAGTGTTCTAGTCCAAATATTAATTTACTAGCCAAAATATTAATTTACCGCTCTAATAGTTTCGAAAAGGCACGACAGAAACACAAAGAACATCTAATAGAGGAGCAAAGATGTAAACACCTAGGATAAATGATGAACTATACTAGAAGAAAGGGGTTCAACGAACCCTCTATACCATCTTTCTTATTCCGAAACTGGTGTCAACTGTATGCTAGGGGGAAGAAAGGCATTAGGGAGATTTTCCGGTTAAAATTGGCCGACTGTATACACAGAATCGTTTATGACCACGAATATCAACTGAAGTAAGCACCGACAGGGAGAAACCCATCGCTTCCTACTCCCAGGGGCTCCTTAAGTCCCTGCGGACCTTAATCCGAAAGGGCATTTGCATGATGAAAAGTATGACAGCATAATATTTGCCTGAAAATAATATTTTCGAGCAAAATAACCCTGAGAGTTTGCTTTGGCGTTATTCCTGGAGGGGGTTTGCACAATCGTGCAAAGAGCGCCAGCTCACGATTTGATTCCCTGAGTTGAAGTCTTCTCAAAGTGCTCATCACTCATGAAGGATGAGCAAAATTTGTTTGGAACAGTCCAACATGGACTATTTATAACAAAAATAAGTCATCCTCTTTGAATTACGCAGTCATTTCCATTCTTCCACTGCGAATGAGGTAACTTCTCACAAGTCATTTCCACGCCCACTGCTGCTAACTCTTAGCGTGGATGGGGACAGAAAACGTTCGTTTCCCATCGCGTCAAGAGGGAGGTGATGAATAATTAAAGCACCACTCACCCTATCTTTGTTGTTTCCCTTCCAGCTACGAAGGAATTTGGCCACCACTTGGACCTGCGAAAGAAGAAAGATAAAGGAATAAGATAGGAGTCTCCCAGTCGCAGAGCGGGGCGCGGCGCCCGAGGGAACGAATGACTTCGCCGTGTATGCCCACCGAATGGAAGCGGCGTGGGAGTGGAAAAAAGGGCACAAATAACGTTCAATTTCATTAATTTCCAGAGAAAACACGGTGATTTATTCACATCCTCTGTGTACTCTCTGCGGCGGGGTCTAAAAAGAAATTGGGGGTTTAGGGATGTCGTGGGAACAAATCGATCCAGGTGACAGTTGGTAGAAATTACTTATTCACGTCCACTTCACCACTCACTTCCATTACCAGGTTTCAACATTATCAGGATGATCAGCTCACTTGATGAAGGCAGAGCAATTTTGAAACCGGGTTATGAAAATATTTTCCTGTGGATGAACGTTACAAAGACATTTCGACCAATTAATTCGTAATCCTTCCCAGAGCGTTACAGCCGAGTCTGTTCATCTTATTCGTTCCAGTAAGTAAACGGACACATAACTGAAGTTGATGGATTCAGATTACTACCGTAATTGTTTTCGTGTGGGACACTAATGTCCGTTGACAAACTCGATTACACGAACTTGAAACGTAATACCACCTCGTATAACAGTATGGGAGATTTAAAAAAATAACAATTCTTAATTACCATAAAACGTTCGAACATTTGGATAGCTATAAAAAGAGACGTTTCAGGCGTGATATTGTGGAATATCATGATTAATTAAATATTTGCAATTTTCCACAAAATAAAACTTAACACGACCGGTTTCAATGTAACTACATCATCGTCAGGTGACCTGATGATGATGTAGTTATACCGGTCGTATTAAAATATACTTTGTGGAAAATTGCAAATTTTTAATTAATTACGATAAGTACCCTCAAATATTAAAGCCACCGCACATGCTTTACACACACTAAAAAAGTAATTCAAAAGCGACATAATTGACATCTGAACCTATAAACTCTTCATTAAATAAGGAAACACAATGTATAAATCCACTGTTCTTTATCATTGTACGACTAGTTTCAACGCTTGTGCCTGATGATGACGCCTAAGCGTTGAAACTAGTCGTACAATAATAAAGAAAGAGTGGATGTATACTTTGTGTTTCCTTATTTAATGAACATGAACTTCCACAAAGTTGAGATTAAAACAATAGAAAACTATAAACTCTTGATTAGAAAATGCTTTCAGCGATGGCTTAAGAGTGGTTTGGTTTTAAACATGTCACGACCAACACTCTTTGCAGAGTTAGGTAATCTTCGTGCGCTATTATATGATTTGGCACCCATATATTTTAGAGTCCTTCGTTTTGGACAAGCGACAATAAGAATGGTCAAGCTACAAACGATTTCTGGTAATGTGGTTCTGAGTACCTGACCTCAATACACAATCATTCACATTAGCCTTGCATCACCCAGGTTTTCACAAATGCATTGGCCCCGTTCAGTCATAATGCAGTCAAAATGCATAATTTAATGCCTGCTGTCTCTGAGGATGTTTCATTCTAGGTCGTTTCATGGGACGCGTGAATTTTCTCAACTATTCACAAAACTGCCCCTTTTGGAATGAGAAAGGAAAAATGCCAATTTGTGAGCAAACTGGCGATTCCGCCCTCCGTACGGTGACTGTATTGAGAAACACGCCACGAATCGAGCAAGATCATTAGTATGACGTGAAAACTCGGGAGCGAAATGTTCTGGTGATGTTGACAAGAACTTACTTGATTCTTAACTTGTAGACCGGGCCGACGGTAACAGCTACTGAGTTTCGTGTTTCGTCCACTTAACACTCGCTGGGATAACGCGGTTGAATACATTATTCATCGACGCTAAAAAGGGATAAAGATATTGAACTTTGACAGTCGATTAGAAAGCCATGGCTGACATTTCGCCCAGGGACATTTTGTTTTGCAATACCTTCATGTTTCTGTTATTGTGGAGAAGGGGAAAAAATCCTCTATTTCCACTCTCAAGTTCAAAAAAGTGATCAATGCTCCGTTATCACTCTAAAAGAGCACAGACCAGGCATCGCTTAGTGAAGAATAACGACAAACCATACCAGTGGGCATCTCTTCAAAATCGATCAGGCCAGTTAGCAATCGTTCCACGTAAATCCCAAGTTATGACCTAGGCAGCATTTCGCGTAACTTACAATTAACGCAATCAATCCATCATGGAGCCTTCAAAGAAGTCCTGGTAAAGCCCCTGGAAATTATTTTATTACATGAATATGATCTTGATGCAGAGTAGGTTTCATGTTCAGTGGTCAACTGTCGTTAAGTCATGAAAAGCATGATCTCTCCTATGAAGAATAATATTTAGACTGACATGGGAGACAACGAAGAAGAGAATAATATGCACATTTCTACATCTACATAAATACCCTGCGAGCCACCAAAAAGGTGTGTGGCAGGGGGTGTAGCACCATGAGGGAAGGGTAAGGGTTGAGGGGTTGGGGGTTAGGTGAGAAAAGGTGGGGGGGAACTTGTAAGAAAAAAAATATGCATACACATACATATATATACGTGTGTGTATATATATATATATATATATATATATATATACATACATAAATACACATATGTATACATATCCTCGCGCAGTCCCTAACCTGTACGTTAATACTTATTTTAATGAACTAAGTCCTGGGGAATTTTGGCTACAAGCATTCAGGTCCCTTATCGCTCTTGGAAAATATGACATTTTAAACCTGTCAGTCTTGCAGTCTATCTCCATAGTCTTATATTCGTGATCCCTTCGACCGTAATACGTTGGGGTTCGTATTATATCCTATATGTCATCGGAAAAGGGCCCATATTTAAATGCTTTTAATACGTTTAACCTATATTGGAAACGCCGATGTGTAAGAGAATCCCAACCTAAATTGTCTAGCGAAGTGGATACGCTGCTGCGTTGGTCATAACAATGTTTGACAAATCCAGCCCCCCTCTGCTGAACTCGATCTAATTACGAAATCAATTTTATATTTTGAGGATCCCATATACTGGCAGCATACTCTAGGTGGGGCCTGACCAAGGCCAGGAAACATCGTTCTTTCACCTTTTCGTCGCATTTACCTAGCATTCTTTTCACAAATCCCAATTTTTTATTAGCACGACCGCATATTTCTCGTATGTGTTTTCCCCAGGACAGATCGTGAGTAATTGTTACGCCCAAGTATTTAAAGGAATCTACCCTCGCGATTTTGGTTTGTTTCACTTTGTAACTATAAGGGAGGGAAACATTTGGGTGGATTCAGGAAATATGTTATGTTAGCCAATATATTTCATAGTTTAAAAATTAATAAATCGCAATAACTTTAATGGAACTGACGACTACGCCATTGCAGAATGATGTGCGATTACCTTTAAATCTTTAAGAGGCCCCTTGCCTCAATCGACATCCGAGGGAGAGGCCGAAAAGTATGTGCCCGAGTGACCTTGAGAGCTCCTCAGGCCGCAGAGGAAACCCACCAATTTCACGACCGATATCATGGTTTCACTCCACAGAGTCCTAGCACCGATGCCAGTGCCAGTGGTGGAGAAAACTCCAGGTTAAAAATGTTGACAGAACGCTGTTGCCTTATGGCCAAACGCCTCGAGGGCATTATTATTGGTAACTGAAATCCCTAAAAAATAGTATTTCCATTTGGCCAAAATGGTCCTTCTGAACATTTTTTACATCCTAGAAAACACACGAGAGGTGTCGGAAGCCATATATTTCGAAAAATCCGAAAAATCAATAACTTATAGTATAAGTGTTCGTGTGCTCATGTAGGTTCAAATATATAATTATATTTACTCATAACAGGCGAACATGTATGCGTATAAGGTTGGCGTCCTAGCATCCTCCACACGCTCTTGCGAAAGATTGTTTAAGTGTTCTGTACATGTCGAGTACTCTTCTCCAATGAATTGAATTATACACACATTTTTCTTGCAGTGTTACCCGTCTTACTGTAGGGCGACATATATATCTAATATAATATGAAAATTAACTTTCCAACTAAAAAATATGTGCTTCTAAGTGAACCTCTGGTGTTCCCTGGCTGTACGCATGAATACGTATGCCACAGAATAGGGAAGGTGGATTTTCACTGTAGGTATCTAGAGGAATACTTATCGGCATTAAAATTCACTGGCGGCGATGTTTATCCCAATCCGTGAAATGGCTTGTCTCATCACACACTCATGATGGAAAACGGATTGAATCGCGATGAAAAAAAGGGGTGCTGGGAGAAAAACGTATACGAACGACCGAGAAAGAGATACCCTCGGAGTCATTTCCATGGCTATCACAGGCTGAGATCGGGATGATCCCATCCGTTTCGCCTGTCCTCCGGGCAGACACGCGATGGACGAAGAGCGGGCGGGAGACGACCTCCCCTCTAAAGCTCACGTATTCGCAATTCCGGGAGTGGGGGAAGGGGGACGGGACGTGTGGACAGGCGCGGAGGGAATGAAATACCCTACTACGTGCGGGCGTGGGCGAGACTGCGGGTGATCAACGCTACCTCAGGTGATCCGAATGCATAGGCTGCGGCCGGAGCGCGGACCTCGGGCAAGGGGTCTAGCATTCGTGCAGCCGATGGGCGGATCCGCGCGACGGTGCTGCCGCCAGCGCCCCTCAGCGGGACGACCTCGCCTCGAGTGACGTCACTCACGGTGACGTCACTCCCACCCTGCCGAGGTCACTCCGCGGATTGGAGAGCGAGAGAGAGTGGGGGGGGAGGAAAAGGGCGGGAGGAGGGTTTTGCGCGCCCATGTAGGCTTTTTCTGACAAATGGAGTTCGGTCGGGAGAAGGAAAAGAATTAATTGTGCCCCGCGACAAGGATTTATCGCCGGGATTTATAATGGGTAATTTCTCCATCCGCGGTGGGCACCGGTCGCGTCCACGTGAGTTGTCGGGGGCTCTCCCACCCCGGCCCACGTTCCGTCCTCCGTACCCCTCCCTCCGAATCCCCTTTAGGAGAATCCACTTCTTAGGTGGGTGCAGTTGAGAAAAAACGCGACGATTACGACTGGACGTCTGGTACCCTGATCGTACCCCGATGGCATTACCCGACTGCAACAGAGAGGACCGCAGGGGGAGGGGGTTAGCGTACTGAATGCTCAATCCATTCAAAATGTGCGGTAAATCTTACTCATTTCGAGTTCCTTTTCCGGCAGTATTGCTCATTCTACCCTCGCCTAAGGGGCACTTTGAATGTGCGATTTTTTCACCAAATAACCACGCAAGGGCTTATTTTTCGTAGATGTTTTTGTATTTTATGTGATCATTTTCGCTGCAAGGGTATATGTTTCCCCCTATAATGATATAATTTATCATAATAATATAATAAAATGGTAAAAATAAAATATATTTATTGCATAGAACTAATAAACACTGAATAACTTGCTATAGTTACACTTAAAACGCATTGCGTATGCAATACAAAAAAATAGTTCTTTTTTTTCAAATACCATATGCCAAGGTCCTCACGTTTCGTAATTGTAAGCAGAGCGTAGGATTTGGACATGATGTCTACTCTGAAAGACAAGACGGAACGAATTATTTCACTTATAAACGCTAACTACAAGACTGGTATTGTGACTCTAGCCTCGGCGTCACTCTTCAATACAGCGTCCCTGAAATAATTTTTTCGACTGGGATGATTAAAAAAAATGGGCTTCCTGAACTCCGTTTGAAAGACTATTCCTCAAATTTAGCGTTAATGACTTGGTCACTCACTATTCACTCTAAGCACCCACTAATGGCTCATCAGAATAGTACCCCTAATTCTTATATCTATGTCCATGTGAGTGAACATTGTTCATTATATCATGGGTTTTGTCGTGTTTTAATTCGTATTTGGCCAATGTGGTTCGCCTCTAGCTATACGTGCCACGAAACGCACTGTTCCTAACTTTTATGACAATGTATGATTGCTTTCTTTTCTGTCTTTTCCTCTTGTCGTTGTCCATTTCTCCTTTGGTGGGTGAAACAGCTCCCTAACGCCATCTCCTGGCCAAATAATCGGGGCATTTGGTTGCATAAACCCCCCGCAGATCCATGAAAATTACACTTCCTCGATAGCTCAAGTGATTAGAGTATCGGCCGAAAGATCGGTATTAGACGAAAGATCTGTGGTTCCAGTCCCGGTCAAGGAAATATTCTTACACTTGTGATTAGCTCGATTCGACCTTCCCTAGCTCTTCTTTGTTTGCCTTTTAAATGTGTTCCTATCCCTTTTTCTTATATCTATATCATAATATGTCAAAGATAACATTTTTTTAATTTCATAATACAGGCCTCACAAAGGCGATGAAGTTAAGTTACCCCCTTTCGTCTACCAATATCGTGAATATTATAAATAAACATCCATCGTGATCTCACAGTGGGATACCATTCATACGTGCAAAGATAAACTATATAACCGACATATTGCTTTATTTTTAACATCTTGGAAGTGGACAAAAACAGTCGAAAAATTCACGTAGCCGAGCCGTCCCAACGAGCAAACGCGGAGTGCATACTGCGACGGATGAAAATTGTCCGTAATCAAAATATGCGCTCCGCTTTAATGTTTTTATGTTAGCCCACTAATCGAAACGAACATTTTTTTCAAAAACAAATCATCGAAGCAATCGTTTGGCAGCGAAATGAATAAAAATCATCAGAGTAACGAGGCATGGAGGACGTTTACCTTATCATCTCCGTGCAGATGGGTGCAACACCCCACCCCACCTCCCACCGGCCATTGCGCAACGTCCGGGGCAGTGGAACGGAAAGCTCGATGTGAGAAAGGAACAAGCCTTTTCTAACCGCAATGATATTCCGCCGCGACTCAATAAAAAAACTTCCTATATAATTTAAATGCAATCTTTTTTTCCACCGCCATTGTGCCTGCTGTCATTGCTTCTCCAAGGTAGGCTGCACAAGATTGATGTCATCCGATATATCGGCGCAATAAATCACTCATGCTTATAAATAATGAATCAGACCGATTACGGTATCGATTTGCCTTTGTTTCTTGTGCAAAAATTAACCGTGAAATTGCGTGTTTTCAGTATGACGACGTTTTATCGAAACGATTAATCATTCGAACTCATCGTTTGGAAAGTATGAACACCAAGGATTTAGGTTTTGTATAAGCCTTCCGCGGGTGCTTCGCAACTCGTATAATTAGATACGAGAAAACTTGCGACTTAAGGAATAACAGCTGGTAAAACATTTCCCAAGACATCCGGATGACTAAAAAAAATGAAATGCAAGCGCATGATATGCTCACGTGGGCAAAATGTAAGGGTCACTTTGAAAATGTACGGACGACTTGAGGCGGTCCACAAGCCAGACTTTACTTCGGTACACCGCGGGAGTCGACGCTCTTGCGTCATCGTAAGGTGAATTGATTGCATTTGAGGCGGAACGAGAGGGAAGTGGGCGGGGGACACAGTGGGGAATGGATAAGACTGCGAAATTCGGTGGGCGGCGCGGAGGAAGGAGGAGAAAAGAGGCCAATTTGAAGAAGAGCTGGTAGGAAATAGGAATGCCATAGCAAGGAGAAGGATCGCGTTATTATCGAACTGAACCGTCGCGCAACTCATTTCGATAATGGAGCAACAGCGTCCAAATCCATTGCCCCTAAAAAGAAAATTGATTGCGGACAGTATATAAAACGTTTTTTTTTCTCGTTTACAGCACGAGACTTAATTTCGGCTTTAAGAGTTCAGTTTGATGATGGTGAAATGGAGCGCCGAATTTTAACGGTGCGGTTTTAACTTTTGACTTTGGAAGGTAATAGGATATGACTTTGGAACAAAAAAAAGAATTTCACGCCATCGTGCATGTTCTCAGGCTTACTATTCTACTTGTACAAGTGGCTCGTGCCACGGTACCCTGAACAAATTTAGGTACATTTTTCCGGAGCAAACATGAATCCTTTGGATTTTTTTGGAATGCCGGATTTTAATTTTGTTCATGGCATGCTATCTGGCGTTTTGTATATTAACTATTTATATGTTTCTAATCTTCGACATTTGAAGTGCCTTTTAATCGTTAATCTTTCTTTATATGTGAACTAGTTATTAATTGAACATCTTCAACTAATTTTACAACCAATTTGACACAATACAAACCGAAATATTCATTCCTAAATGTATTTCCTATTTTATATAAAAATATATAATTTTAGGAATGCGTATATATATATATATATATATATATATATATATATATATATATATATAACACAGTAATCAACCCGAAGGTCGGTTTAGTAGGTGATGGTAGAGCTCACCCATGTACCAAGCCCAACGGCGTGTGAATATTCACACATCAGGGTAGGGGGGCCAGTTCCTTTCCCTGTGCCGGTTATGGTTTCCCAGGAAGATCTGGTACCCGAAAAATCAATTAGCTTGGGTGGAGCTGCAGGTGCCCGCTAGACCACCGCGACCCGCATATGTGTATATATATATATATATATATATATATATATATATATATATATATATATATATATATATATATATATATATATATATATATATATATATATATATATAAAATTTCGTCGAAGCAACACGGAATTGTTGAATTAAAAAACTCGCACAGCAACAAACAATATACGAGCACAAAAAGGACACTCACACGTTATTTTTTAATAATTTCGACAGAATTTAGCTCCGCCTTCTTCAGAAGAAACAGTAGTGCTCATATAAATAAATAAAGATACATATATATATATATAATTTCACACAAAGAAATAGATATTAGGAAAGACGATGGGAAAGCACATAAAAGACGAACACAGGAAAGGTGGGGAAGGCGGATTTGAGCAGATCACAAATGTAAAAATATTTCCCGGATCCCGGATAAGGAATCTATTTCTATGTGTGAAATAATATTTGTTCGCCGTATGGCGGGATTTTGTGTTTGAATGTGTATATATATATGTATAAAAACATGCATAAATAAATATATAATGCCTTATTCGGTAGAATACCAATAATAATAAAATATCGTAGAAAAAATTCCCGATCGGGAATTGAACCAGGAACCTTCGGTTTTCTGGGCCGTGGCCTGACCACTAGGGATGGAATGATGATGCCCAGTGGGAATCACATAAGGCATCGGTCCGAGAAACCGAAGCTCAGTAGTTCGATCCCCGATACAGGTATTTGACATTTTTGCTGCTTGGAATATCCTTCCAACTTCTCAACAACCTTGTGCTTGTCCTATCCCTTTCCTTATCTTATATCATTGCGAAAATGTTTCCGCCACAAAGCGGATTTCCGGGGATGCGGTTATAATATTCTATATAATTGTGCATTTAAATTTCATTTTAGTGGTCACAAAATGTTTCCTTTCAAAAAATAGCACAATATACACATATCTAGAGCGGATGTCACGCGGTTTAGGAGTGCCACAAGTCACGTTTACTTTTGAGCTGGCCCTACCATGTTTCCGAAAACAGTTTCATCTACTCCAAATTATGCGGGGGGCTCAAAAATGTCACAGATGTCCTGATTGCGTACTGATTGTTAATTTCCGACATCCCTACAGATTTCATGCGCATTTTACACTGAACCGAAGAGGAACGGTTGAAAATGAAAGCAATATTCGCAACCACCTTACGATTCTTGGGAAGCAGATGCCAGGAAAAACTTCATTCGCAAACGTCACCGGTTGCCAAGCCGGACTGATGGTTAGCTTCCCACGGTTGCATAAGGAGTATGTTTATTAAGTTGTGGAATGGTTGGAACAAGTTAGTGGCGGACGCAACCGGGTAAATCCCTGATGTTAAAAATAACGATCAGGCTGCAATTCCACGAATGGCAAGCGATCTCCCGGATTACTGAAACGCACCCGAGGGAAAAGGGAGGGATACATTTTCACCATAGCATCTTTTCCTTTTAAATAGAGAAATAATTATACCAGACACCTTGCTCTATTTGCTTGTCATCATCAAAGTAACGACTTGAGTTCGTGGGACGAGAAATTGAAGAGACAATTAAGAAAAATCAGGATGTAATCAAATTTTCTGCCAAAATTGACTAAAAGAGTTCGATAGTACGACTTTAATGGCATATTAATTTCCCTGAAACCAAGTAAAACCTCCGCAAAATGAGAAAAAATCAACGTGCTACCCAAAAATCAACAAAATAACTTGTAATAAGTATTCATATCACAAATGTACCAGGCGGGAACAGTGGTAAAACACTTTTTAAGGCATTTTTAAGTCTCCTCGTACAATAAATTATTATTTTGAAACGACGAGTGTAAAATAATACCAAATAAAGTCGTAAAACATTCTACATGCTGCACTTGTTTAATCGTGTAATTAGTTTTTGGGTACCTTAGAATTGGCACGTTGTAAATATGAGAACAAACTTTTCCTCTAGTTCGTTTGATTCAGGAATAACGCACCCCTTCCGTCAAGCTACTCCAGGAAAACCATCCATTTGATCACCGTACTAACTCAACTCGAATGGAAGCGTAAGGCGGCGCCAGCATATCAAAATCAAACAAGCCAAAGGGTTAATTAATGCGGTGCTGGAATTAAAATATTCACAAGCTTTGAAGGTTTCACGGGAAAATGGGGGAGGACGTGAACGTAGGAAAAAATCGGGAAGGATTCCATGCATACTATTTCTGCATTTGTGATAGGAAAATCTTTTGAGACTATACTGTCCGGGGACATTAATTTTTAGTTTTGCATCCCATCCTAATTCGTCACCATAATACCCATTAGTATTCTTCGGCGCACTGGATATTTCGAACTTGATTCGCCCATAAAGTTGGTGAACCGAGCAAAAATCCGTTTTAAAGAGGAGGTAACGAAGTAAGCCATTCATCTCAGATGTCTGCATTGCTACGCGCGACACGTTTCCTTTAATTAAACCCACGGATCCTTGACACGAACACACAAGTCAATTTACAAGCCCTTTACAGATCTTCGCCAATGCATCATTCAACTGAAAAGAAAAAAAAATTGAGGACAATTATCGTTAATCTAATATTTACAATATGTCATTCAGAGAGAACCATTCACGAACGCTCTCGGAAGACAGGAGATAAGAGAAAAATGGGCCCGAAGATGAATCACCAACAATTGAGTGAGCTCGTAAAACTTAATGCTGTTCATTTGTAATGGACTAATCCAACGAGCTTGGGTTCGGTCTTTGAATTACGTATTCCTTTTTTTTTCTCCAGAGAAAGACCGTGAACCATGCCGCCGACACTGAATTAGTCAAATGTTACCTCCAATCGGAAAATAAACCGGACATATCATTTTATTTTTCAAAAAATGGCCGTCGAATACGAATCCAGCTCGGTGGAATCCTGGCTGGAGGAACACAAAATGATAATTATGTGGGGCAGGGAAATAAATAAAAATGTTGCCCCGATTGTAATTTTTGAGTGCTCTCTCGCGTACGGCCGACGCGAAACAGGCAAGCCGTGGAGCCAAGACGATGACTCGACCACAAATAGAGCCGGCTATAAATAATGGTGACACCAACCTTGTAGGAGAGGTAGAGCTTCTTCTCTTTGAGCAATAGGAACGCCTTGGACCACACCTGCTTGTTGGCTTCCCGGACCCACACGTGGCCGAAGATAGGCGGCGCCTCGTCTCCGCTGGACAGCAGCGTCTGTCACCGCGCGAGGAGGGCGGAGAGAAGAGGAAGAGAGAAAGGGGAGCGTTAGTGAAGGCAGATACACTCACTTTCGGAACGAGGGGGTGGTGGGAAGAGGGGCCCGGAGGGACTAAGGGTTTTTTTTTATCCACGCACGTCGGAGGGGTAGGACGAGCCAAGGGTGTTCCACGCTCCCCGCTGCAACATGGTCCTCCCCAAATTCCTTTTAAAATTGGAATGAAATGGCTAAGCGAATATTAGCACGAAACGTAAAGTGCTGCCGGGTTACTTTGTGAATCACATCGACACGGATAGAGAAAAATATTATATCGATGCGAAAAGGTCGAAGACGGCGTTAATTATTATGTACTCTAAACAATTTAGCACATATGTGCGTGGGTTTACATAAACAAACATATGTTCATTATGCACACACAGACACAATTGCGAAAATATTACGGGAAAGAGCGACATAAAATATAACAAAATTCAAGTTGCCTTTCATTTGAGAACAAATCAAAATTTGGAAACGTATAAAAATTTTAACTTTTCAGCAGCCATGACGCTGTTCCTTTGTCGGTCGGAGATAGGTATACGTAAAAGCGTGTGCTTAATTTAGGCATTAATTTAATTTTACAGAAGGTAATTATTCACCATATAATTCGCATGCATTTGACTAATAATATCTTGAACCTAATAATAAAATACCCAGAATATATCATAAACTTATTATTTAGTTAGTTGTTGTTTACATATTAACCAATAGATTAACAATTTCACATTGCAAGGGCAATAGTACGCCTTTATGCGGATTTTCTCTTTACGATCAGCTAGCGATACTTTATTGTTTTTTCAGCTGTTGAAGTTCGTTCCTTCTATCACTAATCATCTTCGCCGGGTATTGTTATTAAAGTTGCATTAAGAGTAACGATATAATTATATTATTATTAGGTAATCTACCGGTTAATGTAGGTTTTTGGATGGACCTAACTATTAAATAAATATTTTGTAACTCCTAACAAAACCCAATCCAGCAACCTAATCTACATCAGGTTCCTCTTCAACCCTGTGTACTTCTTTCCTCCCTTCATCCCATCCAACATCCCTGTCCTGTTCCTGCCCTTTCCTCGCTTGCCCAACATTCTCCCTTCTATTACCTTCTTCAACATCCCACTGCCGTTCAATACGCCTTTCATCCATCTCTCCTGCCTCCATAGGATATCTCTCAACAAACCCCTCTCCTCACCCACCATCCCTAGTACTTCCTCATTTGTTTTCCTTTCATGTTATATATTAGGTAATCTACCGGTTAATGTAGGTTTTTGGATGGACATACTAACAAATAAATATTTTGTACCTCCAAACAAAATCCAATACAGCAACCCACTTTACATTATCATATTATATAGCAAAGCGTAATTAAAATACGCTGAAATTTCAGTTGATTCTACCGTTTCATCGAAAAACGTAACTTAAAATTTTAAATAAAACATTAATCAACATGAGGGATAGCAATTAAATCAAAACATCGATGTGGGGACTACAAATTTACGTGAAAATGACCATACTGAGGCAAAAAAATCGACCAAAATATTTCACAGGCTCTTACGTATAAATTGCCAAATGGATGTTATTTCATTGTAAATAGTGTTATTTAAATACATGAGCATAAAGCAAGTATTATATTGACACAAATATATTAATGTACATATTTTACTTTAACAAAAAATGAAATACCGTACAAAGTTAAATCTGTGAAACAATTAGGAGGGCGGATCATTTTACGTAGCTTGACAAAAAGTACGCGAAAGATAAAAAGATACAGGAGACATTAGACATAGATTAAAGACATAGATTAGATAAGATTAAAGACATGCGAATGCCCTCAGGACAGTGGCTGGTAGTTAACGGTATATATTAAAAAAAATGAACAACTTTCTCAGGAAGCTAAACTGTCCGTGTCTAAATGTGTACTCCTCTCCATATTATGGTATGCACGCGAAACTTGCGATGCCAGGATAAGCATAAATGACGGCTGAATGCGGGGGCACTCGAGGGGTGTTTGCTTGAGGAGTAAAAATAGGAGAGAGACAGGGTGAGGATTGAGTGGGTGCGAATGGATTTGGTTTTGATGCGCCAGTAATAGACTAGCATGAAAGACGTTTGCTGAGATGCTGCGGCCATGTTGAGAGAATGGGTGAGAGTCGAATCACCAAACAGGCGTATGAGTTGACTGGTTTAAGAGGAAGGATTACACCGACAGATTCACGAGTGAGCGTGGCAGAAGAGACTCAAATGAGGAATATTATGATTCTTAGGTACAGAAGGATTCACACAAAAAATAAATGAGTGTATTGGAGTATTAAGACGTACCCATGGAATGACAAGGCAGTATGGAAGGAAATATTATAAGGTAGTAGATCTCCTGGAATAATTTAAATACAGGCTCTTTAACCTTCACTTTCCCGGAAGGCTATTTACATATGCCTACTACTTTTCTATGGATGTGAGACGTAGACGAAAGTGAAAAGGCGATTTACGCCAAAGCTGCCGAAGAATGAAGAAGTTGAAATAGATATATATATATATATATATATATATATATATATATATATATATATATATATATATATATATATATATATATATATATATACCTGTATATCACTACCGCTGGAGTAACGCGATCCACACACACACATAAATAAATACATAAATATTATATATATATATATATATTTATTCATTTATGTATTATTCCGAGGCCTTCTTCAGGTCAGACTCTGACCTGAAAAAGGCCTCGGAGTAGGCCGAAAGCTCAAATCATCTACAGTGTGAGTGTCCTTTTACGTGTTATCTTTTTATTCTGTGTTATATTGTGCCGTCCAAAAGTTATATATATATATATATATATATATATATATATATATAGATACATATTTATAGAAATGTGTGTGTGCATATATATTATATATTTGTGTATATATTTATAAAATATATTTATAGTGGACATTCATAAGGAGTCGAGTGAAGCTAAATGTTTAGATGCATCGTGAGGCGCGATAGCTTACTGAAGACCATTCACTGAAGGAACATAAGAGGGGAAGGATTTAAAGAGGAAGGTTAAGGATGAGGTACGAGCAGCACGGGATGGTAAATACCGGGGCGAGGAGCTACGAGGGAATAAAGAGACAGGGAACATAACATACGTTGGAGGGGTTTTAAAAACCAATCCTCCCATTGAACACACCGTAATGATGAACGCATAAAATAACTCTTGATGGTGAACCCGAAAGAGAACGGCGCAAAGGGTACGAGCGCGTGGATTAAATACCGAAGTTACACTCGAATGACACTGTCCTCGAAAACTTAAGCCCCAAGGCCAAGGGGCGGCTTTGTGCGACCACACGTCAGCGCTCGAATACGCAAACTGGACGGATGCCTGCGAAACAAAAAAGGAAGCAACGAGAAGGATACAGATAGCGATGGGAATGATGATAATGAAGAGTGACAAAAAATCTTCAAGGGGAAGGGATACGATGAGTAGAGGCGTCCGTCGTGAGCATACCTGCGAATCCATTGCGCCAGTCGGGGGTTGCCAAAAGCGGTGGAGTTGAAAGGGAATCTTTGAGGTGCCCCGTACGAGAGGGGAATTGCAATCGGGACACTTAAACAAAGGCCCTGACTGCCCCTTAGGAACTTTGTGCCAACTGCGACAATGTGGTAAACGTGGTTTAGTCGTTTTTTTTCTGGTGACATAACGCACCTGGATTCTCGGCATTTTGCAATCGCGTCTTGAGCCGCAAATGCGTTTGTGTTTGGGATATCGGAATAGTGGCAGTAATTAACTTCAGGGGATAGTAAGCAGCATCGTTTCATTTCAAGTTCAAATAACCGCGAGCTTTCCATGGTAAAGTATTATTTATTAACGTATCCATTCTTCAATGCCACCGCATTATTTCCGAGTGTGACATGTATAAAAGAGTCGTCTAAGGCGCAAAAAAAAAAGAATTTTTGCGTCAAGGAATCATCGAGGACATTAGCAAACATTACTCAACTTTTAAACGTTGAATAAAGGAACGACATTAAGAATAAAATCGGTCATCCTCACTCTTACGACGCTGGAATCAATAAATTCTGACATTATGATGGCACACTATTTTTGTGCCATCTACGGCTTGTTATGACAAACTCTACGGCAAATTTTTCAACTAACAATCGATACTACTGGCTGAGGAGTAAAGTTGAAGGGATCTAAAAAAAATATCGTGCCACGTGTTGGTTTTACTGAGAGGAAGATTTAACGTTCTTCTGGAAAGGGAACACCAAAAAATGCTTCACACCAACCTCACTTTTATGTATTCCTCGCCGTTCCTCCGTGTCAAGCATGGGATTTCCGGGCGGGGTTTCGAATCTATTTCTCTTAAAATCCTTACGATTTAGTCGGATTTTTTTTTACTCGGATGAGTCGTTCAGAGTTACACGCTGCGTGCTGTGGCAGGACGAGCACTCAAGAATGTATAGGAGAGTACGATAAACGAATCCCCCGACAAGGAATGCACACTCCAAGCCCCCTATTTAATTCTTCTTTTCAGGAGAGCATGAGATCGACATTTTGGAAATAACAAATTTGCAGAGAAGTTCTGCAATCGGCTGCTGTAGGGAACTCTTACGTGGGGGTTCTAGCTCGGAATTTCTTCTGACACATTAACTGATCCTTGGCGCCTATTCCCTGAATGTGGAGCCGGTTTTCCGTCCATTTTTAACCAGTGACTATTTCCACATTCCTCCAAATTAACACCACAATGACACCAATTTCATTCCTGGATAAATTCTCCTAAAACCTTTTCTCAGTCACTACCTAACTGAACCTATAAATCCGCAGACCATAATGGAAACTAAAAATGAAACTGATGTGTGTGAGAGAGATTCCTAAGAATGTGTCCTATTCCAAGGGCTCCCTATTTATTTCCATTTCATATGTTATTCTTCTCCTATTCTTTCTCTCTTTCTAAGTATGAAATGTCTTTCTTTAAGATTCATGGAATATGTGTGTCTTAGGTGCCATGGTGGCCTGTGACATGAACATAACTATCAAGTAATATTAATGATACATTGTGTCGGAATATAGCCTTTAATGTAATATAATCAGTTACTTATTGTCAAGTTAATAAGATTACAAAAAGGAACTAGGCTATTCTGACAATAATGAACTTCACATTAAATAGCGACAGGTTTTAGTTAAGTCAAGCTATTTTTTATCTTACTAAGTTCACTCACTGATTTATTCCGTAAATTGGTTTCTAGATTACTTGCAGTTTGAGGAGGAAGCATTTATTTATTACTTAGACGAGAAAATGCTCCGATGACTTTAAGTATTCCCAAAAATCCCTTTAACTTAGGCAACTCTTGGTCAAACGTTCACAAGCTATTTATGTGAAATACTTTGAACACTGCTGAAGTCAAACATCGAGTAATCGTCATTGTATTCGATTGGAAAAGTACGACGACAAAACTGTTGCCTTCTTGAGAAGTCCATCTAAAGATTCTTGGTTTTTTTACCACTGTGTTTTGCCCATCACTTCTGTGAAGTGTTTCGATGGCACCTTCTTACAAGCCCTGTATCCTAGAGGGACAGGAATTGTTACACTTTATTAATAATTAAAAAAATAGAAACTAAAAAGACGAATAAAATCCCAAGAGGAAAGACCTGTGCGCAAATTTCCCAAGACAAGTTTCGGAACACGTGCTCCCGAGTCGAAACAACCATTTGGAGATCAAAAATATTAGTATTCATACACGACACAGAGTGAAGAGTTTACGTTCTTCTCGAGCGGTCAAAAAAATTAGCTCCCATCACCTCGGATACCTGATAATGTTAACCTGGAAATAATACTGAACTGAGAGGACAACCGTATCAATTTGATAAATTAGTTAAAAGGCAAGACACAGGGATTGGCATCAGTCCCGTTTCCCAGGGAACATTGCCCACATCTCTCCTGCTTCCGCCCAGGGCCTAGTGGTTGCCAAAACGTCTCGTGCTTTTCCCTTGACGTTGGCCTCAGCGTGCTTGTGCAAACATTCAACTTTGGGAATGATGGATATTCGATGACCACCACATCGATCCGACTTGGGGACCGGAATTTCTCCCCGCTAACACCGCTAACTCATTGAGAGGCGGGGAGATGACAGTGCGAGATCCACACGCTTTCCTCGTCGTATTCACAAGTTTCGAACCAATTCCTCCCAGAAATTTCGGTAGATTTTTCGAAAACAAAGCCACAAGCGCTTTACTTTTGGGACCATTCGGAAGTAATGGTGCTGGGGCATTTTTAACGGAAGGGAGAGGGTTAGGAATCAATGAGTCGTGAAATAAATGTGGATTTGACGTCCCTGCAAGTAATAGGCAAGTGTGACAGAAATGTGCTTCACTGGTTTTGGCCACGTTGAGAGAATTGACGTGAGTCGAATCACCAAACAAATGCGTGAGAGAAGAGTGAATGGTTTGAGAGATGAAGGGATGGGTCGAGAAAGTTTGCATAAATAAATGTGGTCGTCTCAAAAAGAAATCTCGAGGCGAGGAATATAAAAAATCTCAATAGCAGAGGGATTCGAGAGCCATGAAAAATGGGCAAGGATACAGTATAGCAGTATGGAGGAAGTTCGTAAAATGTATGTACGTAAGTGTGTGTGTGTGTGTGTGTGTGTGTATATATATATATATATATATATATATATATATATATATATATATATATATATATATATATATATATATAACCATAAACACAGTAATCAACCCGAAGGTCGGTTTAGTAGGTGATGGTAGAGCTCACCCATGTACCAAGCCCGACGGCGTGTGAATATTCACACATCAGGGTAGGGGGGCCAGTTCCTTTCCCTGTGCCGGTTATGGTTTCCCAGAAAGATCTGGTACCCGAAGAATCAACTAGCTTGGGTGGAGCTGCAGGTGCCCAGAGTGCCTCGCCCGGGAATCGAACCCGGGACCCTCCAGTCAGTAGTGCAACGCTCTACCCACTGGACCACCGCGACCCATATATATATATATATATATATATATATATATATATATTCTCATATATATATATATATATGAGTAAAAGGGCCACCTTATGGCCCAGAAACGTCCGTGAGTTTCACGAAAGTCAATGGTGGGCACCACAATCATTCTTTTTCTCTTCCTGCCCCAAAAGGGAACGATATTTATTTCCCTCATAATTTCCCAACGAGGAGCACTTTTTAACCATTTACCTGATTACCAAAATACAACACGATGTACGCAGGCAGTTGGTAAGATGTTTATCCCATAAATTTCATGCGGGACCCAGCAAGGAGCAATAGGGCAGGTGAGTTTAAAAATAGAGCTCGTCGGAAGGAAGTTTGGATAAGTCCACTGCGAGGCTTCTTTATGAAACGCTTACACAAAATGGCTTGCGACGTGTCGAAGTAGGATTAAAGGCTTATGGAGAGGGTCTCAAGTGGAGCGAGAAACTGGGACAGTATTGCAATGAATGGAAACCACAGGGACTTGCCTCCCACGACTACCTCGTTCCGATTAATATTTAGGGATAATTTGTAGGGCTCCAAGTTCTCTTTCCTTTCTCTTTCCTGAATATTTTCATGAAAATTCGGGCCCCAATTTGTCGACATTAAATGTTTCTCATTTTATGAGAGTCACCTGTTACTTTTAGAATTATTAGGCAGAGTTTAGCTAGGACTGCCAACTAGAGTTACACTAATCATTAGTGAAAACAAAGCGAGACTAAAATTGATAGCATGATTTTCTCCAACATAAGGTGAACCCTCTTTAATGTAAGGTTTCTCTTTGGTCGTTGGATGACGGTATTTTATCAATGAGCTGATGGGCGTTACGTGAAAATAAATTCATTCTTGCAATTCGATTGGCGAAATCCTACGAACAATATGTTATCCCCGAGGAACGATCAATATGCATAATTTACTCTTCTACTAGAATTTCAGACACTACAATTTCGAGTTCAATGAAAAAGGCACCAAAAGCAATTCGTACTCCATTCACTCTGCGAAAACATACGACAAAGTCATTTCATTCATTTTCACAAAAGCATTATTTAATGCTAACTACCAGGGGGAAAGTGAATGGTTTGAAAATGTAGTGAGAGGCTTATCAGTTTCCCTTCATCAGGCGCATGCTGCTGAGGCGCGCTACCGAGAGAAAATTTAGTCTCACTTCAATTTTACCTCACATCTATCGCAAAAACATGCAAAAACACATTTCTGGTAGAATCTCGACGAGACACAATACGATCACAATACATCAGGTTAAAAATACACGCCCCCTCCCCCTCTACTCCCAGGTTCAAAACAAAGAATATGGGGCCAGCAGGGGACAATCAGGCACGTGATAATCTTCGAGCACTCTCTGGAAGGTAGCGAGTTACGAAATCCCTGCACGTCCTTTTTAGAGATTTTCCACGAAGACGCGGGTAGTTGGTAGATCTCCAACCAGATTTTTGTGCCATACGTTGGCCGGTGGATGGCTTGTGCAGTCGCGAAAAAAAGCCGAGCGTCACGCTCAAATTCGCTGGCAGGGGTTCTTGATGTCGTGATTTTCCTGATGGACGACGCAGATTCAAATGTGTAGGAGTATGCGTTTTGGTATCTGGGTTCTTCAGCTAGAAATTTTACCAAAACCTGTGAAGGTTATTTCGAAGAGTAGTCCTATTCTGAATGTGCACACTGAAAAATACTGGTTTACGCACGTGTATGTGTGTATGTATGTATGTATGTATATATATATATATATATATATATATACATATACACATATATATACACACATATTTATATATATATATATATAAACACACAAACACTAACACAAAAAACACTACACACATAGAAACATAAAAGAAGGACACTTACATTGGATATTTACGTTTCGACGGCACGGCCGTCGCCGTGCCGTCGAAACGTAAATATCCAATGTAAGTGTCCTTCTTTTATGTTTCTATGTGTGTAGTGTTTTTTGTGTTAGTGTTTGTGTGTTTGTGCGTCGCCGGAGAGCGTCTTTTCCAAGTTTATATATATATATATATATATATATATATATATGTGTCTATATATACCTATATATAAGATGATTTCTTCGAAGTAACACGGAAGTGAAATAAAAAACTTAGACAGCAACACACAACATGAGAACACATAAAAGGAACACTCAAACGTAATATCTTGATAATTTCGACGGACTCGAACTCCGTCTTCTTCGGAAGATTAGTTAGGACTCTAAGGACTAGTAGGGCTAGTGACTAGTTAGAAGTCCTAACTAACCTTCCGAAGAAGACGGAGTTCAAGTCCTTCGAAATTATCAAGATATTACGTTTGAGTGTTCCTTTTATATGTTCTCATGTTGTGTGTTGCTGTCTAAGTTTTATATATATACACACACACATACAATATTTATATAATGAGCCGTACACATGCACATGCTTATGCATTATAAAATAGAATAAAGAAGTTAAACCCTTAGAATGTAAATGGGGACACCAAAATAAGACAACGTTTCGACGGTCTCCTCAGAAGAGTAGAGAATACGAGTCATAATGGTTTCACAAATATCAGGAGTCCGATATTTTCTCTTTATTCAACCGCTCTAAATTAAGAGATGTGATGAAGCCATCCTCCTCCAAATACACTCATAATTTTACTTTAGCGTACGCTTAGCAATTGATTGATTCATAGATTTAAAGACTTTTAAATGAATCAAATTCAATGCACGCCATAAAACCAAAGAATGGTTCTGGTGGCATAAAAATGAAATTTCATATCCACGACATATGTGTTATTGAGCGAGTGTACTACACAACATGCTGCATCGGTACACCTGGTGCACGCCTGTTCAGGCAAAAATAACGACAACTCTGCAATGGATTCAATTCAGAATGTGTTGAGCAGAGGAGAGCTGCAACCACTCGTGGAAACTCAAACGAGTTGCACTAATCCAGCGTGGAGCACGGAGGTCCCAGTTGCGAAAAAGCTGGCCAAAATCCATTTCGCGAAATCGATCACACTGAAACGCAATTTACGAAGGAATGCACAGGGATGTCCGAACGCTTCGTTTAAAAGCAGGTATTTTAAGCACTGGGGTATATTTATTGCACCAAACGTGGGTCGGCACTTGCAGGGGAAAAAACGGTAGCGGTTACTACTAGGCAGATCCCACAGAAATCAGTGATAACAAATCGATACGATGTAAATCAATATGCTGCTTTTTACGATGGATTTATGTTGACCATTTTGGCATATTTAAATTTGCATATACAAATTTGCATATATTTTTGTTACGACACACATTCCATGTTCTGGTTCTAAAAAAGGACAAAGAAAAATTGGCTTAGGGCTGCGGATTTTGAAATGCCACTTTCTGGAATCCCGTTTGTCAAAGTGTGAAAGGATATGAAATATTCACGAGGAAGATAAAGAACACTAGTCCTCTATGTAACTGTAATTATTTTCTGTGATACAGAAAAAAAGTGTAACACAACTCATCAAACATGAATCCATAATTAACTAAGCTTCATATACCGTTTTATGCCTTTGTACTATAGATACTGCCGAAATAATTAATAGTAAATATTAATCAGTGGAATCAAAGAATGGGATATTAACATATCTCGGGAAAAACAAAACATAAGAGAGATTTCGAACTGTAAATACAATAATGAAAAAAATGGGCACAAAATTTTTCATTCAATTATTTTGTTTTCTAGTGAAAAGAGTTGACTTGAACAAATCTATTTCCGCATCTATATGAATATTATATTCGAAAACTGATTCGATTGTACTTTCTCGGAATGAATTACTTTAAATTCTTGTTAATATTCACACAAAACTACTTCACTATTATTATGACTCATATAAAATGATACAGAAATACAAATAATTGCAAAGCTCAACACATCCGAGCTCATGCCACTCTTTGTCATTCTCTGAAGAATTACAGAAATACCATCGAAGAGTCTCTTTACCCGTCTCTAAAATATTTTCAGTGAAAAACAACTAATTAGATAAAAGTTTAATTCAAATTCAAATCAAAACGACATGGAAACGTTTTTATGTTGAAAAAAAAAACACAAAAGTATAAAATGTATTCTGAACTCTTTGTTTTAATTAAACTATTTCCATTTTCTCTAAAGCAGTTCGTTGAAATTGCGCCAAATTTAAAGTCAACGCAGGAATTATGACTGCAAAAAACCTTTCCAAACAGTCATTAGGAGAGAATGAAACTCACAAATAAAGACGCATTGATTCTGGCTAATTTTTTTTCAATTGGAGACCATTGTTCGGGGGAAGTTGGATGAAAACTGATGAAAAAATAACACGCAATTAATTCTTAACGGTTTGCGAACACAGATTCGCAGTTCATCCTTCGAATGCATTAAAAAGTCGACATGCGTTTTATTATTTCCAACTGAATGGAGTCAGGAATGATATACAGGTAGGTACGTGATAGAAGGGGAGAATTTACGATAAACAAGGAAGGGGAAGATGAATCGTTTTTATGACAGCTGATACGTGCAAGTAAAAGAAGAAGGTATAATAAGATACGTGGGGGGACGATTTTTCTAACTCCTGAAGAGGGTTTGTTAGACGTGCATTAAAACTCATGTATCCACATACAACATACTCCATAGAACGCCTACGCTGACGAACACCCCAGTACTTCCTAGGTACATTTTACCCTAAAATTCCAATTCGCGATAAGGTGATTAAGTTGCGGCTGCAAACACTGTAGAACTGGATAAAGCATCCTCTCAATGTGATTTGGACTGAATCATCCGGAGGTAGTTGGGATGGAGGGCACTTGAACCGGCCGACAAAATTGTGCTAAAAAGCATTAATGACTCACTTTTCCACGGGGGAAAAGCGATTCATTATTGCTATCACTAGGGGAATGGGAAGGGGAGGGAGGTGACGCGATAAGGGGGTTATGCAAAGAGGTGGGCGAGTTGTTTGCTATCTGTTCTCTGTATGTTCTGTTCTCTACCACCGAATAGAAGAGAAAAATTGTGCGGCGGAGCTTGCGACAGAGCGTTCCCGGACATTGCGCGTGGACTTGATTTTTCGCGACGTCATACTCCTAACAGTGCGAGAGGAAGGAATACGAGTATACTGTGAGGTGGCCATCCACGCTGAGGGACGGGTTGGATGGTTTGTCTCGTGACCGGTTAAAGAGGAGGTTTTCGGCAACCGATTCCGCGATACGAGAGCCGAGAATCGACACACATCTACCACACTGCAGATAGACGGGGCCTGCAGTACGAGATATAATTTATATCTAATTTATCCCCTCCGATTTAATATACTAGAATATTTCTGCAGTGGGTAAAATTAACGCTAGTTAATGAAAATTAACACTGGTATATTTGTGTACTTATTGGTGTGGATTACCCCTCTGATGACCACCTTTTTTACTGTTCAGGAATTTTCAGTGCATGTTTTACCCTTTCCCTCGACTTTTAAGCACCCTTAATCTTCCTTGTCCCTTACCCTATCCCCCTTGTGCTTGCACCACCTGCCGTACACTTTTTTGGTGGAACGAATCCTTGAACCAATAAAACACGGTGCCATGTCTGTCACGTTTCCTGTGCCTTCTTAAACTTCTGACACTGAATATTGCCTACTCTCTTGGTGAATCAAGAGACTCACAATCTAATTCTTCCAAAATACTCGTCACGCTTATTCTCCTCTCAAAGAAAATTCAACAAAGTCTAACAAGATTTTCTCTCGACCTTTTCCAATTCCTTAATTAACGTTTTCTCCCATGGATTCCAATTAACTGCTGTATATTCCAACCGTGGCTTAATTTAAGGAAAGTTAAACCTCTCTTTTACCTTTTCATTTCATTTTCCTACCTCCTGCTTAATGAAACCTAGTTTCTTTCAGGCCGATCCGCAAATGTATCTCTAACTCCGATGCCCTCATCGGTATATGTGTATCCAATAAAATGCTGTCAAGAAAATTCCCCTTTCAATATTTATAATCATTGGGAAACTTTTGGAAAAATAAGTTGAGAAACTCTCAACTGAAAAAAAAACTGTGACATGAGTACAATCCCAAAGCCAAATAATGAGTTTCCCCCAAAATCTACGCACGATATCTCAAAAACGTAAATTTTAGAAATGGCCATCCTATGCATGTCCTACCTCAACACCATTAATTATCATTTCTACCGTCAGCAGACCCCTAGGGAGCACCAGAACACGCAAATCCTTCCTCTTAACACGTCAAAGTTGTACTCCGTGGGGAGGGATAATATAAATAGGAAGGTCAAATAAAAAAGGATAAGGTAAAACTTTTTAATTTGACTTTTCTGGATGAATATAATTTTCCTCAGCAATGATTAATTTTTACGTTTTAATTTTAGCGCTGGTGAGGCGACGAAGGCAGCATTTTCTAATCATCCCCAAAATATTCATCATGGTGCGCTCGCCTCACCATGGGGAACCTGCTCTGAGGGAAGTGAAGTGAGGAAAACAGTGGCTCGTTTCCCAAAACTCTTAGGTTAGTTAACAAATCTTCGTGATCCGCACGTACGGAGTCTGTGGTTGGTAATAATGTTTGTGGTACTTTTTATTTGTACGCATAGCAATATACGTGCATTTGAAATTTTTATATTGGGAACATTTAAGAATGTTCTCGGAGGACTTGCAGTTTTGGGAAGCGGAACTCGGGTCACTTGGGACGACGTTAGGATAAAGGTCCCACGCAAATTAGGATGGCCCTCTCTGCCTCTGTCAGCCTCTGTCAGTCCAGACCCAATCAGGAGCGCGAGTATAGGAGCGGACTAAAGGAGAGGGGAGACGAATGTGGCTGTGATCACCATTGGCCACGGGCCAAGCACAAATGGACTCCATGAACTCGATGCAAACGCTGCTAATCCACTAACTACCACGTGACAATTACGAACTCCATTGTTAGCCGGGGATTGCTTATTCAGGAAAGACTTTTTAAGTTGTCGAGCATGAGGAAATTTTGACGCAACGCCCATGAAGATTCCTGATTTTTATGAGCGCACCAATGAAGGACTTCCTAGGTCGCCACGTCAAAACATCGCTCCGGTCAATACTCCACAATACTTTCCTCGCTGAATAAGCATCCTGAAGGATTTAGAATGTCGACACCCTGTGGACAATTGCGGAGGCGCCAACGAAACGACGGTAATTGAATGTCTGGCCTATTGGAACACTCATGAAGACACTCCAACGAAAAACTATTTTAAAAAAGAGCGACAGTTTATGCGTCAAATTTGACACACGTTCACAGAGAGAATAGCACTTAATTGAAACCCTCCTAGCGGAAGTCCCCAGATGAGGATAATGGTATGATGCATACATCTTTATAGCAATTGCAAAAATATATTTATTATTTGCAGAATGTTATCCAAGTATGATAAAACATGTTTAAGACTAATCTTATCATTAACAACTGAATGTTGTCACACGGATCCTGAAACTCTGGCCTCATATTTTCCACCATATTTACGAGTTTTCTGATTCTGCTTTGTTAGAATTACATATAAAAGCATTGCAACCAGAACTACTACATTTTGGTGAGGTAGGTAATCATATGAGTGACTAATTGAAAGGCTAGGCGAGTGCCTTTCATATATGTATTGTCCACTCTCACCTCTTATTTAGATAACTTCAATCAAGGAAAAGCAAACATTAATTACTCCCATGCCAGGAATAAACTGCAAAATGTCGAAGGCGAAATCATATGGCGTCTAACTAATACTTAATGTTAAATGAGGGTATATTAATTACATTTCTCAAATCAAAATGTAATATTTATTTCACTTTTTGTATTCATTTGTAGATTTTGATACTCTGAAAGAGTTTTTCAGGATGTATTGAAATTCGTTTACTTATGTTAGCCAATTATTTTTACCAGGTAAAAAAGAAGAGTAAACGAATTTATCTCCTTTACTTCTGTCAACAACTAATCATTTGTAAATATAGCATAATGTGCGTATTAAATCATCATTATAGACTACCAATTCAATGATTTCCTTTGCGTTATGAAAAAAGATTAATAAGGAAAAATATTAATCGCCATGCAATTTACTAAATCTATATATTGAAAAGTTCCCGAGGTAATATCAATTTGAGACGTGTTTTAATTTGACATATACGGAGGCGGGTCAACAGAAACTAGTTATAGATGTTTCGCATACAGTGATTAAGGCCAAATAAAACTAAGTGTACGTAATAAATTGAATGAATGCGACTGAAATGTTTGATTATTCCCAAACTATTCGCGCCGCGACTTTCGAGTTTGATTGGTTCGCTCAGACCCCGACTCCACGGCAGTTTATTGCCCCGATTCCTCGGAGCAATCAAATGTCGACGGACCCACGACTCTCCGCCTCACTGCGTGGGCGCGTGGGAAGCGAGCCTTATCGCACAAACAGCGGTGCGTTTCTTGCGCACGGCAAACACCATGCCCGTCAACCGAGGAATATACGTATTTACCTCTTCCGCCCCCCCCCCCCGGCTATTTGAACGGGTGTGTCCACCACAAGCATTGAGCCGACGTGGGAAAGGGTGGACGCTCCCCCTAGCAGTGTGTTCGCCCACGCGATCTGCTCCATCGGCTTGCCCCCGTGACGCGATGTCCTATCAGTCCAAACAATGGACTCTTGCCGCATCAATGGCCTGGTGCCGTTTCAATTAAAATTCGGACCGGTCCCCTCGACAGGGCGACAGAGAAAACAACCACAGAGTAGGCTGCGGAGGTGTAGCAGGACCGCTATATCTAACAGTATCATCAGCCAGGCAATAACATCTCGGATTTGCCTCAGATACAAATATGTCAAAATTCGATGTATTTCGAGATATTTCATAATAAATTAAATTAACTTTGAGAATCGGGAACGAACTAAAAAGGATCTCTCATTGACCTTTGTCTCAAATGTGAGAGGTCGTGGAAAAAAAGTGTTTTATTTACGGTTTTAATTAAATTAATTCTTGTGTTTTGTGATATTATACATCTAATTTTGTATTCGCGTACATTCCTCATTTTTCCTGTATTCGGCATCTATTCTAGACATGATCTCATTGTTTTGAACATGTTATTTTTCCATTTAGATATGTCATAAAAATAGGCAGTTTTGTGTGGGATATATAAGTGTATCTTTAGTAATATAAGCGTATTAATTGTTCACATCTTTACTAACTAGAGCCTCACATTACGTTTTGGAATAAATATTATTATGCTGCATATTATTTTATTAATATATAAATATAAATAAATATTAATAACTAATTGGTGTACGGCGTTGCTGCAGAATTTGGGTTTTGACATTCTTTGACCTCTTCAGGTGGATGAAAATATTTCCTAATGATCTTTTCTCATTGAATAAACCTTCCAACAGCTGCGATCGAGTGTTCACATTCTCACAGCCACCCCGGAAAAAGTGGTTGTATTGGCTTGATGCGGGAAGACCAAAACATATTCGACATAAAATAATTTCAACACTTTCCGTCAATTTTCGCTCGCAGAGTTTGCAAAAATTATTGCCATACGATGATGTAACCCGTCGCGACAAATTTTAGTAACTGAGAACTTTAATATAGATTTTGTGAAATTATCGATCCATTTTGAGGTTGTTTAAGTGTCATTCAAGCACCGGCAATGCGTCTGACCTCCTTTGGTCGTGATAACATTTCATTCAACCTCAACAAAACATTTAAGCGTTTTTGGTTACATAAATTCGACCAAACGTGCACAATTTGCCCTACTTTTTGGCCTATCTGTGTGGGTTCCCCATTATGAAAGCAATTAAAGAAAAATTAACGCAATAAATTTTGCCCTGTGTTTAGTACATACGTGATTCTTTCAGATTCGGCATAACACTTTTCCTCATGAAAAAAATAGTTGCCGCAATAATAAAATTCCATTGTACACGGTTCTATCATTTTGAATTTGAGAACTTATGCAGTCTATTCTGCCATTGGACTTACTGCCCTGTCCTTAGAACATTTATACAATAAAGGAATACCACAATTTATCATCACATGTATGCACGTGCGATCATTTGATATTTTAGACAATCGAAATACATACATCATGGGAATTTAAAATCGACGAAAATAATATGGAAGCCTCAAAAATTTCCAGATTTTTTTTTTAACCTTGACTAAATCATGCCTTCCAAGACAATTGAAAATCCCTGAATGATCCTAATTTTGTACTTCTTAAGAAATTCTGGTCTCATTCACAATAGTTAGAAAAGTCCAAATAAATCCCACACATTTGACAAATGATGTTGGTTAATCAAGCGGGATTTGGACCATGTATTCTTTAGGCAGCAGCCCAAATCTGTACTTACTAGATAAGTATCACGTGTATTGCAAGACGAGACAATTTCAAGGGATAAGCATGACCGAGGATGCTAAAGAGGTTTCATATATTAAAGAAATTCAAATTTTAATTTGACTAAAAAAATAAGTTGCAACGCTTCTTTTGTGAACGCATAAATGAACCTTTTCTCCCAGTTTCACATCTTGTAGGTTAACTTAACATTATCTGCAACTGTAGACTTGGGTGTTTGCAGATTACTTCCAAGAGTATCAGGAGCTATGAAGCATACTTTTTCGGCCACCCCAACTATCCTTGAAATTTCTGTTGAACCCATGTTCAGAACCAGCATATTCTATTAGGCAGTCTTGATCTCGTATCCCTTAGGATTTTTTTCCGATAGATGAGAACACCCCTCTCTTGTGTGCATTCTTTAAAAATTATATCGCAAACATTTCTCTTAACCAAGAGTATGGAAATAAATGTATATTTGTTATAAAGTGCACATTAAGTAGGAATATAATTTTGCAATCTGGGGAACATGGGTGCTTATTGGTAAAGAGGAAAAGAATAGGACCGATGAACTGAGTGAAGGGAGGCAGGATGTGTGTGCAGCTCAAGAATGGTTTATAGTAATCTAGGTTTTACAGTAATTATTTAATGACGTGTTCGATGGGTATTATGAATGCAGCAGTTCTTTGGTAGTGGATCATTAAAATACTAACCTTGACCGGCAGACTACTCTTAATAATAATAATAAAACTAACCTAAGTTAACTACTTTCTTCCAAGTGGTGGGTGTCGAACTACATGAGTTTCCTGTTTTCTCTTGTATGGAATAGGCAAACAATTTTATTATTCATAGTAGATATATTCCGGGAGGAAATACTTGCTCACTTCGTGTTTTTTCATACGATAAGAATGCAGATGAGTTGTTTAAAAAAAATTATTTTCTCTTATTTACACTGGAGAATAGTTCAATATGCATCTAATTGCATACGTTCCTTGTGCTTATTATTGAAACCAATTACGTCAACATCTTTGTGATTTTTCGCGTCAATATTTCAGGAAGAAATATTTTGGCTCTCTGTCTTTTGCAATTCTCTAAGAGTTGAAATTAATTTCTAATTTTAATCTTCTCCTCCTTCCTAGGTTCACTGGTTATAAGTTTTACTGGCCATTTGCCTCGTTAATTCACATCATTCTGGATGGTACTTGCCGCAGTGGGAACATTATTCTGTTAGTTGGGACATGCCGCGGAGCAAACATTATTCTATTAATTCACCATTCCAGACAAAACGGGTGCTCTTTCCCCACTCGGCTCCCCCCCTGACCGCCGGTCGTCCGGAGGCCCTGCAAATGTTCGCAGTCCCCCGTATTCACACCCTCCCTCCCCCTCCCAGCCCTAATGGGAAAATTGGCTCTACCCTGCCGCCCGGTTGACGACCCCATCCGCTCCAACCGGAGTCGAATCCACGCCTCCAAATGACGGAAGACGAAGGGGGGAGAGGTGTTCTCCCCCTCAAGGGTGGGGGGAAGGGGGGGGGGGTGTTGAGAGGAGACGGGGGTGCTACGGCGCCTGCGCGCTACATCGTTCCCCTGCGGAGGGGCGCTTTCTGCACTAGACGAATGCGCGGCCGGTTGCAGAAGTGCAGGGATATACAGACATTGATTATCCCCCGTCGTTTTACATGAGGGTAGGGGGGGAAGGAGGAGGAGACAGGAAGGGATGAAGAGGGACTTTGTCCTCTACTGACTGACGTATATTCACGGACGCTTCGACGGAGGCGCCGACTTGAATGCAGTGCGACGGCGTCTGGACGTCTGTGATGCAATTTCCGTCGAGACGACAGTAAAATCACGTCTCATCTATATAAGAACGAGCTTGATATGAAAACTGTCTGTTGTGTAACCGCGGGGAATTCCATGCGATACAAATTTTCAATTTTACTCTGAAGATATGACTTGACCTTCCTTCAGTACCTTTCACCTGACTTCAGGACTACACTCTCGGGGAATTAATGAATCTTGCAAAGTCAATAATACGTATATAGTTTTGATGATGGGCGAAGCGGAAGGTGAAAGTAACATGTCTCTTTGTTTACATCATACCGTGAAATTTTAAGTTGATTATTTATTTTTAAAAAAATTAACATAAAATTTTCCTGATAAACAGAGCACAGGCGTTTATAAAGTTGAAAAACAAGTGTATTCCATGGACTTATTATAATATACGAGTCAATGTAACATTACGAAAATTCACTTTTCTTAAAACTGCTCGTAATCATTTAATTGGCGTGACTGTCTAGTGGGAAGAATATTCGCCTATAATATTCGTCGTGTGGTCCAGGGTTCTAATTTTGTTATATTAACGTAATATGGGAGATTTTCTCACTACTGACACTTCGCGGTGAATCGCTAGTGCGACCCCCCTCCCCCTAACGTTGATACACACACACCCTCCTTTGCCTTTTTACCCTTTCACTAAGTGCAAAAGAATATTATCTCCGAGGGACTAGCATTTCAGCGGAACTTACCCTTAGCGGAAAGCGGGAACTCTATATAGAAACCGGAAGACACTAGTGATTACGGTTTAGTTGTCACCAAGGACAAGGTCAAGATCGTCAGGAATCTTGAAAGCCTTCTGTATATCTCCACGGTCGACGAAATACGTTAAGCACTTGCTCACTCGAGAGGACGTTCATTATATGTCTCATACTTTTCTTTGCCTATGAAGCACGTCAAATTATTAAAACCGTGAACTGTTACAAAAAAGACAATCCGCGTTATATTAATATAAGATTGAATTTAAATCCTCATTTTATTTGCTAACAAGTATTTTATTCCATGTTATACTAAAGCACAGAAATCGCGTGGCAAAACTAGTACCTTTAAAAACCATTTCCAGGAATTTTTAAAGCAATTCTAAAATCTCCCTTTAACCTTTTTCCCGCAATTTCCTGTGCATGACTACAGGTTTGTGACCACGGTAAAACTGAAGGCTGACATAATATCGTCATGGCAAATGAATTCCTGAATGCTCATTTGTGTGTGTTACTCGGTAAAAAATATAAAATACAATAGCCTTCAAAATAGCCACTGTCTCACACTTATTTAAAAAAGGCGACAGAGAAGATGCGAGTAATTACCGACGCATCCCTCTAACATCCATCTCATGCAAAATTTGTAGAGCATATAAATGTAAGTTCAATCATGAAATATCTCGATTCTCAGAATTCATTTACAAAAATCAACACGGTTTCCAAAAGGGTAGATCTTGCGAGATCCAACTCGTACTTTTCGTTCATGATACTTTGGTTTCAGGACAAAATAACGTGCAGGTCCATGCTATATTTCTAGATTTTAAAAAGGCATTCGACAAAGTCCCTGATAAAAACATGCTCCAAAAGTTGAGAATTGATCAAATTGAGTAGGAAAAAGTTGGGATTGATAAATGTGTAATAAACTGGATAAATAACTCTTTAACCGCCACGATCAAAGGGTCGTAATAGGCGGGGTATCATCGGGCACGGTAAGCGTAATATCAGGTGTCTCACAAGAAAGTATTATTGGTCCCCTATTGTTCCTTTTATACATTTATTATATCGGGCCTCAGGTTTCCAGTAAACTTAGGCTATTTGCTGGCCTTTCCCTGATTCACAGGGAAATATCTCGTCATGAAAATAGAATATTGTTAGCTAACGACCTAAATGCAATTCAAAAGTGGCGCAAGACATGGCCGCTGGAATTAAATTTGAATAAATGTGTTTCGATAAATTTTTGGAGGAAAGGTATTAACCCGAAAACACACTATAAGGGGAACCAACATAACACACGTGGACTCGGTAAAATACTTGTGTGTAACGATAACTAAGCATATGTCCTGGGGAAAACACATTTCTGAAATTTGTGGAACAGCTAATAAAAAGTTAGGATTCATTTAAATAATACTTGGTAATTGTAATGAAAGGATCATGGAGCTTTGAAATTTCGCGTTAGTTAGGCCCCACCATTGAGTATACTGCAATTGTATGGGATCCTCATGAAGTAGGCCTAATTTTGGAACTAGATCGGTTGCAGTGTAGAGCAGCTAGGTTTGTGAAAATTTTAAATGAACAAGGTAGAAATGTAACGAGACTGTGGGAAGAATTAAGATGGGAGCCACCAGTTGGCCGTAAGCTTATGCGTTATACAGGTCAAATTTACTGCGACAAATTGAGGTAGGCTTATCTGAGGATGTTAAAGACAGATTACAGGCCCCGAATTACTATGGTAGATCAGATCACCAACGTAAAATCAGGGAGATTTATTGTAGGAAGGATAAATTTAAATGTCGTTTTTTCCTTGAACCATTAGAGATCAAAATAAATATGACAGCAATCGCGTAGGAGAAAAATAGAATTGATAGTGTATATATTACGTATATTATATCCTGCAAGTTTCATCCTACATATTTTTCATTTCATTTGATAGACCCATCTTTTTAACATTTCTGCAGCATGATTAGAATATTAGTATCCTTTTATTGAATATTGTTGCATGTAAGTACTTTATTTCTCGTGATTAAAATTTAAATATACATAATACCCCGCAACCTGCCGCAAGGGGTTGTGGCGGGGTTTGTTAAGTCACTACACGTAAAAGAGAACAAAACCATGTGAAAAATGAAAATATTAATGAAGACCTACAACCACATTGGCGTATATACTCGTGCAAAAATCCTTTCAACTAACACGCATGCAAATACATTTACTATCATCTAACAAACAAATGGACCTTAGAATGTAGTAACAAATTTAGCGAGTGCATGATAAAACTAATATTATTTATGTGGAGGTAACATGATTTGGGTTTGCATGTGGTTTTATTATGTTTTACGGGTATTCCGCGGCGGCTTGCGGGGTATTATGTTGATGTATACGATATGTTGGTTGATGGTATATGTATTTGCATATGCAACATGCATGTGGGTTGAGAAGGTTCTTACTTGAATATATTTGTCTTCTTGGATGTAGGTTTGCCTATGTTGGTTTTGCATGTGGTTGTAATCACTTTTACGGGTGGTGGCCTAATACCCCCCGCCACACGCCCCTGTGGTGGCTTGGGGGGTATTATGTAGATTAGTAGATGTATTCTACATCCACAAAAAAGGTGTTTGACGGGGGCTGCAAGCACCAGGTGAAATGGTTCATCTACATCTACATAATAGCCCTCAAGCTGTCGCATGGGCCTGTGGCAGGGAGAGGTAAGTTACCACCCTGGTTAAGGGCTAAGGGTGTTTAAAAAAAAAACATTCACTCAATATCTCCGAAAAGAGGAGCAAATCCCAATATGTGAGAGCGGAAAACTCATTCACGGACACCGAACCAACACGAAATCACGAATCTCATAGGCATCCGGTCGATGCTGAAAGATATCAAATCCACTCGAAGCGAAACCTGTTCACGACTACCCTCTCCAAATATTTCCCGCGGATCCATGTATCGGTTTACCCATGAGCTGGCTTTAGTGCCGCCCTAGGAATTCCCCTCCTCACGACTCAGGTGGAAAGACAAGGTCCCCGTCGTGAGTCATGAACACTCCCACCCTTGCTCGCCCCGCTCCAAAATCCATCAACCGGTTTTCAGGACAAACAAGTGCGACTCCTTTCCAGGTTGGGAGTAGTTTTCCAGGTTTCTTTTTGCCCCACTCCCTCCCCCGCCTCCGGCGTAACTTGAGATTTACGTGAAAAATCCGGTTAAACTCCCAACATCCGTCAAAATTTTCTGTTCTGCCCAAGGCGAGTTGCCACCCTCCCGCAGGAAATATAACCGGCTGTGCATTCAACATTTGTTACTTACCTTTTCCATTGAGTGAAATCGCATTCGGATAGCAGATAACACGGCCCGATAGTTGCAAAATGACGGAAATGGGTTATTCGGCGATTAAGACAGATAAAAGGACGGCGGAAGGAATCAGTAAATGATACGGTACTTATACCGCCGCGTTAAACTCAAAGGATATCGGTCCATATTAATACCAAAAAGGGTCACGCCACTTACAGCGTTATTAAACTAAAGATAGTGTGCAGGACTAAGTGCACATAAAACAATGAATAATCACAAAACATCGGTGGTTCGACGATATAAGAAAAAGGTTTGGGTTAATGTGCCAATTCAGTGAACACCCATGCTATCAATGATATTGATACAATTATTATTTGAAATTATGAATATAGCATTCTTTAGAAGTTAAGGAAAAAGTTATTAACCTGAATTTTTAAATTTCATATAACTTTTAAACATTTCGATGACAACTCTTGGATTAGTTGGTTCATCAATCATTGGTTGAATAAAGTGAAAGAATGTTTTAACCTGAAATGGAATAAGAATTATCAAAGAGGTTTCGTTCCTAAATCGAAATATCGTTCATGAATTCTTTCCATATTTGTGATTCATATTGATTTACAGTCGTTTTATTGCTTTACACATTGCACAAGAAGATTATAAATAGTTCAAGTAGTAAATAGAAAAAAGTTCAATGATCTATTAAATCTGTATACATTCAAAGTCTTGCAGTAGAATGAATAGAACTTTCCCCTCCTTCCTTTCCAGTTCTATGAACTGTCTGGATACGGTGGAGGTCTGTCATATAAATGGTTGTGGTTCATTTTCATTCCCTTCTTCTACGTATAACAAAGAACTATTTTATTGGATGAAGCCGTCACTTGTTTTTAACTAAGTTTTCCGCCAGGATGTTTAAATATGCACGTGTTTTTGTAAATTTCAAAGTGCACTTTTTAAAATGTAAATTTTAAAGTAAAGATTTTCAGTAAATGTTTTTCCCCTTTTCCATTCCTCTCCTTTAATCTCCCTTATCCCCTACCTGGTGCTTGCACCCCCCTGCCACACACCTTTTTGGTGGATTTCGGGGTATTTTTGTATATGTAGCGAGGTGGTTTCGCAGGGGAATATAAAATTATCACATTCAGGAACATTTTTCACCGCAATTTCCTCGTAATCACGGGGATTAGAGTAATAACACAAACCATATTCCTGAAAACAATTACAAGAAACGATTAAAAACTAAGTTCTCGGCGCATTTTCACAAAAAATTCTGTTAATTAACTCTGATTTTAAAGGAAAGGGGAATTAATTCCTTGAAGTTTATTCCTTTCATCTCTCGATCGCTCCGGGGCGCAGGGCACTGAAATGAATTTCGAGGAAGGAAAACAATGGCTCCCACGCAGTTCAATTCGAGTGGTAATCAAGCATGAGCATTCCACAAGGGAGTTTCCTCCAAATAACATCATGACCTAAATAAGCATCATCATCGGTATTGCAATTGAGATTAATTTATATTATTAAATATACACATTGATTTGAATAATAAGCATCTATGCATCCAAATTAATGTAAAACAAATTAACAGAGGCGTACTTGAGGATGACATCATTACGAGGAAATTCTCTCTGAAAATTTACCCAATTAATTTAACTGTAACCTAGGAATCTAGCGGAATCTTCAAATAAATAGTGTGTGGTGCACTCAATTAGAAATCACTTTGATATTCAGTATCCACGTATTAAAAATATTCGAATCCTCCCAACAATTTAAATCAAATTAACCTATTCTTAAACTTACTTTAACGCATGTTATAGTGGTACTTAACTATGAATGTAGAAGGAATACTTAATTTGAATATATTGTTTTTCATTAAGTATCATTCTGTATAGTGTATTTATTAATTTGTCAGTAATATTCAACAGTGTTATGGTAGGATTTTCACGGACCCAGGAACTCGGTGCGCATTACTGTGTTACACAGCACAGTACTGTGGAATACAAGAATGAAGGAAAGGATAAAAATGCATTACAACAAACGACTTAACTGCTAGGATGAAAACAGCGAGGAGGCATATCTTACCAGATAAGCCTCTGAAGACGGCTTCTTCCTTTCTGAACGGTCAATCACGCTTGACACAACGGAAGCACGCTTTTTGCTACTCATTTCTGTACTTAATTTTCTATCTATGAAAAGTTAATTGCTAATCCCAATTTAATTGATTTCTAGGGTCCAATAAAATAGGAAGAGAGAAATTTCCAAAAAAATTGGCAAATTACGAGAGGACGACATAGCCTGGGAGTTGTAACGCTTTGCAATAAATAACTAAAAAGTGTAGAGAGATAGAAATTTGGTTTTTACCTAAACGAGAAAGATGAAAAACTATCAAAAATGCCGGTTTTAATAAAAATGTCTACTTAGAATTACAGACTTACCACTTATTTCCCTATTACAGTTATTGCCATCTTAAATTATTTGTAACTAACCATATAAAATTCAATAAAAAAACCTAGTTGCCAGGTAAAAATGCCTAACCAAATCATGGCAATTAACCCTAAGGTTGGTTGACCAGGCTAATATTAAAACACAATTAGCACGCAAAATCAATCACAATTGGGGAAAATTGTACTTTTTTTTAGGTAATCTAACGGTTAAGGTAGGTTTTTGGATGGACACAACTATCAAATAAACATTTTGTAACTCCAAACAAAACCCAATTTAGCAACCTAATCTACATCAGATCCCTCTTCATCTCTGTGTACTTCTTTCCTTCCTTCAACCCGTCCAACATCCATATCCTGTTCCTGCCCTTTCCTCGCTTGCCCAACATTCTCCCCTCTATTACCTTCTTCAACATTCCACTACCACTCAATACGCCTTTCATCCATTTTTCCTGCCTCCATAGGATTTCTCTCAACAAACCCCTCTCCTCACCCACCATCTCCAGTACTTCCTCATTTGTTTTCCTTTCGGTCCATTTCACTTTCTCCATTCTTCTCCACACCCACATTTCAAAAGCCTCCAATCTACGTCTATCCTCCCGCTTCAGTGACCACGTTTCCGCACCATACATAGCTACGCTCCATATCAGAGTTTTTACGAGTCTTGTCTTAACATCCCTACTCAACGTCCCCGTCATCAACTCCCTCCTCCTTGAGAAAGCCTCCTTGCCTAGCGCAATTCTTCTCCTTACGTCCCTACCACTTTGACCGTATTGGTCCAAAACACTTCCGAGATATGTAAACTGTTCTACCTGCTCTATTTTTTCCCCTCATATTTTAATGTTTAGCTTAGCCTTTTTCTTTCTTTAAAATCGCATAACCTTTGTTTTATTAATATTGATTCTCATCCCATATTTATCACACTGAACCTCCAATTCACTCAGCAATGCTTGCAACCCCTTGGCTGACTGAGCAACTAATGCTTGAAAATTGTACTACAGTATGCAAATCCTGCATTGAAGTCCATGATAGATTACGCAGACATCAATGGTGAGTGTGCGATCCTCGGACCTTTCATATGATTGCAATGGGTTTTCAAATGCGAATTCCAATTAACTAGTTCTGAGAGTAGTTGCTTTAGACTAATTACCTGAAGAGCAGCTGATTTCTCCAGTACGCTAGACTGCCCAACCAGTTCTTCGCAGCTGTTCAAATCCACCATGTCTTTCGGGAAGAATTGCTGCAGAAAAAAGAAAACGGAGTCGTGTGAGCATCCATGTACTTAGTCTAATGCTTTCACTTCAATTACATTCCTAACCGATTTACTCTTCCGTGAAGTAAAAGGAAGGAACGGAATATCTTTCTCCTTCGCGTGAAACAAGGCGAGAAAATATGGCACACAGGCGATCGAAAGGAAAGACAATGGGGATAAACAATAGCGATCATACGAATGACAAACTAAGAGAATATCACAAAACAAATTCAGTGTTTTTAGCGAATACTCAATATGTTAAAGCATGGTTTCATTAATTCTTTTCCGAGTGTAACTCACGTTGAAAATATGCCGGGGGAATTGAAGCAGTTGGCATCAATCCAGATCTTTGAAGAAACACATGGTAGAAGTTATTACCGTAAATATTACTCATAACAAATAGCTAAAAAGTTAGTTCACTTTATACACTTGCATTGAAAAATAATTCTGAATCTCTCTCAATTATATCAAGCATAAAAATTGCTACGGTAAATCAGTCTTACCGGATTCATCATTTCATTTCACGATATCACATGGATAATGCATAAGAGACACAAGCTATACACAATACTTGTATTTTGTATAGCTTGATTATTGCAATTGATTTGATTATTGCAAAACTAAATGATTTATAAATGTATGTTTTAATCAGGAGTGGAAACAAAGGAAAACTCCATAAATCATCGAACTAAATTCTGTACAGAAAAGATTTCAAATTTCAACATTTAAAAAATCATTATTAATGATAATATTTAATAATATAAAACTAATGGAGACTTTGATAGCGAGGTAGGTACATTCTACACTTATGGAGTTGAATGGCTAATGTATTAGCAAAAGTATTTTTACGGAATGCTTCTACGGTTCCAATAAATAACAAAATTCCTTATGAGATTCTGAATGTAAATGCATTCGTATCAATAAATTACGACAAAAAGCTTATTCTTTTGAGTCGTAATACCCTTGACTCTGAAAATAAATTAATCATAGCAGCAGAGAGGAAAATTAAAGAGAAAAGAAAATGAAGCAGCTCATGCACATATTTGCATTTCACACTGGAACTTTGGCAACATATTTTAGGCCCATGACTTTAAAAAAAACAATGGGCCTAAGATAAAATTTTAAAAATTGATTTACGGTGGAACAAATGAGAATGGAGTCATAGAAAAATGGAGAAAGAAAGAAGAAAAATCGTAGGGATTCCCAATTGTACGATCCGTCAAGAAACGCTTAAGTTGGCACCAAGTAATTCATCCACTCTGGTGAATAATACTTTTTTCTTGGCAGTGCAACTGAAGCATATAGTACATCATGATAAAAGGACACGGACAATATATGGCTTCACATTTTTTCTCAATTTATTTTTTATGTACTATGCTTTTTTGCATAAAATGATTCAATATGCCAAATAAGATGAACGATTAGACAAGTGAGTAAATTTGTAACTAAAAATAACACTATAAAATAAATTCGTCGACCACAAAAATATTCACGACAAAACATATCTCGGTTTCCATGCTTTCAAAGGATTTGATATAAAAGATTCTCTACCTTTAATTTCGTCATCGTCTTTAAGGTGACAAAACGTCTTCGGCGAACAATATATTACCTTTACACGACCGCAAAATGATCAATTGCTCAATATTCAAAGCTGACCGACTTGGTTTGAATAAAATCCTGAGAAGATTTCGTTCAGTCAACAAAGTCGGAGTAATTAAGTTATTTTTTTCCATGGAATTTGAGTCCTTAGAATGTTCCCTCTTCCTTATTACACTCGTATGATATGAAAGAAAACATTGTTTGCCATTATTCGGGAGAAGGCAGAAAAATAAACTCATTACTCAACGATAGTTCATCTAAAATAAATGCCATAAATAAATTATCCACAACTTTTGACGTGAAATATAAGTTAATAATTCTACAATACACAACAGTAGAAGTTAGTAACGATATGGAAATTATGGAAGTAATAACGGGATATTTACAAAGAATAAGTAAAACTAAATTGAATCGACTATTAAAATATCTTATAAATATATCGTGACGAACTTTACTTTCTTGAGAATTTCATCTTACCTGAGGGTTGTGGAAAAACTCGTATTTCCTGAAATCCTTCCTGAAGATAAACCGTTTCTCGGATCTCCGTCCAAAAGCCTCCATCTCATGGTGAACAGCCAACACGTCTTCATGGTCCTCAAGGCTCCTTTCTGTTCCAGAAATAAATAAAATGGGCAAAAATTAAAATTTGGACAGATGAGAAGGAAATGCGTTGGTTTTGGAGGGGGTGAGTGAACTGGTGTATCACTTCAAAAGAAAAAGTGTGCGAGTTTCAATAGAGGGGAAACTACATTGAAGCTCTTTGAAATTATAAAAGTGAAACTTTCCGAACAGAATGGGATCTTCGATGATCGGTAAAAACATTTAGAGCGAAAACGTTTTATTAGAAAAACCAAACAAACCGGTGATACCACACAATACAAAAATACAATATCCTAAATATTTAGACCAGATTAAACTACATACGAACTTTGGCATGCAACATTTTTCATGTTTTACCCTCGAGATCGGTCGAGAACTGTTTTCAGACCTCGGCCAGAACACATCTGAACAAAGAGATTATTTTCTCACTTGATAAATAATTTTTCTAGTACTTTTCCGCATAATAAGATTTCATAAAGTACAAACGTTTCGATTCCCCTTCAGAGTCATCTTCAGGTACAAGGCCTGAACCTGAGGAGGCTTCCTGTACCTGCAGACTTTTCTTGAAGCTATACCCTAGGCCGTACCATGACCTGTGCCGAAGACTCATCTGAAGGTTAATTTTTTTAGTCGAATCGAGTGTCGTTTATCAAAACTTATTCCGTAGAACATCAATAAAATTCTTTATTAATTATGAATTCTTTCCGCCGCACCAAGGCAAAAACTGGAAATCTTACTTTCTCCATTGTTTTCAGGGACGGCGTTGGAGATTATTACCGAGATTAGGGGTGAGTAGACGTAAAGTAAACCTTGAAGTGTCAAGACGTTTTGACTCGAGATTGTTAGAACGCCCTATGTTATAGAAAGCGGTGCCAATTTTTTTTTAACTACAGTGATGACGGTTATTACGGGAGGCGACGCAGGTGTGTCGATGAATGACTGTGCACCACACGGCGGGGGGGAGGGAACGAAAAGCGCAAAGCAATACAATGGAACGCGCAGAGCGGTGGTATTCATGCATGCTTTGATGCTTGCGCGAGAGACGCTTCCCGCTAATCAAGAGGAAGGGATTCGGTCGCCCTAACGGGCGATTAGACGAACTAGGAAGCGGACTTGGCAAACGCTTAAATTCCGGTCGCCTCGCCTGTTTGCGTGAAAACGAAGCCTCGCCGAGTTTGCTGGCGCTGTTCTTTTGATTAAATTTGCAAATACCCATTCACCATTTTACCTTCTTCTTTTCACAGTTTCCATTTCTTTTGATCTTACCTAACAATTAGCACATCGTTAGGGTTGTTCACCATTCATTTATCTGCTAACTAATCGCGTTTGCGAAAACTTTGCAAAAATAACAGCTCTTTTGAAAATACGATGAAGTGGAGAAGAACATCCATATTTTGGTAAGAAAGAAAAATTAATATTATTTAACATTATTTATTTTCATATTAATAAATTTTATTTTAATATTATAAACTAGAAAGAAAATTATTTTTAAGTAGTGACTTGTGAAATGACTTAATACGTTTATCAGTAGTGTCATGATTCAGCAAAGGACGCTATTGTAGGTAATTAATCAATTAATAGATACTCTATCGTCCAAGGTAGGCTTTAAATGGACACAGAGCTGAACAATACTACATTTCTTAACTTCATCTAACAAGACCCACCCTTGCCCCCTAAACTACAATAAACTCCGCCTGCTTACAAGCTCCCTTCATTCCGTCCAACATGCCTATCCTTCTCCTGCCATATCTCGCTTGTCTAATGTCCTCCCCTCTATCACCGTCTTCAGCATTCCATCGCCAATCAAAATGCTTTGCATTCATATTTCCTGCCCCCGTTGGATTTCTACCAACAATTCCCTCTCTTCCACCACAATGCCCAGCACTTCCTCATTTGTTTTCTTTCTGCCCACTTCACCTTCTCCATCCTTCCCCACACCCACAATTCAAAAGCCTCCAACAAATGCCTGTCATCTTGCCTCAACGATCATGTTTCCGTGCCGTACGAAACCCTACTCCATATTGAAGTCTTAACGAGTATTTACTTCTCACTCAAGGTTAGAGAAACTTACCACAGCTTGAATTCCCGCAACACGAAATGTGACATGGCAAGTTAACAGCACATATTACATTGGAAGAGAAATTAGGGCACATGCAAGTCGGTTATGTGTGAATTGTGGCCGACAGTGAAGATCAAAGAACGAAATTCTGGTAGGAGAGCATATTCTTTGCTATTTTTTTAGTGGGTTAAGTAGTTCTTAGTCAAAATTCGCTGTTTACATGGAGCAAGATGAGGTACAAGTGAAATAATATAATATTTTTAGAGAAGTGTAAACAGAATACAAATCAACACACAATATCGACACAACCCTATTAACTAGTGCATTTATATCTTTGTGTGTACATGGCTATGAGAAATTTCTCTCTAAATTAATTAAGTTTTTTATCAAGATTATTGTCCTCATTTCATCTTTAATATGCTTTATCTCTCTTGCTACATTGCTATTATCTTCTGAAACTACACCTTGTGCTTTCCAGCAAGAGAAAGTAAATGCAAACTGGTTCTCTCGTGGCCGTGAATATTGTATGCACATCACATCATGGGTCTGTTACCTTGTACTGAGACGTATTGCATAAAGATTTAATACAAATATCAATAATGCTGTTTAAATCAAAGTTTTGAGAAGAGAGAATCGCACTTGAACAAGTTTTATTTCCTTTTCCTTTGGTCTTCAAAAACGACTAACACATGGTCAGCAATGGCAGTGAGTACGTAAGGCATTACTAATTATCACGATTATTTGACCTGCTAGTGACATTGACCTGGGAAAAATGATCGAATTTCCAATATCGACTGGAGTTTGGAATTAAACAGAAAAAGCACCCGTAAAACCTTCACCCGTTTCCCAAAGTTAACAGCTCAAGGAAGACCTGAATTATTTGTTTGAGACTGCACGCAATACTCACCCAGTCATTATAAAATTTGAACATAAAAGTGGACTCCTAAAACGGTACCGAGAGCGTATCGTAAAAATTGCTTTCTTGTAGACAGAGAGATGTTTTAATGGGAGTTGATCTTTCCTAGCAAATTTGAAATCGGGAAATACTAACTGAAAATGTTAAACAATTTCGTCGGAAGGGGACGCTAGATTTCCTCATAAGCTTGCTGTTCAGTGGTTAAACTGTCCAAGAGGAAACTTTAAAACATTTAATAAATATACATATAATATATCATCTACATTATATAATATTATATACAATATATAGATCTATATACTCGTATATGTACACACGCACACGTATGCAAGGGTGCTCGACCTATTTGGAATGGGGCAGGGTGGCGGAGAGAAGGTCAGGAATGGGGGAACGGATGGTGGAGAAATTTTTATTCGAGAAGCACTCGGGAAAAATGCTATCACTCCATTTAAACCGAAGCTGATCCCAAGAGCACTCGAAGCATATAAAAAAGCATAAAATTAAATAAAACCGACTTTCTTCAAACTCAGCCACATGCGTACCACGGGTTTTGAAATCGCGAATTACCCATATTTGCTAATCGAGCCCCCATCCAGTAAAATAATCACTCATTCAGATTCATTAATTATGATTAATTCAATCTGGGTGTTTTTAAGAACATTACTGGTTAAATATTTCGTCTGTTTTCGACAATTTCAGAGCACGTAAACTAAGTTCTAGTTTAATTGAGAATGCACAAGCCGGAATACTTCATCGAGCTCGATATCTATTATTAAGCTACGGAATATTATTTCGATAAAACTCCATTCCATAGTTTCACTGAATGACGTAATACGTTTATATTAACAAAAAAGACGCATAGAGCAACATTCAGATGTAAATTTAATTTAATGCCAATAATGGCCTTAAAAATTGTCCTCTATATCATGAAAATGCATAAAATATTTATTATATTTTATAGTAAATAAATATAGTATATTACGATTCTAAAGCTTAAAAGTAAGAGGTATCCTGGCGAAAATTTTAACATTTGTCAACCATTGATTAATAAAGTTGTAACTGAAAATATTAGCAAGTGACTTTTTGTGATTACGAACGAAATGCCTAAATGTAACTAATTTGCAATCATTTATGTCGCAATAAATTAATTTCAAGTTATTTCCTTTTGTTGAGGGTAACGAATTAATGCTCATTGCAACAATCACGACATGCTTGGAAGCGCGCCAAAATCAGTGATTATGCTGGAATTATCTTACTCGCCTACGTACATCATAAATATTCTCCTCATAATATTACCTTTAAATGTCATGGGTCAAACAAGGAATCAATGAAATACGTATGCTCGAACGTCACAATTCATCTCTTCGATGAAAATGAATGAGAGTGGAAGCACTGGGACTTTCGCACCGTTTTGATAACATAATCCGTTGGGAAAACATTGAAACTGATTGAGAAAAGCTCTTTAACATTGGTGTTATTTACCATCGTGTCTGACATTTTACCGTATGCAATTCAAAAGGTCATACCTCTAGTACTGGGTGAAGCAGATATTCATTAAACATGAATAAATAAGAAGCTATTAATGATTGCAGATCACATGCAACACACACAAAACGAGATGACTGACAGTCCCTATTGAGTTAATACCACGACCATTGAGGACGTTTAATGAAAACGTTATATTCTGTTGAATGGGTAGAGGGTTTTTATACTTTTTCCCACATTTTCCTTAATAAACTGTTAAAAAATTCAACGAGCATTTACGCCTGGATAATACGTGAAGAAAATTATATTTCATTTTTTGATAAATATTATCATTTTAGCCCCAACTGAGCGAGTGAAAGGCACTCATAATGGCGGGTGTAAAATGAAAGGTATTTGCTCTATGTCAAAACATCACGACAAGCGCTCTTTAATGGTATGATACTTTTACAGGTCAAATGGGAGCTAAATAATCCGATACGCGCAACGAAATATTGCAGATCATTTACCATCCTATATCTTTGTAACTCGCAGTGAACTGAGCCCAAGCTCATCACTAATCAAGGTCGATAATGAGAATAATTAAATGGGAATGGGAATAATTAAATATTTTAATACTTGTAATTTTTTAAAAAATTGTATTCATTTACAAAACCAATTACATTATCTTTGCTTGGAGGGATTATTTATCACTTTGCATCGCCTCAATAAAGGATACCATCTTGCGATTACTGAAATGAAACTCAAAAGATATATTTTTAAATTCATACAGAAACTTCAGACGAACGATAATTCATTATGTTTGCATGACAGCTGGCCAACAAGAACTTTACTAGGCGTCACCGCTCACTAGGTGAGATAAATACTACGATATTGTGAAAGTAAGACGACAAGTAGACCTCGTGATCGGATGGTAGCGTTTCAAAAAATTAAAAAAACAAAGCGTCGGAATTATTGAAAGCATCGAAAGAGTAACGTACCTAAACTCAGTCATTAAGGATCGTATTTTTTGAAAGGCCGTTAGGATAACGCGGATGGATAACCATACATATAAATACAGAGAACACTCACGCTGAGAAAGTAACTCATCCTTCGGAGTGAATCGCTTGATATGCTACGCCAATGGAAACGGACGGCACGAGAGTGAAACACATGCTAGCCGAAGCGCCACCGCCGCGATAGTTGCAATCGTAGGAGCTATCGCAAAAAGTTCCGCGGTTTCCCACGCGCGGAGATGGCGTTCCGGCCTCTCTGATTCCGACGCCCACAGCCGCGTTTTCCTCAGTCCCTCGCGAATCCCTCCGGGGCGCAGCGGCGCTCGTGGCGTGCGAAGGCCCCGAGAGAATTCCCGTCTTTCATTTGTGTACATGCGAGGGATACACTATGGCACGGACGTCGTCGCATTACGACGGAGTAAGCAAAAAACTGAGGCGGAGAGGCAATGAATGAAAAATTAAATATGCATAAATCGCCGAAATAATCACACCAGGGGCCAATTCCGCACAACAATATGTTTTTATTAATTATTCAAAGTTATTTATTCACGTTTTGTGTTTCTTTATCATGGTGCGAGAGGCATGGAAAGGACTGGAGGCGGAAGTGAAAGCAGTTGGGGATTTCATCAAAATCAACTATATTTGCGGATGACAAAGCGTCAGTTAGCCAACGAAACATCACTTCGCACATTACAGGGTCAGCGTCATTGACACGGCATGCATGTTTAATCACATGAAAACAAAAACAACGTGATTCCACAGAAATTGGAAGGTTAAGATAAACATTTAAGTTGAGGCACTTGCATTGGAATAGGCAGAAGAGTTTACCAATTTGAAAAGTGTTTTGGAGGAGAGGGAACGGAGTAGTGGGGACATCAAACGAAGGATTAGGCAAAAAAGCGTTGACGAAGAGATATGAGTTGATGACAGGCACCTTTAGTAAAGATTTAAACAAAAAAAAAGTGAAAATTAAAAGGTGGAGCATTGTTTTGTGCGGGTCAGAAACTTGGTCGTTGAGGCAAGAGGGTAAGCGTATACAGGAGATGTAGGTGTGGAAGAGGATGGAAAAATCAAATCGATAGCTGGGAAAACCATCGATGATGTTTTAGGCATCAGTTAGGAAAAGAAAAAGATTTTGCGAAACTTTAGAAGATAAGAAAAATGGATTCAGGAGGTATTGAGAGGGGTGAAAAGAATAGGCCTTTTGGATGAAATTAAGGGGGCTGGAAAGGAAGCAGAGTTTACTTTCTACCTCCCTTAGACTGACTCCTAGTAAAATTCTTTGTGGTTTATGAATATTTTATCATGTTAGTAGAGCCTTACGAGTACCATAGTTTTATGTCCCAGAGTCTACCGAAAAACTAAACTAAGCCTGTAGACTAATACCAATAAAATACATAATACGTTTTGTACAATATTGATTTTTTTCAGTTTTATCTGATCAGAAGAAACCACTCTGATGTTCCAATACGGTCTCCCTCACATTTTCGGCACTGCTTGGCAATGGACGATAAGAATAGGTAAGTTATACATAGGCGTTACCCTCAATCACGATCTTTCCTGGGTGAAACACATACGGGGAATATGTAGACAAGCTAACAAAAAATTAGGATATATTAGAAGACTACTAGGTTAACGTGATGAAAAGGTCAAAGAGAAATGTTATCTGTCACTGGTTAGGTCTTATTTAGAATATGCTGCAAGTATATGGGATCCTCACGAAGTCGGATTAATTGCCGAATTGAACCGTGTGCAGCGTAGAGGAGATAGATTTGTAAAACATTGTTATGATAAACTTAGTGGCGTATCCAAACTATTAGAGCAGATAGGATGGGAATCACTAATGGAACGAAGCTTAAATTACAGATTGAAGCTCTTGAATAAATTGGAAGGACGACTCTTTAGCAGTGATGTTGAAAATGCATTATTACTTCCATCGTACTACGATAGGAGACATCATTTCAATAAAATTAGAGACATCAAGTGTAGAACAGATAGATTTAAGGCATCATTTTTTCAACAAACGATAAGGGATCATAATAGCATTGCCAGACTGCAGTAGGGTCATATTTTGGAAAAAATTAATCTGATGTGTATTCACCCCCAGCCACACACCCTAGTGGTGGCTTGCAGGGTACATCAATGCATATATGATACGCGTCACAGTATGTAGTGAAACAATTTAGTTGAAATATTTTGGATCTCGCACGAAACGGTGAAATATTTGGCGTAACAATAAAATCTCAAACGATTGTAAAAAGAGAAGTGTCAAAAACAGTCAGCTCTTCTACACCAGAGCGTAAATCTCCACCATAGAAATACATACACTAGGAAAAGTGAAGAATCAGGCGTGATATTGTGGAATCGAGACATAATGAAAACTTCGTTGCAATTTTCCACAGTTAAAATTTTAACTGTGGAAAATTGCAACGAAGTTTTCATTATTACATACACTAGTTTATACCGCTGTTTCGAATGTAAACTGATACAATTGCAACCTTGTTATAGAAATATAGGAATAAGCGATCAAAGTACTTAGTTCAGAGGAGCCACGCTTCTACTTCCGCCAAATACGGGTACAAATCAAACAGTGCGCCGATGCGTTCCTCTCTCACAAGAGAATCTAACGAATTGAAAATAATACCTTCCATATTGTGCTTTTTTTTAAAATTATGCCTTTATTATCAATAGGCATATTGTTTTGATTTTTCTTTTTGGTGAGTCCGATAGAATCAAATATGCGTTATGCTCATCTAATGAGCGTTCCGACGGAAACATGTTAACCAAGGATCATAGTTGCTTCTACGAGTCAGATATTAACGCAAAAGATCTCGTCTCTTCAACAGCATATATCGCTCATCATGATAGGTAGACAATTTTCAAGAACAAACTATTCAAGACGTTTTTAAACAACCAGATTTGGAAATGGTTTTCGCTAATCACAATAAATTTAAATATCTTACATGAACTTCACAAAATATCTGTTACTCTGTGCTTCACCCTGTATCAAGAAATACATCTATGGCATCAGAGTAAAGTTCACGAGAATACGAGTATACGTACCTATAGACGATTTTGAGGGCGAAAAAGTCACTCAACGTTTCCATTAACATCTTCTAACCATGTTTCATGAGATAAAAGAATGATAAATTCTAAAGATTTCTTCACTCCTCACTGTACAACCGCTTAACCTGAGAAAATATTGAATTCAAAGTAATTCCGGCCATTTCGTAAATTCTAAAATTTCAACGTCAGAGGAGCGACGGTAGTGTCGCGAGACTGAAATGAGCGAATGTTACTCTAAACGATTCAGACAAAGTTCAGAAACTGTTCAACATCGAAAATTTCCATACAAAATCGCCAAAATTTCTCTTGAAATTGACAAAACCACGTGAAAGTAACTTCATTGCCTCGAGATTAAAATCCACCATTAGTTACTCATGGAAAAATTACAGAATCGGGAATTACGAGCAAATCGGAAAGGTTGAAATCTGATTTTGATTAGTTGATGAAGTTGACGAGAAGAAAATCAATCATTTCTGACAATCGCAACATGACCGTCAAAAGTCGAAAGTTTTGGGCTTCAAGGGATCCTGCAAAGGGCGTTTCCCGCGACGCAATAAATGAAAAAGTCTATTTACTGCTTTATCGACTAAATTATTTCATCAATGGTAGCTTTTTAAAGGCGTTTTCAGTTTCTGCAAAAATTGCCAAGCTACAAAATTTCCACATTATTCAACGCTTTAGGCGCAATACCGAATTTACGCAAAAGCCTTCTATTTGCGCGGGAAGCGATCGAGGCGCCCGCGGAGCCCTGATGCAACTAACGCTTGGAGGGGTGCATAACCTTTAGGATGAACGAGAGCGTAAAGGCGAGAAAGGCGAGTCTCGTTTCCCTCAAACCTGAGTAAACTCCTGATATTGCGCCGCCCCTCGTCGTTTCCATTCTTCTCGCACCGATGTAATATGACGGCTCTGGGAGAAGAGGAGGGGTTGGCGAGGGGGAGGGGTGGTGTACACGCCAGACTCGTCGGCGTTCCACCACAATGACTGCGATCGATTCCAGACGTCTTCCCTACCCCTCTTCCCCATTCCGCTTCTCTCACAAAATCGCACATACACACACACACACACACGATGGCGGCCCATCATTCACGATTTTCCGAGCAATTGAGTGACGGGGCGTCCAAACGGTCCCTCCGACGTGCAACGAAAAACCGGCACCCTTTTTAACGAGCAAAGACGAGATGCATCCCAATTTTTTTCGTCGACAACCGAGGAGGAAACGCACCGGAAAAAAATTAATAAATATCCCGAGGAAGTAAAAAAAAACTTCGCCGACCGATGCAAATGACGGACGTGATGTTGTTTCGGTGGCGCTGAAGGCGGGGCGAGAATGGCGAGTTCCCTCCCGAAACGTTCACGCATCCACCCACGCGGTCTTGCTGCCGCTTCGGGGGTAAGAGATTCTCGTGAAAAACGGGCTAAGTCAACCCGTATTAAGGTAGGCATGAGCAGTCGTGCCCGCTAAATTTTAATTAAGACCAAGGCCAACTCTATGGGCATGTAATTCATTTCACGAACTGCACTCGAATTGTTTCTTTCAAATTTCAACTACCAGGTAAAATACTCCTTAAAAATGCATTTCACACAAAGTATTAGGCATCACACTGATGGTTAGTGCTTTTGCACCAGTACTATACAGTTGATACAAACCAGTTGTGGATACGAAAAGTGAATCAGAAAAACCTTAGTATTATTTCACTATAGCTCAAAGACTTTAAGCTAATTCCAACATTCGTCAGTGAACGATTGCAACGAGAAAAATAACTCGCTGAAGCAAGTCAAGTTTATGAGAAGTAATCATGATACATTTTTTATATCAATTATTAGCGAAGATTTTAAAAAGAAAATCGCGTGCAAATAAGCTACCTCAATATTGGATTTTTATCACAAACGTAATATTTGTGAATGACAATTGAGGTATTTCAAACTTTACGATAAAAGCAGATTGGTGTTTCGACCATACTATTGCAAAAGAGAGTAGTATTCAATTCATTTATTTCAATTACACCACACTCGACCAAAGCAAGAAGAGATATAGTCAAACTTGCCATGGAAAAAATAACATGACATGAATCAATATCACAATAGATATTGAATAAAATCAGTCGGTAAAAAAAATACACTTAAAGAAAACAGCAAAGACAATGACTAACGAAATTTTCTGTACAGGAATATGTACTCAGTTTATACGCAGGAATTGCAAATTACGAGAAAGATGTTTCCATCGTCATTATGTGGAATTGCTTAAACAATTTTTCAACGACTCGACCGAAAAAAAAACTCCAAACGACGCAAAAAATTTGTTTCCTTTTAACTCCAATCCTGCATTGAAATAAGGTGAACTCTTTGCTGCGACATTGGGTCCAATGATGCATCAAACGAATGACTCAACTCAAAGCAACTTAACTGAATCACTACGGGAGAGCAATTTCATTTATTGGAGAATCATTGAGAGCTCATTTCGAAGAGAAAAAATATTTCAACAACCGTAATCTCTAAACACCCCCAATCACAGAGGTCCTTGGGAGTCGATAAAACGACCCCGAGACCGGCACACAAACGGAGGATGATTACCTCGATCCCCGAGTATTCAAATGTCATCAGTGCCCAGCAAAACAAAAGAGAGGCACCTAAAATGACTCTCTCCGGAAGGGAGTGGGGGACTCACCTATTCCCAGCTCCACCCAATGTTCCACAATGGTCCAGTTAACGTCCTTGGAGACGCGGTTCTTGATGGAGAGGAGGTTGCACAGGTCGGCGGAGCACAGGTTCCTCTCCACGACCACCGATTGGAACGAACCGTCGTCGTTGTAAAACGTCAGCTCCTCCTGTGAACGAATGCGGGGAGGAGATTTTAATGAAAGAAAATACAAACAAAATGACAAGAATTGATTTTTTTAAATTTTAAATCCTTCTCTCGTTAAGTATCGCTTGTTTACCCCGGAGAGAGAATTATGTCGCCGCACCACGATCCATTCATTATACTTCTCCGAAGTATTAGGGTCAGGTGTTATACATGTACATGCGAAGGCAACGATGTATATGTTTGTGCGGAAAACACAAATAAGCCAGCCTCGACAAGGAATTTTCGCTATAAATTTGTGGATCAGTGGTGCAAAATTGTCAGCACTGTACGTCGCGGCTTCAAAAATGAATATTGCATATATATATATATATATATATATATATATATATATATATATATATATATATATATATATATATGACACTTAACTAAAAAAGCCTAATGTAACAGTAAACCAGGCATCCAACTTAACTACACGACTGTAAAATGAGCTAAGGACTTGTTAACGAGTCATCTCACACGAGTCTAACCACAACGCTTCGCTATATTCCCTGTATCGATTTTGGCTCCCAAAATCAGATGTTTACGCCCAGTGACGTCAGAATTTCGGTGGATTTCATTTCTCGTCGCCATAAGCTTCTATTGCGTCTCAAACATCTGGGATTTAAAGGTAGCCTTAAGAATGCCTAATCCTAAGCTCAAAATCTAGTTTTCGATTCGTTGAGACTATATATACGATTGTCATTTGATACAACGAAATTACACAATATCTACGAAAGCTTTCAAGGTTACGTATTGTCTTGTATTCTGTATTAAGAACTCCATATGTCCTCAAAAATCGTGAAAAGTTTCATTTTATTCTTCCCCGTGGATACTTAACGCTATTTTGGCGCTTAATTCAAACGTTTATCTATTATATAGTTTATTTTAATACGTTTAGTATTAAAATTTAAATACGATGTAGTATCTACCAATGAAATTATTTCTGTTTACAAACAATGCGGTGAAAAAACAATGGATGAGTTGCAAGTTTTATTCAACCAGTATCGTAGTTAAGAATTTTACATCTTTAACGATAAAAAAAACCATAAACACAGTAATCAACCCGAAGGTCGGTTTAGTAGGTGATGGTAGAGCTCACCCATGTACCAAGCCCGACGGCGTGTGAATATTCACACATCAGGGTAGGGGGGCCAGTTCCTTTCCCTGTGCCGGTTATGGTTTCCCAGGAAGATCTGGTACCCGAAAAATCAACTGGCTTGGGTGGAGCTGCAGGTGCCCAAAGTGCCTTGCCCGGGAATCGAACCCGGGACCCTTCGGTCAGTAGTCCAACGCTCTACCCACTAGACCACCGCGACCCGCAGTTTATATATAATTATATGTATTTAATTTTATTTATTTTTAATATATATATATCTATTTTTTTGTCAACTCAACATACTATACATGCTCGGGGTACGTAAATTGACAACCCTCAATAGAGGAAATATTTACGCCATAAATGTGAAAGAATCGTACTAATCATTTATCTGCATGTGTGCGACTGAGGTTGACACATTTCGTCGCGCAGAAACAATATTCGTTCATTGCCGCTTTAACTGCGCATTAAGGAGAAAAGCTGAAAAAACCTAGTGTTGTAGGTTGTAGCTTTTGAAAAACATGTATCAAGGGTATCTTATGAACCTGAAGATGTTATGAAATCAGTAGTACCGTGTTAATAAATTTGTTGTGACTTTTACAAAGTTTACCTCATTCCTAAAAACATATATTCCTTCCATATGTGAAACTTAACTTAGCCATAACGCTGTACAGACAGTCAGGGATCCTAATCCACCGAATGGCTGTACAATTTGTCAAGAAATTGACAACTCGTCATCATTCTCGTGCCTAAGCGCAGTGTTATGCAACATACCCTACCCTCTATCGATTTTGGTTCCGAAAATCTAATTCTGCCGCTTGGTGACGAAAGGATTACTGGTGGGTTTCATATTTCGTCGACGTAAGGCTCTCCTGTGATTCAAATATCTACTTAGCATAACAAATTTCCCTAGTTATCAACTCAATTCCTAGTTTTCGCTCCGTTAGGTCTTCGCCGTCTCTTCAATATTTACGTAAGCTTTATAGACTAAGTATAATATTAAAATTATGCATTAAATATTGCCAATACTTTCCAACAAACTCAATAATTAAACAAATGAATTTTGAGAACCCCTAACATCATAAATGGAGGGATAAAAGAAACGACATCATTCTTCATAAATCCCATGGAAACAGAACGCCATTTTTTAATTTAAATTCAAACGCTTTGTTGTGAATCCACAAGAACTGGTAAACTCATCTCGACTTCTTTGGTGCCGTCATTACACTCAACTGAAATTCATATATTTTCCAAAGAGAAGTTGTAACAAAAATTAGCTATGGGCAAACGTTTTACCAATATTACTGCGGCCAAGGCGAACTTAACACAGTTCCCTCTCCAAGACGACGACGACGAGGAAGGAGTCCTCACGTTTTCCCGCAGGTGGCAGCACAGTTGCCGTGTGAATGACCGCAGAAGAAGTTTTCGCGCCGTATTTTAAAACACTAATCATCAGGTTTCCCTCACCTTATTTCATAATGGAAATATATGTTTGAATAATTAAGAAAGAATTGACTTCATGCTAATTTAACACAAGGCAGTAAACACGCATATTAGTCACTTTTGACATGGGGCAGATTGGGATAGATCGTTAAAGGTAATTTGTTTAAGACGTGAGAACAAGTATATGATCACATAATAAAAAGTTACAATGAAGCGATCGTTATTAACCTCTCGGTGAAGTTGAATGTAAATTGGCCTGCATAAAAACTCCTTGAGAGAGTTAAATATTTGGACAAAAGTCTAAACTGATTACTCGTCACTACGTGCTATTTAGTCATTTGGGTACACACTTTCAGATAAATTATCAGGACTGAACAATCAAGTATCTTGGTGGGTCTATTATGGTCCACAAAAAACAAATTGACGAAGGTGCATTATTTTATCACAATTTTGTGAACTAGATCCAACAACTGTTGAGAGTCTACGGAATTAATTCAAATGTAATCATTAAGTAAACAACGAGCGAATTACGCTTTGAAAATGAAAAGGAACAAATACATTTTTTACGATACTCTACCCAATGAATAAATATGCAAAATTACGACACTCAGGTAATCAGAGATACGAATCAATATACTGGTTCCCAGGTAAATTTATCATTTTTATATATCTATTGAGATTCAAATTGGTTTATAATACGTGTAAGTAATACGTCATTTTACAATCGATTTACGAAAAGATTGATTCTTTTCGCCGATCATAGAGTTTTCATACGTTCACTATTCCCTCACAAAAATAAAAGACAAGAGTGTACTTCATCATTGCCCACACCAATTCATTACTCTCCTGTTGATTGGATATCGTTTCAAAGTCGTGGAGCACCCAATTCTTAGACAGGGGTTTTAAAATGCCGACGAGGGCGTGAAACTTTCCATGTTTTCGAACAGGAATGATTCACGAAGCAAAATTATTCCGGGGCGTTCCAACGCCTCCGACCCATTTTGATGAGTGAGGAGTGAGGGGGAAGGGGGCTTCAATCAACCAACCCTTGGGCCTCATATTCCTTACTGCGCACTATTCGGGAGCAACGCTCAGAAATACTGTTTTATTATTCTCGGAGGATTGTAAAACAGGGACTGACTGCTTAATATTGCATGTCATTCGCTAACAAGGAAGGAAATTTACACACTTGAAAGAAAAACCCATTCGGGACATTATAACTTTATTGCCAACGTAAGTAAGTATTTAAGTGCTCCGTATTGTGCTGTGATACAGAGAAGTTAAAACATTTCACCTTTTTATGAAGGCAATAACATGGCAATAAGAGTTGCATATGATATCCAAACAGGACGATTATTAATCGGGAGAACTAAAAAAATGGGCGTGTGAATTCGATTCCATGTTCTTAACTTCACCGGAGGAAAAAGAATATCGAGCAATTTTCGCTGTCATGTCAGAGTAACATGAGCAAATATTTCACATCGTCATTTTATAGTAGGGTCAAATCTTCGTCGAGAAAAGGGAAAAATGGAGCAATGAAGGCTATATTGCATGACATATGGCACTTTCGCCCGAAGTCGACGCTATATTTCTCCCAAAGTAAAGAGAATGCCAGAGGGTAAAAATCTTCACCCCATACAAGGGAAGACAAGAAGAATTGCATTATCTCGGAGGCGTGGGTATATCGTGACCATATGCTGCTGCATACCTGTGCCGTCTCCTATGTATCGTCCTGTTTTCATGCTTTCTACGAGAGCATATGTTCAAAAAATTTAGTCACGTAAACATAAATTTTCCATCACGTCCCAATAATATAACCATGTGACCCATGCGTCGAATATCCAGTGCATTTTGGCCTTTAATAATTTTAATATTGTTTATCCATCATTTACATCTATTTATGACGTTTTTAATATTTGTATAACAAAAATTGAGACAGACATTACTGCAGAGTGGGTTCAGGTAATGCTCCGAAAACAAACAATTAACTATTAAAAACTTGTTGATAAAAAGTTTTACAATAAACATTGACGCGGCAGCACTTCGACACAAATAAATTGTCCACACGAAATAACACAACATTACCAAATAGTGAACAAAATTGTTATCTGTTACAGTTTAATGTTACGCGTTACCTCTTTCTCATTCGTCGTATCCTTTTCCTCGGGATCCCTGTTGCAGAGGGAGTTCAGTTCGAGCAGCGTGGGAATGCTGGGAAGCCTCTCGTAGGAGGCAACGCTGCTGCCGTCGCCGCTACCCCCTCCGCCACCGCCGCCCATGCACCCAAACACGCCCCCGCCGCCTCCCCTCGCCCGGCCCCCGCCGCCGCCACCTAGCAGGAAGGAGCTGTCCACGCAGCCGCAGTTCATCCTGTCCACGCGAGATGTCGCGTCTGTGGGCAAAACGGGAAAGACGAGAGGGTTGGCCGTTAGTACAAATATATTTTTATACATAGATATAGTTCTCTCTCATGTATCTTTGTAATATAAACCACAAACACAGAAATCAACCCGAAGGTCTGTTTGATAGGTGATGGTAGAATTCACCCAATAGTATGTGAAACCCTACCTTGATGTGTGAATTTCACACGCCCAACGGCATGTGAAATTCACACATCAAGGTAGGCGATATTACACTCATCTTCATGGTACAGCCCCTTCGGGTATTCTTTACTCCTAAGTGTAAAGTATTTGAAAACGGGAGGGATTTGGTGGCAGAGATCTAGTAAATATATAAAATAAGATAAATGAAAACTTTGATTTGGATCCTATCTGCGTTCTGCAAGCAAACTTCGTCGTTTAGGCGAGAGGAGAAGGGTATACTGCAGGCTCTTGAGATGAGGGTGTGGAGCAGCATGGATGGAGTGAATTGGATGGAAAGAATAACAAATGAAGAATACTAGGTAGCCATGGAGGTGGAGGTGAGAAGATTTCTGGGAGGACTTCAAAGAAGGCAGGGGATACTGAGAGGTACGGGATATTGAAGACTACGATATTGGAAGCGTTGGGAAAGAATATTGGGAGGGCGAGGTAAAGGTAGAAAGAATGAGTAGTCGTATGATGGTTTGTTGCAATACATGTTTTCTTCGAGTATTAGCGCTCTGCAGGTTAGGGCTTAGAATTGCAACAGCGCTTAGGTACAGGAACCATAAAAAACCCCCCCTCACCGGTAGATTACTCTTAATAAAATGGCTTTAAACGTATACCTTGAAGAGGCTGGCCATGAAACAACACAGACGTCTGACCGCGTGGCACACTATTCCAAATGAAACGGGAACGTATGTCACACGCAAAAGTTAAGGTTAGGGACTTCGCAAATGTCAGATACGACTAGGGTAGGCAGTTTTTTTAGCTAAAGGTAACTGAAATGTAGCACGAATGGAGGAAAGTTCCTTAAAAAGTAGCCGTTTCAGACCATAGATCTCTAAACGCGTACACACAGACATATGCACGAATAGAAAGGCACATATTTTTTTTACCGAATGGAAAATTTCGGAAAATAACAAAAACTCTACCCGGAAGCTCTTAGGAGGAGAACTCGTCCGTGAAAAATTGGCCGTCAGGTGACCCTAAAGTTCGACCAAAACTTTTCATCGGACATCCGATTTGATATTGATTACATATTTAAATCAAAAACTACACTTACGCCCACAATATTTGAGAAATGATAGTGGTTAACAAGGATTATTGATAGAACTAACAAATTATGATCACCACTCTGAACGACGCTCTGACGACTTACTATTATTGCTATGCAATAATAGTAAGATCACTATTGCCAGGAGCCGAAAAGTTAAGAAAAAAGGTAATTCACCTCTAAAAACATTATTTCTTTAAAAAACCATTTTGATAAAAAATTAAATTTGAAGAAATTACATAAAAAATAAATGTGTAAATGAGAGAACCTATAAATTACATTGTCAGTAGCCAATATAAAAGCCATCTTAGCAATTATTTTTAATGTGTAATACAGATAGACATTGGTAAAATTAAGCAACCAAAATTAACGATAAAATTCATGCAAAGTAATTAATCAATATTTGCTGGTCCACGACGTAACATCTTCCAGTTGCCAAAAGTTCCACCATGCCCACCATTGGTTATTATTTTTTAGTGGTTTTTTAGCATCTTTAGCTATAATGTAAACAAATCGTATATATCTTCAGGTTTGAAGTACACCTAAAAGATTATATTTGATACAAAGCGAACAATAGAATACCGCCAGCAACATAGTTTCGGACAGGAAAAAAAAACAGAATAGTAATATCAGTGAAAATTCGACTATGCAGGATACACAAAAAAGAATCAGCTTGAAAGGGTTCGTGAACAGAAAAACTTTTCTGTTTAAAAAAAACAGTGCGTTTGTTGAATATCTTTTCGCAAATAATACATGTAGCGAGTATTTACGCGTGAAAGAACTAGATAAATTAAACCTAAAAGCATGCCGGCGAGACAACTAGAAAAAAAAAGACCTCGATACCCTAGGACTCTTTTAAGTTCGTGATTAAGTGCTTGCACACCACGTGACCTTCCGATGAATACTAAATCTTTGAACTTTAATCAACGTCTATTTTTTTCCGTTCTAGTATCGTCAAAAACAGGCTCGACGACGGACACGATTTTAAGCCCGCTTTTTTTTATTTCCTCGACACCCCTTGGGCGGCCAAAATAGATTAAAATGACAGACTCGTCGACAATTTATTTTTTACCCATAACGAGTTTGACTGGTGCTGGTAATGCGACCGAAATCGACGACGTCGCCGCGGATTTTATCCCGCCGGGTGGGAAGAACGGGAGACGTGTACCGTACACGCCGAACGGGACGGCCGGTTGAAACTTGGAGCACCCTCGACAACTCTCATGGAATGGTTGCCAGTTGAAACTTGGGAGCACCCTCGACAGCGCTCATGGAATGGTTGCGAGTACCCACTCCTTGCGTTGAGTCTCTGTATTATTATAATTTGATAGACGACCTTTTAAGGTAAGCTTGGGATGGGCACAGATTGAAAACCGCTACATTTCCAACTCCATCCGCCAGAAACAACCTGTCGCCACACACAATAATAAACTCTTCTTCGATTCCGTATACATTCCATCTCCCTTAATTTCGTTCAACACGCCTAACGTTTTCCTCCCCTTACCTACCTTACCAACCCCCCCCCTCCATCGCAATCTTCAATATCCCCACACACCAACATGCTCTTCATCCACCTTTCCAGCAACCTTTGGATTTCTCCCAAAAACCGTCTCCATTCCCCCCCCACCATGCATCCCTAGTGTTATTCGTTTGTTTTCCTTTACGTCCATTTTATCTTTCCCATTCGTCTCCACACGCGTATCACAAAATCATCCAATCAAAGCCCATCATCTTGCTTCAAGGAACCGGTTCCCGCGTCGTGCAAAACCACGTTCCATATCAAAGTTTTCGCTAATCTTTTTTTAACATCCTTACTCAACGACCCTGTCATCAACTCCCTCTTCATTTCAAAGGTATCTTTCCCTGAAGCAATTCTTCTCTTCAGGTCCATACTACTTTTCCCATCCTGGTGCAAAACGCTTCGAGACATGGAAACAGTTGCACCAGCTCTACTCTATGCTCTCCAGTTTTAAAGTTTAATTTAGCCTTCCTCTTTCTCGAAAACCACACAACCTATGTTTTGTTTGCCTTTTCCCTCATCCCATACCTATGATACCGATTTTATTATGTGGATGCATGAATAGGTATGTCAGGTTAAAATTGATTTATCACCACTAAAAGTTTACACCAATGTGCTCGTAACATTATGGATTAGATACAGTATCTTCATATATTTCCAGGGTGATTACGCATTATATACGACCCCGCATATCTCGGTCGCTTCGTCCGCAACGTGGCCGTCGCAATCGAAGTTCACCGGAACTTCGAACATCCGGTCGTCGAACTTAGAGCCGAGCAGGAAGAAAAGAATTCGGCACGATGATAGATTTTGCTTCGAAAGTAACCGGAAAAAAATATTAAAATGCGCAGTGGTTTTTATCAACGGGTTCCTTTTACTCCCGGGTGCTCGAATTTCAACTACTTAAGAAAAGCACCAAGTTTTTCTTTTTGGTTTGAAGTACTTGCGTTTCAACTAACACTCAACTAAGGGGATTCGAACTGAAATTCGGCCGAGGAATTGATTGTTATAATTTTCTACTCGTGTTTGTACTCCCTGGAAAATTGAACCCATTCTCATTAATAAAAGAATTAACATAGATTTTTTACAAGGATGACAATGGCAGCGGCTATGTTTTATTTTGACAATGTAGTATCTACCAATGAAACTATTTCTGTTTGCAAAGAATGCGGTGCAAACGGAAATGTTAACAATGGATGAGTTACAAGTTTTATTCAACCAGTATCGTCCTTGAGAATTTTACATCTTTGACAATATATTTGTAAAAAACTAATAAAAATCCTTGTGTCCTTCGAGTCAGTTCTCGTGTGTTCTGCATGCCTGTATTTTGCCGTAATTTTTGTCGGACAAAATTTATTTATATGGCGATTAGTGGCGTTTAGTTAAACTTTTGAGTGGTTGGGAATCAATCAATGTTCATTACTATGACAAACCAGGGCCCAAAAATATTTCTTTGCTATGTGTACACATTTAGTCATGAGACGCGTACCTTTCGTTTCATTACATTATAAAATACACATATTGGTTATTTGACAGCTCATTAAAAATATATCGTTGTAAATCCAAACTGATAAACGCGTCAACAATCTCACGTCGTATTTTAGTCAAGGTAACATTTTTCCCGGTCATGTTAAGAATTTTGAAATGAATGAAATCGAACTATTTTTTTTCATCTACCGAGGTATTGTCGGTGGACGCTTTAATTTTTCGCAGAAACAAAAATATCACGACAAAATCTCGAACATTAGTTTTGAAAAAATCCGCGGCAAGCCTTCATGTTTCAAAATCATGTTTTTGCTTTACTGAAAGGCATCAAGATCGTCGACAAGAGCCAAAGTTGAGCATTCGAGGGCCAATTTATGGTAAACAGGAATGGAAATCGCAAGTGATTAAGGCGTCAAACAGGATGAAGATGTATTTAAATATGCATTTTCCGAACGTTCCGACTTGAAAGGGCAGGGCTGCCTTCAAGCGCCTGCGTTGGTAGGGAGCGGGATCCTTAGGGGTGGGAGGGGAGTTGGTTAACGTCCATTCGAGAGTGCGTCAGCGCCGTTTAGCGAGTCGCGAATCATAGCGGATTCCTTGCGGACGGTGGATGAGGTTGGAAAGGAAGAACGGTAGGGAGGGAGAAAGGGGTGTGGGGGTACGCAAATTAGAGCGGGGACTATGCATGCGCGAGTGCGACTATGGACCTCGATGTGTGTCACGTCAGAGAGGAGATAAACGGGAGATGGGGAGAGGAGGGTTGGTGGGGGTGTTAGGTCGAACGCGTGCTGGATGTAAGAACGGACTCCGGGCGGGAAGGAGATGGAGAGATGGAAGTGGGGAAATGAACGAGCGAAGTGCAAGGGATCCGAAAGTAAACAGCCACCACTATGACTATCGATTAGTTTCCCCTTATTTTTCCGAGAGGCGCAGATACGTACCGCCAGGACCGCCGCGCGAAAAACAACCCGGCGAGGGGCGCTCCGTCGGGTTGAGGGACAGCCGCGCTTCGACTTACGTACACACGCACCAATAGAACGAACGTCACACGGGTCCCTCTGCTCGACCCATCATTTTTTTTTTGGCGAAATCCTCCAGAAAAACCCATCGCTTCCAGACGGAAAAAAGATGAGAATGAAATACATCCAAGGGTACGAATTAATATATGGAGCCTTGAAACCTTTCCACCCATTTGCTACCGCGTCACAGATTCGATGACCACTGCATGGCCGATCCAAACGATGCCAATTTCGGTAAAGAATTCAAAATATTTTAAAATGTATCGTTCATAAAAAAAGGGCGGAATCATCATATTCGATACACGAGTTGAATTTAATTTTTCGATACCGAAAACAGCACCGTGTACGAAAAACACTTATTTTCTATCCGACTCTTGAATCCGATCACAAACAAATACTCGTATCTTTGGAACGGGAGAGAAACCGTTGCTAAGAAATAGGGCGAAAAATGCGGATATCACACTCCTGTGTTCACGATTATCCAATACTTAAACTCTCATTGCGATTTGAGGTAGGACTAAATGCGGACACTACTTTCGTAACTACGAGTCACTCATTCAATTTTTCACTCTCATTTGATTATGACAAAGAGAGTTAAGGGGTCAAGCAAGCATAAAATTTTAACCTCTACATCGTTATAATCTAACAATAAAACAAAGGCATACGTAAAATCCGTCTCCGGATAAGGCTATGTCACTTAGTAACACAAATTAAAGACATTGAGAAATAGCAGTGTGGCACACTACGACATATCCGCACCAGAAGCAATAGAGTTCACACAGGCTGGAATAACAAAACTACCGTTTCTTATTATTGCTCTGAAAATAGAATCCATCAATTTCGTATTCGTTTCACCCTTCTCCGGTCATATTTCAACGTAATATACTTTATTTGACTCGATGAACGTGTTACATTTATAGAGGAAACGTAAACCTTTTACGACGGAGATTTATCGCGAAGCTTTACCTTTATGCAGGAATTATCGCAAGGAGTCGTACGCGCCCGTGAAGAAAACGCATTTCCCGGAGGAGCAAAACTGTTATGAAAACAAAATTGGAGCCGAAAAAAAAATAATCTACCGAGATGAAGACTGGGTAATGATTAGATTTCCCTGGAAGAAAGAGGACATATAAAGGATAGAGAGGAAGCTTGGGGGATAGGTTGTGATTGAACCGTCATGCTTGTATACGTATGGGCAATGGAATTCGCCAAGCGTTTCCTCATTTTATTTACGAAGACACGGAAATTGACATATTTTACCAATCATGACAACGCTCCACTAAAGGAGAGATATAGAGAAGGAGAGGAGGTCGTGAATAGACCTATAAATTATCCTTCCACGCATGCATGTCGACACGAGATAGAAGGGCAAGGCCACGCCAGTCTTTCTTTGTACTTCATTTTGCCTAACTCTGTGTTTACATTCTTCCATCTTCTTCTCTCCTCCATCTTTGCAATCATCTCATCCGTTACCCATGGTTTCCTTATCCTTTTCCCGTTAACGGTTCCTTTTGTGTCTTCAGCGGCTTTCGATATCACTTTCTTGATACATTCCCATTTTTCTTCGATTATACTCAGTTCTTTACCGTCATCCATCATTTCCTCTACAGCCTGCTGATACTCCTTCCTCGTTAATCCATTTAATGCTTCTACATTCCATTTCCTAACCCGCCGCCCGTGCCTTATCTTCTTGAAACGGATGTTACATTTCATAACAACTAAATTGTGGTCAGAGTCCGCATCCGCTCCTGGGAAACTGCGAATTCATCACACTGTTCCTAAACCTGTACCTAACCATAATATAATCTAACTGATACCTTTCTGAGTCACCTGGCATTTTCCATGTATACCTACGCCTTTTGTGGTGTCTAAACCATGTGTTAGTGATGACTAACCCCCGTCTCCTGCAGAATTCAATTGTTTTCTACCCGCGTTCTTTCCTCGTGCCTATCCCATAGTCGCACACCTCATCACCGTCTCTTCCTTCGCCTACCGTCGCATTCCAATCCCCCATCACTATCAAATGTTTCCCCGTAGGAACACACGCGATTATATCCTCTAACTCATCGTACATCCTATCGACTTCTTCCTCCTTGTGGTTGCTCGGTGGCATGTATACCTGAACAATGACCAAGTTCGTCGACTCTGCTTTAATCCCTACGAGTAAAATTCTATCAGTTGCTTGCTCTATGTTGACTACGCTTCATCCTACCCCTTTATTTAATATTACGGCAACCCCTCGTTGACTCTCGTCCCCGCCGCTGTATATCACTCTATAATTGTCACTCCAGTAATCCCCGCTATCCTTCCATCCCACCATGCAGAGACCTAAAACATCCATATTACCTCTTTCCATCTTTCGCTTCATATTTTCTAATTTGCCCGTCCTCAAAATTGTCCTGACGTTCCATGTTCCTATTCTAGCTACTTTTGTCTTCTTCTGCGTCTCCTGTCCTGCTGCTGTTATTTCTCCCCTGCAAGGGTTTCGTGGGATGATGACCGCGGAAGCCTTGCCTCCCCCGCTACCGGGCACGAAACACGGCCGCTTGGGCCGAGTCTCGCAGTTGCCAGGACTCATATTCTCTATAGTGCCCATCATTACATTCTTGGGAATGATAATTGAGGTAGTTTCCCGTTGCCTTCCTCAATAGTGTTTTTAACGTGACACCATCACTTAATGGCCGCCCCACTGGGGTCAGACGCCTTCGCAGCCGCCTCACTGAGGAATAGACGCTGCGTGGACTACCTTTCGTCTAGCTACTAACCTTCGACCTATCTGGCATGGGTGACCCTACCAGGAGTAATTATTATTACTCCCGCCAGCACAGCTCTAGGGGTCTTCGGAACACACAAGCCCTTCCACCACGACAAGGTTGTAGTCCATGGGAGGGGAAAAATATATATAAATATATATATAAAAAAACCATAAACACAGTAATCAACCCGAAGGTCGGTTTAGTAGGTGATGGTAGAGCTCACCCATGTACCAAGCCCGATGGCGTGTGAATAATCACACATTAGGGTAGGGGGGCCAGTTCCTTTCCCTGTGCCGGTTATGGTTTCCCAGGAAGATCTGGTGCCCGAAAAATCAACTAGCTTGGGTGGAGGTGCCCAGAGTGCCTTGCCCGGGAATCGAACCCGGGACCCTCCGGTCAGTAGTCCAACGCTCTACCCACTAGACCACCACGACCCACGAATATATATATATTGTTTTTTATCTATATCATAAACACAGGAATCAATCTGAAGGTCAATTTGGTAGGTGATAGTAGTTCACCCAGTACTAAGCCCAACGGCGAGCGAAAGTCACGCATCAAGGTAGGGGGGCCAGTTATGTATGTGCCGATTATGGTTTCCCAGGAAGATCTGGTACCCGAAAAATCACATCGCTTGGGTGCAGCTGCAGGTGCCCAGAGAGGCTTGCCCGGGAATCGAACCCGGACCCTCCGATCACTAGTCAAACGCCCTACCCCCTGGACTACCGCGACCCACGTATGTGTGTGTGTGTATACACACTTGTATATAACCCACGTATGTGTGTGTGTATGTACACATATATAAATTTATATTTAGATATACACTTGTGTGTTATGCCATCGTCACGCCCGTGACTATGCTCATATTCACTTTTGTGAACATTTACCGGGAACGACGGCTTGTGCACATTTTAACCATAGGGTGTCTCCGGCCGCCATGCAGTGATTTAAAGAAGACTACCGTCCTCTCTTTCTAAGTGGAGATCGCGACCAACAACTGGGTCGCGTGCCCCCCTTCTCTCTCTCTCCTCCCTTCCCTCCGGGAGCTCGCGGACAGGGTGAATCCACGCGCCGACTTCAGAACGAACGAGCAACTTGGATAAACAACATTCCGGGCGTCGTCGGCTTATTCATGAGTTGCCATTTGTATTAAAAACGCTCGTTCGTAAAAGAAGAGGCACCCGCACACACACACACAAACGCCGGGACCTTTTCTCCCTCTCGCGAAGTGCGCTCGAGTGTATGTAAGTGTGCGTGTGTGTGCATTGAGAGTGGAAAGGGAAGGGTTGACAGAATGGGAGAGGGTAGGGGGTGGTGGTTGAAGTGGGAAGGAACCTAGGAGGGGTCAGTGCGCCGATGCAGTCATCACGGCGCGGAGAGAATTTAAGTGAGGAAAACCCGCACAGACGGGCCCCCACCCCTCCGGGCCGAATGCGACTCCGATGTTTATGAACGAGCCCGATACGCAATTCCCTAACAATTTTCCACCTCCACCCCTCTCGAACGACATGCACCTGGGGGCGGAATCCACCCTTAGTCGATCGAAGACGTCGCCTCCGATGTGTTCGGGAGTTTCCTGCGGCCAAAGTTACGTTCGCGACGTGTAGGGATCTCAACGTCCGGGGGGGAGACCTAGGCGTCGAAAACTTCCGGGAGGATGATAAAAGGAAGTCACCACGACGCCTTATGGGCCCGGGTTGGGAATCGTTAGAGAGAATGCATTATACTCAACACCGGATTGGATTTGTCGGAAAAAAAATTTAAAGAATGGACCCCCGTGGTGGAAGAGGATTCAATTTCTGTCGGTCGTTCGTAGGGCGAACGTAGAAATGGAATGGCCTGAGAAATAGACGTTTTAACCAAGAGATTCCGAGTTGAAAAGCAACAGTACCGATACCAAAAACAAATTCGGCAACGTTTCTCCAAGGCGTATTCGTACATATATATACATGTACATATACATATTCCTTGGTAGCGCATCCGCCCGGCAAGTGGAAGGTCCGGTGTTCAAGTCCCGGTTAAGAAGATATTTTTTCATTTGTGATCTGCTCAAATCCGCCTTCCCCACATGTCCTGTGTTTGTCTTTTATGTGTTTTCCTATCCCCTTTCCTTTTATCTAGTTTTATGTGTGAATGAATTTTGTTCGCATATATATATATATATATATATATATATATATATATATATATATATATATATATATATATATATATTTTATAAATGGATGAAAGGCGTATTGATCGGTAGTGGAATGTTGAAGAGGGTAATAGAGGGGAGAATGTTGGGCAAGCGTGGTAAGGGTAGGAACAGGATAGGGATGTTGGACGGGATGAAGGGAGGAAAGAAGTACACAGAGATGAAGAGGGACCTGATGTAGAGTAGGTTTCTGGATTGTATTTTGTTCGGAGTTACAAAATATTTATTTGATAGTTGTGTCCATCCAAAAACCTACCTTAACCGGTAGATTGCCTAATAATAATACAAACATATTCAAACACGTAAATCCGCCTTATGGCGAACATATACTCATTCACATGGAAAAAGAATAAAGAAAAGAAATAGGAACAAATATACATTTGTGTTCGTCTTTTATATGTGTTCCTATCCCTTTTCCTCATATCTATTTCCATGTGAATGAACGTGTATATTTTTATAAATATATATATATATATATATATATATATATATATATATATATACATATATATATATATATATATTCGTATTTTATATTTCCGAAAATAGCAGGTTTTCCACCATAAGTTACAAATGACCAATGTTTTGAATGAAATGAGAAAGTCAGAATTACCATATCTGTAGCATCAAAGAAATGTCCTTTCAAACAGTACAGAAAAGATGGCACAGCTATGTAAATTAAATATTGCTACGAGAAGAGAGTAAGCGTGGCGAATATGTTGGAGGAATCAGGTTGGAAATCTCTTGATTCACCAAGAGTGACTTCACTAGATTCACTTTAAGAGAGGTACAGGACATCTGAGTTTTCTTGCGACACAGAGCCAATTATCATGACACCAAATTATTTTGGTAGATTCGGCCACCAAAATATTACAATAAAAGATATAAACATCGTCACAGACGGATTCAAGTACTCGTTCTTCACTCCCATGATATGCAATCATTAAAACAATCGAACACAAGAAGCCCAAAAATTAAATTAACTTAAATATTAAAATACTATGGTTTATTCAAACATATCAAATATCTTACGTATGATGCACAGAGGTTTGTATTCGTGTATGTGCACGAGTGACTTTGCGTATTACTTAATATTTATTGAAATCAATGTAGGCACTAATATTTCTGCATGCGTAGTTGGTACCAAAACACACCTTGCCCTACGCCCTTGCTTGCGAGGTAGAGTTGTATGCTGATGTATGTAGAGCTCCTTCAATTTACAGGTATGACTCGTTATATTTCTTTCCATGAAGAGTCCCTTCGACCACATTCACCCAAAACATTTCGTCGTTAGCAAGTTTCAAATTACAGCGTTAATACACGTACAAGGCTAATTTAGCCTCCACGTTTAATGGATTTCACTGGTATTGTCATAGATATACCTGACTTTCCAGTTTTCTCACTACACATGTTCAGTTCTACTGGCATCCTCATGATTTACTCATCCTCCATGAGTTGTGGCAGCCCTGGCTGCTGGTTTAGCATCGCCCGTCTTCAGACTTCGGATCCGAGGCGTTCGCTTTTTGTTTTTATTCATTCGAACCACATTCACCAGCGCGACGAACGGTAGGGGTTCACCGAGAGAGGACCCTCCTTATCTCGACCCTCTTCCTGTGTCTTATCCACGCATAAGTCCCTTTGGCCCAAAAGATAAGAGGTTACAGGGGCGACGTCTTTCTCCTCTTCTTTTAAAGGGGGGAAAGGGGGACGAAAAATATATATTTTTATATATTTATTTTATTTTTCAAGTTCTACGACCTCCCAAAAAAACTATCGATCGGAAAAGCGTGGGGGAAGACGAAACGGGAAAGATATTGACTCAAGACTTTGACGCAAGCCTTCCTCGAAGGAGACTTGACTTAAAACTTTAATGACGACGGCTCTGATAAGTCGGGGGGGGGGGTATCAGGAGTAAACGAAAGGACAAGTTCTACGAAGAGCGTCTTAGGGAAAATCCTAAACGAACGAAGGGATAAAGTTATCGGACGGTCAGATGAAGGAAACGCTTCGAAGGGAAAGTGGACGAGGACTTGGATTCGACGCTTGAAAATTGGAAATGGCAGGCATGAAAGTGAACAAGTGAGAGGAAATGAGTTACAGACTTGGCGATTGTTTATGAAGAAGCTCTCCATATTATCCTGTCCTCCTCTGCCATTCTCATCATTTCCTCATAGCTCCTTCACTAGCTACAGACATTCACCATCAACATCTACCAGATTCGCCCAGTTCATCCTCCTTTGCCCTTTCTGATTCCTCCCATTTATATATCCTTCGATTATTACCTTCGATAAGCTATCGTGATTCGGGATGCCCAAAAATCAGTTTCCATCTTCTTTTTTAAGTGACCTACACAGACTTCACCCACCCTTAGATTGGCTTCTCCATTTTTTTACCCTCTCTGTGTCCATTTCATTTTCATCGTTCTTCAGTAGCACCACTTTATGCTGCAATGGGAATGTGAGCGTATTTTCCCAAGTGCTTAAATTTGAAAGGGAGTTGATTTAATACGAATACGTTACGACTCCACGATAATTGGTTTTTGATAATCAAACGATATACCCCCGTCGAGAACTCGAGTTGGTATCGGTTGATTCAACTCAATAAACGTTTAATCCCTGGGGCGGGAATAGAACTGCATTCTGGATATCCGCCATGGGCGTCCTCCATTCGAATGATTACTAATTGTTTGTTTATAGCCCACGCCTTTTTGATGATGAAATTCTGGACCTGAGTGACCATTACCATTTTAGATTTACAATAGATAGACAAACAATTGGTAGTACCATGAAATTAGCAATTGATTGTCTCGGCGGCGGGGCTTAACAGGCGGCGACGAACAACTTAATGAATTTGTAAAAATAATTTAAGAACAACGAACTTAAGGCGAACAATAAATAAAATGTGCGGTTTATACACAAAATAAGATAACGCAAGCTATTATCTGCGCCGCCGATGTGTTCACGCCGTTGAGGGCCACGTGAGCATGCCCGAAACACAATTTCAAGGCAAACGCAATGCTTCTATCTCTTACGATACACCCCCGGAAGTCATGGTTTGGCGTCATGGCTGTGCGACTGATCGTCATTATGTCCACACAAAACTTATCGTCCGAGGCGGCGTTCGGTCATTTCCCCTGGGAGGGAGTGAGGTGGTGATAGGGTGGGGGAGAGGGGGCGAAGGAGTGGTAAGGGTGTTGGAACACCATTGAGGGTTGGGAAATTCCCCGCAGAGTCGAGAATGATCTCCCCTGACCCCACTACGCCGTGAGTCAACGGGGGATCACCTTGGAACGACGCAGTTGGGAGAGGAATCGACTCGGGATCCCTTAGGGTGAGTGGGCGGAGTGGCGAAAGTCGATTTCCGCCGTTGTTTCTCCGTCCCGTCTAAAGAGCTCTTTTCCGCTGCCATTTGCTTATATTCTTCGTTCGCGCGGAGATGTTTTTTTCACCAACCCTCTCTTCCCCCCTCCTCCTCGATCCGCCATAACAACGCTTCCATTTTTTCCACCCCGGAGACGTAGATGCTTGTGCGCACAGACATAAGACGGTCAAGCAAGCAGCTCTCCGGGGATTACTCCCCCCCCCTCCCTCGAATGGTCGAGAAAGGAACCGATTTGCACCGGTTCAGCAACATTGACTCTGAATAAGTGCGATCCCTAGCTGAAACGAAATCGACCGACTGGAAAGGGGGTAATCGAGCCGAGGGCCCAGCGAAAGTAAAAACCACTCGTGCATTTACCTGTCACCATCTTAATTAGTTCAATTAATGATCAATCATAAGAAATTCAAACTCCAGCATCCGATCATGATAACTTAAAGACGAACGATTTAATGATTTAGTCAACAATTGCATCATACTATAGGCACGAATGTGTGTATGCCTACGAGTTGTTCGTACATAAGCTAATCCCACTGCATGTGTGAACTATAATTTACACGTAGGGCATCATCCACAGCGACGAATGCTTGTAGGCGACAAATGGGTGCAGATGAATTATTCTGATTTTTTTTGAGACCCGCTAAAATATTTTAAACATGATCCCAAAACATGCATAGTTTGGGGCCAGACAGTTTTAGTTGCTGACCTCAATGTTTTTTAAAATCTTGGATATTACAAGGCTATCTTCTGATGGAAAATTTCAAATCAGCCAAAATAACTTAAGAGCAGAGAATGGGAAGATAAGTGAAAGTATACGTATGTCGTATCGTGTAAGTATACTCGTATATCACTTAGATGCCGTAGCGCATGTGCTTTCAGTTTTCACCATCAAAATAATTTGAATTATTTAACATATACATTTTTAATAAAAACTCAGAAAACAGTTGAAAGTATTCACTTGAACGGGATGTTCGAACTTATGAGCTTTAGGCTAGATAAGCAGTTTGCAACGAAAGGTGAACGAAGTGAACTATTGAACTCTTCGTTCAGCTCACACTCTGAACTGAATTCGTTCATTTTCGTTCGCGAGCTTCTAGCTAGTGGAGCACCTTGATATACTACTCACTTTCTACTAATCTACGAAAGGTGATTGTTCGCTTGCCGTTACTTGCTGAGCTAAAGCATCTTCCACTGTTATTTAGGGGAAATTCGTTGATTCGGTTCACATGACAAAAGTTTCTGTATTTGAATTCTAATTCAACTATAAGTCGACGCAGGACTGGTTGAATTTCCCGAAGCGAAATTAGTCTCTTTGAGTGAAAAGTTCAAGCCGATGAACTACGTCTTATCTAAATATAGTATTCCAAGACAAAGTTGCTCTTAATACTAATATGTACGTACATATGAGCAATGGGAGGAGGAAAATTAAAAAAAAAACTACGTGCGACCGGAATTATAACCAAAATGTCTGACATGTAAACAAAAAATTCCGGGACCGTAAACTTGGTTTAGTTTAAACAGTTGATTCACGACCGTAGCTACGTTCCTTGTATATTTAAAATGCCTGACATAATTTCGACATCAAGGATTGTGTTATATTGGATGACGCCATTTAATAAAACATCTTTAATGTCAGGTTGGGCAACCATGGTCACTTATTGATTTTTGGGAAAATTTCCAAGCATATTTCGGGGCCACTGCGTCGTCATTCGGGGTAGAGAAGTCAGTCCCCAATTACGACGTTCCCAAAATCCACAAATATCGTATTTCATGATTATACATATTTTCCTCGTTAGTTCTTGATACATAGGTAGCGAAACTCTTTCGTAATATTATTATTGATATCAGCCAAGGACTTCCTTTACCCCTCTAACACAAGCATAAAAAACACCCAGCTTGCGAACATCGATGACGACTTCGGATCACTCGACGACCTCGGTGGCCGCGGGGCAACGGACTAGCTCTCAAGTAGTAATTGTGAAACGTAAGGTCTCAAAACGCGAAAGAGCGAACGAGACGTGAATTCTTCTCGTTTGTTAGACCTGGTAGAGAATACAGGTTGTCATCCAAAAGTAATGCAATTAATTTGTCAAGTAATTTATCGAATAGGTTTGCACAAACACTTAAAATTCTTCAAAGTACTGTCATTGGGCCTCTGCACATTTTTTCCGACGACACTGCCATGACCGGTACTCGCCCTGGAAGGCGTCTTCGGGGACCTCTCGCAAGGTATTCGTCACGGCTGATTGGGTCTCTTCTATGGACGAAAAACGGGTTCCTTTCAGGGCTACATTAATCCGAGGGAACAAAAAGAAGTCTGCTGGGGCGATGTCAGGACTATAGGGGGATTGAGGCAGCGTTGGCACCTGGTGTTTGGCCAGGAACTCGCGGACTCGTAGCGCGTTGTGGCAAACACCCTGTACGTTGGGACCAATGCCAGAAAATGATAATTTGAGAATGAAATAAAATACATACGTCCGGAAAAATCCGCCCAATTGTTTTAAAAATTCTACTAACAAATAATAGGATATCCCAAAAAAAACAGAAATTGGGGCGCCATTAAATATTCGAGGAGTCAAAGATTAATAAACGCCACTACAAATAAGGCGACCTTTACCGGCGACATCCATGGCATCTTCCCTTTCATGAATTCTGCACGGAATCGGTAGGTCGGACGTTAGCGACCAAATTTAGAGGGCATATTTCCACCGAATAGATTCAAGGATTCTCCTGATGAACCAAATTTCAAGAAAGAAGAACTTAACCATCGTAAATCATACCCTTCCTTCGAAGACGTCTTCCATTACCTTTTCGCGAATAGTGCCCTAACATCTCCCATTGCTTACCACCATTTCGTTAATCCAACAAGTAGATTCATATTTCGTTGGCTATGAGTTTGATTCCCACAATGTTGTGCTACTGCCCACATAAGCCCCAAGGGTGTGCACATGCGCACTTGTTATGCGACGGTTAAAACTTATAATGAGGCCACAGAATACATCCGCTTGAGTTAAATAACACGCTACTATAAAATCAATGCAAGGCGAGAAAAACGACCTGGATCACAAAAATCGCAAAGACAAATAAGGAGAGTCGATGGAAAAGAGGAAATGCAAGGTGAGTGAATATCGACCTTCAATGGACCGCGTTGCGGGATAAGCGCTGTCCGAGATTATAGGGCGCCAATATGCGAACTGGGGATCTGTTTCCTCCTGGAGCGATAACGACACTCGCTATGAGTTTACAGTGTTATCTCTTGCTATAATCGAACACGAGCACCGACATTATGCCACGGTACCGAAGCGATTATCTCGCCGCCTAAGCGAGACGTCACAATCCACTTTACTCTGATAACAATTATATAAACGACATTTCGATTTAGGAAAAAGTGAACATTCAAGTCGTGCCATTATGAATGAGTCTAAAAAGATGACTCACTATCGGGAAACAAGATAACGATCCAAGATTAAGTTCCCTTCAACAAAAGTTACGAATATAGCGAATTAAATTAAACCGGAGGTCTAAGCCTAGCGATCTCACGATCTCAATGCACATGCATGACGATACCCCACAGACGCAGTACCCCACGCAGAGAAATGGAGTTTTGCCATCGAACCTTAGCCGACTGTGAATAATGAGAGATCGAGTATCCGTTTCCATGCCCCAAGAAAATCTTTCGACCCCCTTGAAAAATATTCCGTCGATTCATTTCGACACGAGCCTCTTCGCTGAAGTGCATGCCGGACCCTCCATGACTTCTGCCTCGTGTTTCTTTAGCATAGCTTCCCGAGTCAATCCCACCCGTTGAATTATAAATGAGGCCGGGGACCGCAGATTTATATCATTTTTATGAATAAATGAAGCGGTTCGACGGACGAAAAACAAAAACCGTCAATAGCGAGCGCGAGTGTTCGACCGGGGGGATGGTAAACGATTCGCTCGGCAACACCCCGGCACACACACACAAACACTCGCGCCGAAATGTAAATATCAGGGCATGCATGCCGCAAGGGTAGGGAGGAATGGAGAAGGAGGTCATTGTTGTCGGAGAGGTTGTGGGATGGGGTGACAGGGAAGGGAGCGAGTGAGAGGGGAGGGGGGGCAGGCTGATGAGCGAGCGGTTAAGGGATACGACGAAAACGGGTGGCGGGGTGGAGGGAGATTAATCTCCGCATATGCGCAAAATGGGTGAGGAGGGCACTGCGGGAAGAGCGGGGAGGGGCAAAGGGCGAGGCAGGGAGAGAAACAGGGTGTGCACGTGGGGAAAGGAGAGAGAGAAGTCGTAGTCTAAAGAAGTCGCAGGGGTAATGGCCAGGGAACTGGGGGTGGGAAGGGGTAAATATGCGGAGCGGAAAATGTCACGGGAAACGAGCTAAGTCCTTCCAAGAACCTAAGGGGGCAAAAGCGTTCGACCAACGCAATGTCTGCTCTTCCGTGATCAATGTTAACATTGACACTAATTAAGCTCGAGGGTAAAGATTTGAGTCACCTGACACAAGCATTTCAAAACGGTAAGCATTGTTACCTACGTCATTATCGCGTAAACCAAGGCAATCCAAACAGAGTTTTAGAATTGAGGGATGAAGTAACCGTTCGTGAGAAACTAATGGAAAACGAGAAATAAAATTTGCTACAATGTCCGCGAACTTTATCATCTTAGTGCTCGCATAAAATTAAAAATTAAAGAATATATTATTTAATTACGTGGAAAACGAGTAAAGTTCTCGCAAGAAATTGAGCAGCAAAGAGTTGGGCGATCGCCATCCGTGGTGATTTCAAAATAACCGTTATCATGCACGGGTGCAGAGATTTGAAATAGTTATCTGGCAGGAAATACAAATCGTTAAGAAAGGTTTTAGATTTCATTATCGCGTAAACCACAGCAATATGTTTTGCTTAGCAAACTTGAAGAAAAATGATTGGCAGCGAGACCCATAATTTGTATCACTATCGAAACATTTAAGAAAGACTTATATTAACCATGTGTCCATTTAAAATGAAAAATATTGTCAAAGTTATTTATGCAAGGGCAATACAGGGCAATGGTGCGAGTTTGACCTTTGCTTTAATAATACTTACGAACACTTAAAAGTGATGATTTCGAGGAGCCTAGTCAATTTTTTGTTAATTTATGTACGATTATTATTTTAAAAATGTACATTTAACAAAACAATAAAAACGACTTTACCCGCACAAGTGAAATCAAATGCCCTAAGAATAATCAAAATAGGACGAACTTAATTCCTATAAAACCTTGTCATGGACTACGAATAATTTCATGGGTGGACATAATTGAATTATATACTTGAGCTTATGTTAATCTATCTAATGCGGAAAAGATTGGTTCAATTTTGTCACCTTGCTGATAAGTCAAAACTTACAATCGGTGCCCACTTGAACATAATTTTTCCAAGCTCGCCAATAGCATGTTAATCCCTTTCTCACAGATTTTCATCAATGTTTGCATTACAGAACAAGAAGTACCAAAGTAGCGAAAAATAAATAAAAGCATGCTTCCGCACTCGTTAGCTTAACATCCGAGGTACATTTGAATAAGAGAGTTCCCCAATTCCAAATCTTCAACTGATAAAAATTAGCGACTCCACTTAACTTGGAAAGACAGCTGTTACGAAACCGACTCCTCAAATATGAATTGCGATCCGGTTGCATTGATGCGGTGTATCCAACGGAGCTTAATACGTGAAATTTAATGAACTCTTAGTAATTATTCCATGCATCATGTGGCCTTAAAATCATTGCCTCACACATGATTCACTTCGCAAGTGAGCGGACACAAAATGTTACCAAAGTTCTGCCGACGCTTTAACGAGGGCACCACGAATTCTCCGTGCACATTGGCAAACAAGGAAAACCGTTTGTTTTAAGGGCGAGAGTTGAAAACGGAGAGGACCACGGTTACATCAGACACGACGGAAGTAAGTTCCTCCATAGAGGAGCCGAAGCACGTGCGGAGGGACACTTCGAAAATTACTCCCAGCCGAAATGAAAAGAGGACACGTATAGTAAGGAAGACTTGCACAACGCATCATCGTCTATTTCAGTACATTAGCAGGGTGACGCCCCCCCTCCCCCCTTCCATTCGGGTCGAAGATTCCCAACGTCTCTCCCTTTCCTGAGAAGTCAATAGTGAAGAACGTTATTTGCAGTGGTTCCTTTGAGGCTGGCTAATTGAATTTACTACAGGACCCATGCACTCTCCGTGCGCAGAGAGAAAATTCAGGTCAATCTCAAAGGTAACTCAATTCTCTTCGCGTTGATGTCTATAGCATGTACCTACTGCCGCAGTGCTTGACCTGCCCAAAGAGGTGTCGTCAATTCATAACAGTGGAATTTAACTTCTTTTGTAAATTAATTTACCGTTAAAAATATCCGAAAAATGAGTCTGTAATTGTTTATATAAAAATATACATTATTATTATTATTATTAGGTAATCTACCGGTTAAGGTAGGTTTTTGGATGGACACAACTATCAAATAAACATTTTTGTAACTCCAAACAAAACCCAATCCAGCAACCTACTCTACATCAGGCCCCTCTTTATCTCTGTGTACTTCTTTCCTCCCTTCAACCCCTCCAACATCCCTATCCTGTTCCTGCCCTTTCCTCGTTTTCGAACCCGAGCCCTCCGGTCAGTAGCCCAACGCTCTACCCCCTGGACTACCGCGACCCACTTGACAACTTTAATATCCTTTTATTTCGCAACGGTTCTGCGCACGAAAAATATTTTTAAATAATGTAATAATAAAAATATAACTTAATGCATTTAAATATACAATGTTATTTATTTACCATGTAAATTAATAAGCCCATTTCACTCGATATTCGTAATTTACACCAAGTGACAGGCAAGTACGGTGATCTTGAGTGGGGAGAATGTTAACTAGTCGGAGTAGGAAAAAATCAGGCAGGCAGGAGGGAATGAAGTAAGACAAAAAGTATGTGGAGCTGACTTTACTGAAACGAAAAGTCGCTATGGCGTTTAGTTCATTGTAGGGCGGGGCTTAGGAATGTAGCGGTGCGTGGTTCCTAAGAATCCAGAACACAGAGTACCAGTTTTTCTAAGCCCATTCAAAACCGATCACTGACCGATGAGTACACCTATACCTATTGCTGCCAATAATTTAAAATAATCTGTAAGGCAATCACAAACACAAGTGCACTTTCCATTAGTAGTTTGATTCGCATGTATGTGCCTCACACTTTGAACCGTAGTACAAGTGCTGATGGTTATTATTATCTCTATTTTTAAAATTATTTTACCTATTAAGCGAAAGCTAAAAACTAAGAAAAACTGCTCATGTCTAATACCAGGTGCCGTGGGTTCCTTGCCGCACATCCTAGCGTAGCATTGCAAGGTAACATGTAGATATAACTTGTAATGCACTCTCACATAAAACCTGATCTGCCTAAATAAGAACAGATATTATAAAAGGAAAATAGGACGTGCCTTTACTCATAAGAATACTTTAAAATGCAGCCAAGAAGAAAAGTTTTTAAGTCCGAAATACTTTCGAGAGTACGACGAAGGATAGGACCGTGGAGATAAAAAATTAGTGCGCTCATTTACCAAGCATTAGTGATTTCGAAAGAGCAGAAACAAAATAAAAGAAAATTCAATTTTCCTCGCCACCCGTGGATTCACAACATTAAAAATAGCCGGACTAAATATCAAGACACGCGCCCTGGTAAAAGATTTTGAAAGAGATGATTTTTGATGTGGATAAACCCCGCGTTGAATCTGACTCAGCCAAGTCAGTAAGAGCCTACGCAAATTAACACCCACGAGAAGAGGCGAGACGGCGGAGAGAGGGCGGAAAGAAGGCCAGGGGATTCTAGATGAGGCGACGAAACTCAATTTGGAGCGGCTTGGAGGGCTCCCGATCCCCGTTGCCCCGAATCAAGCGAGGTTCACCAGAACCTTTCATAATTTAGGGTTCCAGACATGGCGAACTCGTGAAGGTCACCGTTTTATCCGAGGGAGTGATTAAGCAAACAAGAGTCAGCAACGCAGCAACTGTTTCCCCGAGTCATAAAAGGGCGTTTCGCGTGACTCTGGGAGACACGTCCAAAATCGGCTCCTCAACTACATCTCGGCTAACAAAATACCACACTTTAAAATGACCCATTTCACTCGTAACATTTCGAGCACATGCGAGTGCAGAAGTTAGTAAACAGTCCTCGGAAATGAAAGCTTGGAATTCCCGTCACGTTTGGAGTGAATTCGCCTTTTCGCAATAACTGATAAAACCTTAATTTATATACGAATTGGGCAGGCACTGAAGTAATTCTCCTGAGTTCTTCCACCCCCGGGTTGTGCCCAGGAAGAGCCAAATGACCATGAATACGATGTTAGGCGTCCTAACACAACGAAAAAGTATCCATTTTACCAATTCGATACCAGGATGACGTCATTGTTATTGCTACTCATAATTAAATTTCATCATCGTTTATATTTCATCAGTTGGGATTACTCTATAATGTTCCTAGATACTTCACACCTGATCGCCGCTCTCAAATACCACATTTCAATAAATCACTTTTTAACTCTTCGCTATGTGTATCTCCCTTCGTGCAGCCCAAAATGTCCTTATTCTTCCCTACCCCTCACCTATCCAACATTACCCACTACGTATTACAGTTCACCCATCACGCAACACGAAAAATGTTTGCTCGGGCGTATGTCTTTCCGTGTTGTTTGGCGAACTAACAAAAGAGTTCTGGCGAATGGTGAGCACGTAATGGCGAACTAATTTGTTAATTTGCTATTACGTGTCCGTCGAAATGGAATTGTTTGTGGCGCAGAGTACGGAAGAAAGTTCCGAAATGTTCCTTCATTTCAAGGGAATCTTTTTAAGTTCATGCAAGGGCCTGGTGTGGGTCAATCTCCGACATTAGGTCCCATTTGCACTTTTAATAGTTCTCTACAACAATTCATTATTCTTTGGATATCAAAAATTCGCGCCTTTGGGTTGACATCTGAATCGCTTCGTCAGTATTCCACGTCGACCTCCGTGGTATACTGATAAACGGGCAGAGGCACCTACTTTTGGTCACTCTGAGGGACAAAACACTGGAGTGGACCGCGGGATTTTTTTCGTCTCGAGGTTTTAGGAAAGGTTCCCTGGCAAAGGGTTCGAGAAGACCCTTTTTCCGACCCCCCCTCGCGCCCCGTTAGATCAAAAGTGCTTGATTAATCACTCTTGTTTTCGTCTACGGGAGTTAGTTGCCCGTGAAAATAGCTTTCTCTAGAAGAAAGAGCCCTTAAGCGATCGGTCCGATTGCCGTTGGCAGCAAAACATATTTGCCTGAACCCGTTCCCAACAACCTCCGCACAGAGGGGTGGAGTTTTAAAATACGCGAGGGTTTCTTTATCGCGTTTCCCCGCCAGGTAAGGCGTCACTGCACGGATAAGTACCGTTCATCGTTCCACCTAGTCCACGAATACGCAAATCGTCTCGCTATTGTTTGGCCACCAAAATCAGACGACTTTCTGGTTCAATACGAGTGGGCGCACATGCGGAATTTCTGCCATTAAAAATTTCGACAAGCTCTGTTTTCTGATAGGATATGGTTGTCCCGAACCGAACCGTGTTGCATGAACGCACGGGGACCTGAAATCACTTGATTACTCGATGATCCAGACAAACGCTTCCTATGCGGTGCGACTTCGTTCTCGTTGCGTCTTGACTTGTCCAATAATGTCCATGTTGTCCTTCAATTGTTTTTCTTTCAATAGAATTTCCTACTTGCTCAGTTGATATTTTTTCCATTCTTGCTATACGTACATGCGAGAGGTGTTTTAGAGATGGCATGTTTGTTTCATTTTTGGATGATATCTTTAATGATGTTGTCCATCTTTTCCCCTCGCTTTTGAGGCACTTAATTATTTCCAGAATTGACTAATATTTTCTTCAGCTTTCACATACGACACATGAACGTAAATTTTCGCGCACCCTGGATGTCTAGTGTGGATGGACACCCTTCCACAAACCTTACCGGTGGCTTGCAGGGTAACATATTATTGATTATCTGATCAATCATTGATGAAAACAATTCCTATTTATCAAAATGAACGTGCACATCTATAATAAACGATCTTTCACACGGCCATGACTTTTATACATTTAAACTCTTGGATTGCTTATAAAAAGAGACGTTCCAGGCGTGATATGGTGGAATTTAATTTAATTTTACTTTATTTTATTAATTTTATTTAACTTTATTTAATCTTGGATTGCTGTTTGAATACATCCAACATAGCTTTTTTAGTTTAACATACCGTTCTCCAGGCCTCTATATTAATAATAAATAAACCGAACGAATATTTCAGATAGAATCCATGATGGTAAGCATGCATTTGCAACTATTTCGTCACGTGCTCCTCAATCTCCCCACGAAACTGCGTTTTTTTTTTGGTCGTAGCGATATAAAGTTTCATTTCTTCGTGAAGACTCATCCGTCATTTATTTTTTTCCCTACATTACCTCTCTCTCTCTCTCGCAATTTCGAGGAGGATGAGAGAAAGGGTGTGAGGAAGGGGGGGACGGTTGGGATCAAGAGCTTTTTCATTTACCCGCCTGGGCCAACAAGCCGTTGCGCTTAATGTCCGCGGCCGATTTCGTGTCAAGGGAACGCACGAAACGGGAGATTTTGATCGTCGATGTCGAAATGTTTCCTCCGACGTAGTTATCCACAGGGTTTCCTCATTTTCACACAAAGGGTTGGCAGTTCGGACTACGGCAACCATTGCCAACGGCCCTAAACTTCGTTAAAAGACAAGCGTGGCGATAACTTTACGATGAAAACGAAAAACACTGAAATAAAAACAATAAGGAAGAAGTTTCAAGTGACGGATAGAAACAATGGATCTTTCTGAGTTTTGCTTCAGTTCAAGTGAATACAAACGCTACATCGAAGTAAGATTTAACGGAATCCAAATAAGTTATTTAACCATTTCCTCTCTTCGTTTTTCCCTTCGTGGGTGTTTTCCCGCGTGGGTTTTTACAAGGTGAGCAATGCCACGCTCTCCCTAGATTTTCCCACAAACCTCATTCTTTGCTTACACTTTTCTTATCCTAGGGTTTCTCTAATCACTGTCTTTTACTCTGTATATGCGTAGGTGTATTCTTAATTTATATATGTATGTGTATGCATAAATGTATGAATGTATATATACGTTTTCTTTTTTTCGCTGTGAAAATTTGTACAAAATGCATTTGTGTCTATCTATATTTTTATTATGTGTATACATGCATGTATTTTGTAAATTTTATACCTTATATAAGTATACGAAAATGGGTTAAATGGAAGAAGGGACCATTAGGTCTCAATTTCGCCCGAATAAATACCTCTATCTATCTATTTCTTGACTCCCTAAATCATGCCCTAATAAGCCCTTTTCATGGATTTTTACTTCAAAAATAACTAAGAAAGAAACTAAGCGTATATCCCTAAGTAATAAGCCATGCTACTGTATAATAATTCTTGAATTAAAATTCTTCTACTGACAGTAAATAGCAACACTCACTTTTTATTAATTAAAATTGGCAATTTCCCACAAAAATAAATTTTATTAATACGACCGGTTTCAATGTAACTACATCATCTTCTGGTGTTTATTTTTGTGGAAAATTGCCAATTTTAATTAATCATGATATTCCACCATATCACGCCTGAAACGTCTCTTTTTTGATAGCAGCACTCACGTTTATATTTTTCGACATAATAACCTTAAAACATTAAAAAATGTTTTCCTCGGCATTTCTAACTTGGAAAGATCGACAAAAAATATTTGCTGAGTTTCGAACATGGACAAGATAATATAAAGCCGCATGTACTTTGGAAAAATATTTCCCCCCTCATGAAATTTCAAGATAAATGCGCACAAGTTGCATTTGTAGTGAATGTTATCAAAGGACGACCATGTACAATTAATCAAGAGGCTGTATGCAGAATATACATATCATTATCAAGTTTACTACACCAAATGTTCGCCCAACACGTAACGGGCGGACGAACAAATCGTATCCACGGACGTGAATCACTGTTATGTTTCGCAGTGCCAAAGCATAATTCAGTCACTTAAATGCAAATTTAGTCCATAACATTAATCGCTTAGCGTTATTCGGACACGCGCGGCTAAATTAGAATAATTTAGGTGAACAAAAGCGGGCGTTTCACAATTAAATTAGGCAAGCACCTTCCCGCATCTCAACCCCGGCGCAATCCATTCGCAATTTGCGCTCGACCTTTGCGGATATTCGTGACCCCAGAGGGGGAAGACTATACGTCACGGCACTATATAACTTCTCGAGTAGAAAAAGCAGTAGTGGGCATGTGGGTGGATTCGGAGAGGGGGGAGGCGAAGGGGATGGAGCGCTCAAACTTGCCGCGGCGCGGTTCCACCCACGACCGTGGTGCGGCGAAGAGACGGAGAGGAAATGGGGGCGTGGAGATTGGTGCGATGATGCAGATTCGCGACACGGGAGGGACCCGCCACTCTGTCGCCCTCGGGAGAGAAGTGACTTCGGGGCGGGGGCGGTTCGGGGGTGGGGGTTGAAAACAGGCAGAGATAGAAAGAGGGAGGCTAAGAGGCCCACGCAGGACGGCCGGTCCGCCTGGGGCGAGTTGCGAGGGGCCCGTCGACGAAGGAATTGCGGGTGGGCGAGTGTTAAGGTCACGGCGGCGGTGGGCAGAGCGTGGGTTGGAGTTTTCGAAGGCCCCCGGGAATGCGAAAGGAGATAGGTGGAAGGGGAAGGAGGAAAAAAGTTGTTCCATGACCGCCCGCTCCTCCCCCCGCCCCCCAATTCCCTGTCCAATGGCGATGATTCTCCCCTGAACGGAGCCGCGGAATGACCTACCTTAATCCATGGCATCCATCGCGTTCGTGATGGGGTGCCCGCGAATTAATCGAGAACTGGTAGAAAGAAAGGAAGGCCCACTCTCATTCGCCCTCCGAGAGGATTTTCCGCCGCCGGCGGAAACACCAAAACCTCACCGCAAGGGTGCACACCGTTAATGGACAATATGTGTAAGGGATAAAGCAATATTTAGATTTTGACGGGCATTATTCCAACTCAAGATAGCATCGGGAAAATTTGGACACGGCATAAAATCTCCATGGTAAGTATCACGCCTGTGTAAAAACAATTACTAGCAATGGGAAATACATGCCATGTTTCATCATCAGTACTCGAATTCTACGACTGGTTTACTGCAAACGGTCTAAAAATCGAAATATTTTCGAAATTCAATCGAAACGTTTACTGATATGAGAATCGGTAACACACACACACATACTAAAAATTAAGAAAATAATAATTTTTGCTGTTCTATGCAAGGAATCTGGCCGGAAGATTTTGTGAGATCGGTGTTAGTTCCTATTCCAAAAAAGGAAAAGGCTACGTCATGTGAGGATTACAGAACGATAAGTTTGATATCCCACGCAGCTAAAGTTATTCTCAGGATCATCAACAAAAGGATAGAGAGTAAGGTAAATGATTACTTAGGGGATGATCAGTTTGGATTTAGGAAAGGAAGAGGTACGCGTGATACCATTGCAGTAATGAGATCACTAATCGAGAGAAATATAGAATACAATTAGGACGTATTTGCCTGTTTCGTAGATTTCAAAAAAGCATTTGATAGAGTGAATTGGCAAAACCTTATGCATATATTGCAGAAAATAGGAATGGATTGGAGGAACAGGAAACTGATCCGCAACCTGTACATGTCTCAGACTGCTCAGGTGCGAGTGGGGAACGAAGAGTCCGGATGGGCAGTGTTAGGAAGAGGTGTAAGGCAGGGTTGCCGTTTAAAATGAATACACTTTGTAACTTCCACACGATTTTTATTCGTACTACCGGTTTCAACGCTTCGGCGTCATCATCAGGTAACCAGGGTTGCCCATTGTCACCGGTGCTGTTCAACGTACGAGGGTCATCCGGAAAGTAGTACCCGTTCGTGAAATAAAGACACAAAAGTAAATATTAACAAACATAAAAAATTTTATTTGAAAGAGGATACTTTAAACTACTTCTCAACGTAATCTCCAAGCAAATTAAGGCATTTGTCATAACGTGTGACAAGTTTCTGTATTCCTGCTGCATAGTCCTTCGCCGCCAGCTCATTGAGATACAGGGTCACTCCTTCTTTAAGTTCTTCATCGCTGTCAAATCTTTTTCCTGCCAAAAAGTCTTTAAGCTTTGTAAAGAGATGAAAATCTGAAGGGGCCAAGTCCGGGCTATACGGTGGATGGTCGAAAGTTTCCCATTTGAATTGCTGCAAAAGTTTTTGTGTTATCCCAGCTGCATGAGGCCTGGCATTGTCATGAACGAGAATGACACCAGTAGACAATAGACCTCGCCGCCGATTTTGTATTGCCCGCCGTAATTTCTTTAATGTTTCACAATACGCATTGGCATTAAGTGTCTCCACGGGCCATAAAATCAATAAGCAATACACCTCGTCGATCCCAGAAAATGGTTGCCATGAGTTTCCTGGTGGACAGAACTGTCTTGAATTTTTTTGGTTTGTTTGGTGAATGAGCATGATGCCACTCCATTGACTGTCGTTTACTCTCAGGTGATGCATAACAAACCCATGTTTCGTCACCAGTAATTATGCGAGTCAAGAAAGAGTCTCCTTCATCAGAATAACGTCCCAAAAATGTCAGTGCTGCAGCCATACGCTTGGTTTTGTGCTCATCTGTAAGCATGCGAGGGACCCATCTTGCACAAATTTTTGCATAATGCAGATGGTGTTTAACAATTTCATGAACAATTGTTCGAGAAACATTGGGAAAATGCTCACAGATGTCATCAATTGTGACGCGCCGATCGTTCCTCACGAATTCGTCAACTGAGCTCACCAGTTGGTCTGTAATGACAGACGGTCTCCCCGAACGCTCATCGTCGTGTGTGTTCCCCCTCCCCATGTTGAAGTTGCGACACCACCGCCGAACAGACGACTCGTCCATTACATTGTCTCCATACACCTCCTTTAATTGGCGATGAATATCACATGGGCGAACGTTTCTTGCATTGAGGAATTTAATCACTGCCCTCACTTCACAACTGGCGGCGTTCTCAATTTTTTTAAACATTGTAAACAATCACAGAAACAACACAGGCAATGCTAGCGTCACGCAACTTGGCTCAGAGAAGGCAGACAAGCCACTGAAGCTATTTGACCTCGTCCAGCGGCTACTCGCGTCGTCAGCACTTCATGCGGCACGAACGGGTACTACTTTCCGGATGACCCTCGTATATGTGGAGGATATGATTAAAGAGGCATGGGAATAACTGGAGGTAGGAATGGAAGTCGGAGGAGAATTCGTAAAATCGGTTAGGTTTGCTGATGACCAAGCATTAGTTGCTCAGTCAGCCAAGGGGTTGCAAGCATTGCTGAGTGAATTGGAGGTTCAGTGCGATAAATATGGGATGAGAATCAATATTAATAAAACAAAGGTTATGCGATTTTCCAGAAAAAAAAGGCTAAGCTAAATATTAAAATAGGCGGAGGAAAAATAGAGCAGGTAGAGCAGTTTACATATCTCGGAAGTGTTTTGGACCAATACGGTCAAAGTGGTAGGGACGTAAGGAGAAGAATTGCGTTAGGCAAGGAGGCTTTCTCAAGGAGGAGGGGGTTGATGACGGGGACGTTGAGTAGAGATGTTAAGACAAGACTGGTAAAAACTCTTATATGGAGCGTAGCTATGTACGGTGCGGAAACGTGGTCACTGAAGCAGGAGGATAGACGTAGATTGGAGGCTTTTGAAATGTGGGTGTGGAGAAGAATGGAGAAGGTGAAATGGACCGAAAGGAAAACAAATAAGGAAGTACTGGAGACGGTGGGTGAGGAGAGGGGTTTGTTGAGAGAAATCCTATGGAGGCAGGAAAAATGGATGAAAGGCGTATTGAGCGGTAGTGGAATGTTGAAGAAGGTAATAGGGGAGAATGTTGGGCAAGCGAGGAAAGGGTAGGAACAGGATAGGGATGTTGGATGGGATGAAGGGAGGAAAGAAGTACAAAGAGATGAAGAGGGACTTGATGTAGTTTAGGTTGCTCGATTGGGTTTTGTTTGGAGTTACAAAACATTTATTTGATAGTTGTGTCCATCCAAAAACCTACCTTAACCGGTAAATTACCTAATAATAATGCCTAGTGTTCATTAACCCCCTGCCACACACCCTAGCGGTAGCTTTCAGGTCATTAAGCAGAAGTGGGATGCAAAAAAAACATTTATCAACAGCGCATATTTTCCGTCTCCCTTCATTTCATTGAACATGATTATTCTTTTCCTCCATCTTTCTTTGGCTTGGCCAACACTCTCCCCTCTCCAGTCTTCAAATCAATATACTAATCACTTACTTTTCTTTCCTTTCTTAGATTTTCCCAGAATCGCAAATACAGTGGCCGGAAAGTTAATCAAGCACCTCGGGCGGTGTGAGATAAATCAAATTTGCTCTTGCTACTTCATTTCAGCAGTAGCATTTACCGAGACCGACATTTTGTACGCCCACACCTACACAGCCAGCTGCCGCAAGGGCGCATGGTAGGAAACCGGACATGCATGCACTACTATTAGTTCATATACGCAAATGAATATATATTAGCTCGTTTACAAAATCGCTCGCACACATACGACCACATGCATGTGCCTATGTACGTCATGCAAACACTGACTGAATCATTAAATATTTGCCTTTAAGTAAATATATTCGGGTGCTTGGGTTCGATTTTAGTTTAGATTGGTGACCGCGCGAGGGAATGACGAATACTTGAATCCGTCTGTGTGCGGTTTCCACTGAAAATTTTTTTTGACCGTCCTGCTCCGGCTTTTGGAAAAACGGAGAGGGCAGCTCGCGAGCACACGATCGCCAACCGCAAGCTGGGATGCAATTTCTCAGCTTTCCGGCTCCGTGACCGGACGGCATATCCCCGAAAGGAGGCGAGGTCCCCGAATACGACCCGCGCGAGTATCCCTAAAAGCAGCATGAGCAGCAACGGTGGGGTCCGGCGGCATCAGGAGCGATGTTATGGGCAGCGCTGTGGGGGGAACCTTATTACTTACAGCCAGACCCGATCCCACAGAACGGCCCCACACGAACACGGTTTGCCCAATATCTCGCGGCAACGGTAGTGTAGCTCTACCGGGATCGTTCCCGGCTACCCCGCCACGTAAGCAAAAAGAGGTCATCAGAATCGATACCTCCCTCCTCGCCCCCTCTCTGCAGTCCCCACCCTCTCTCTCACTTGGTCATGTGCCCTGCCCCTCTCGGAAGGCTGCGGGGGTGGAGGGCTCCTGCGTGGCATACATTGGACGAAGAAAAATAAATCGACACGAGGCTGGAGTCGGGAGGGAGGGGCGGCGGGGGAGAGAAGTTACCTCGGAGCGCCGTTCCCTCCGTGTTGCTTTGACCTGCCCTTTCCGTCGGGTCAAACTCACCCCGAAAACGTGCGTGGGAGGGACGTTGACGAGGGAGATTGTCAACATTGACTCGACCGAATCAAAATTTTCCGCTTTCAAAGTAAAGATTGCTTGGTTGTGTTTCAAACGGAGAATCAATGTCGGAATTGGACGATAAAAGGAAAGCACTTTCGTGTCGACTCTCGCGAACCCGTTAAATATCCTATCGAAGGAACAAGACCACGCCTACATTTCGCTCACGGTTCTTTCGTTATAAATAGAAATAGTATATATATATACACACACGTATATATGTATATTATATATTTACATGCATATACACACGGAAATAGACATAAAGAAAGGGGATAGGAACACATATAAAGGACGAACACAGGAGAGGTGGGGAAGGCGGAATCGAGCAGATAACAGGTGCAAAAATATTTCCTTTTCCGGGACTTTCGACATGCCGGGCCGATGCTCTACCCACCTGAGCTATCGAGAAAACGTAATTTACGTTGAAATTTGCGGGGAGTTTATACAACCAAGTACCCCGATTCTTTGGCAAAGAGATATCGTTATGATGCTCTTTCACCCACCAAAGGAGAAATAGACGAAACAAGAAGAAAGGACAGTAGGAACGTACATGCGAAAGTACAACGTGATGAAGGATAGGAACAGTGCGGTTCGCAGCACGCGTATATGAACTGTTTATTTATTTGTTTCGACGATGCATTAATAATAACAGCCGAATAGTCCCCATTTGATTAGTACATCCCATCATGTGGTTATCATTGTAAATACAGATGTAATTGTCCGTTTATGCATATATGCGTGCGTTCACACGGAAGTCAAAATAGGATCGTTTTATGGAAAGAGCGTTCGAATATAATACGCAAAAAATAAACACAAATATACCCATCGAAATACTAATTCCCTTTGCCGATAGCGATTAGATACTAGATAGATAGTAGGTACTTAATTCTAGAAGAGGTTGCTCATAAGAGGATATTAGATTATGAAATCCTTCTTCACTATACTTCCTTCAAACTATCGCCGTCGGCAGTAGAAATAAGATTTAATGTTTTTTTAAATAAGAGAAATGACCAGTTTCCTTGTTTCTCAAGTGTTTTTTTTAAATCTATCCCTTCATTATAGCTTCCAGAACCACAACTGCTTTCGCCGACAGCGATTATTTTGTCGGAAATGTCGAGGTCGAAAAATATATTTTTATGCAAAACTTGGATAATCTCTGTGTGGGTACTTAATTGTTCTGTTTACGAGAGAGGTATCTGATGCTACGTGTTAAAAAATTGATCATGCTGAGAAAACAAGTATCAGTCAGATGTGAGGGTATTAATGTCTTGCTTCTCCAGTAGGAATAAACGGCACGTAACGAGAACGATGTTCAAAGCATTCGCAAAAAAAAACGCTGCAGGGCTAGGATGGCCTGAAGGGCTTTAGAACATTTCTCCGGAAGCAAAAACGAATCACGGCAGCAGTCCTGAGACGCCCTTTGTAATGTGCGGTGCAAAGCTCGAATGCGTTTACATTAATTAACAAGAAGGGGGAGCCATACCGTCTCCGCCCCTGGTGTCCGAACGTTTTAAGTGACGGCCCTGTCGTACTCGGTCTGTCTCCGTCGCGCTGGACGGAAAAACAATTGTACCCGAAGGGTGACTCGGAAGCACCGTAAGGTAAAACAATTAGGCATACAAACACACACACACATGCACACTCAAAATTGATGCAGAGACAATGGCGGAAAAGAGTACCTATGGTGTGGTTAGGGGGGAGGGGGGCGGAGTGGAGGGGACGAGGTCATTAACCTTTCCTTTGTAAGTGCAGGGGATGAAAATTCTTCGGACGTGTTGAGTGCGCGTCCGTTACGTAGGTGCTCGAAGAGGGTAAGTTTCGATTGAACGACAGATAATAATATTTCGTCGAAAACCTTTGACAAACGATTAAAAATTTAATAAAATTCATGAGGATACAAATATTATTTCACATTAATGTGATAAGGAATGATGGAAAGACAGAAAACGCAGCAAGAACAAACGGAAGAACAGCACAAAATACACTTTTATGCGCATTCGGACTTCTAAACCCCGTTCAAAACGATTGCGGAGAGATTCCTCGAAAAATGAGTCACTCCTCAACCTTCTTGAAGAAGGGTGTGAGTGTATGCGTATGTATATAGTATATCTTCATGGCAACCCTTCATCCTTATTTCTTATTTTAATATATTTGATTAACTGCTTACGTGGCGGCGGTGTACCATTCTCGCCTTCAAATCCAGAGATAAAGGGTTCAAGCCCCGCAAAGTTGGAGAATGCCCGTCTAGGGTCTTAGCTACCATCTCTTTGACTAAACTTTACTAAAATGTGTATAACATGGTTTTTACCTGAAAAAATGCACTTAAATTTAACTGAAGCCATTATTGTTTTTATAATTTACTAAAAATTTTACGTGCAACATTTGTTTGACTTTTATACAACTCGGGTAACTGCCTATAAATCATTGTGGGAGAAACTTTCGACTGATGAATAAAGAGCAGAAAATTGCCGAATAATAATTAAAAATACTGAGTCCTAAGTTTGTCCGGAAACATTGTACGGGAAAATGGCTAGCCTTTAAATACTACATTGACGCCCACTTTTTCATTTCCCGGCCTGAAGTGTCGCAAATGTCCAAAATACCTTGAAACTCTCGACTTCCTGCGCATGACATGATTGCAAGTAGAAAACAAGCAACTTTGAAAACATTATCAACCCATTGAAAAACGCGAAATGAGAATAAATTTAACGTGAGTTTTACGCGGCGCGTTCATTTCCTACGTTCTGAAAAATAAGAACCTCGCTCCATATTGTTTTCTGTTAAACTTGTCCGATGACCGATGTCACGCGAGTGCCTCGGGCTTTACCCTCGGAGCGTATGAATACTCCTCCGCGCACGAAACACACGTCCCTAAAAGACGCGTTTCCATGCATCCGGTTTTGCGGAGTTTTTATCCTTAGTCACACCTCATTTTCGTGACTCCGGAAGGGAACACAAGACGACGGAGAGACAGTGTCCGGGGCGTTTTGATAGTAGAAGAACAAGTGACAGACCGCGCGAGTCGGTTTTTGCTCCCCGCAGCTACTGCGACGAACGGAAGTTGAGAGAGAGGGCAACTTCCGCGGAGGCAATCTGCGTCCCGATTGGCTGAGCGACCCATGGCGCAACAAACCTGGTACACGACGACGCCTAGCGTCTCCTGCGATGAGCACCGCACTCAAGACCTCCCACGCCCTCCACCCCCACTCCTCTCCTCGCCAATGCGGGGGATTGAGGAATACGGAGCGGTCTCGCCTCTTTTTTATCATTTCTCGTTTAATTCCTCCCCCAACCTCGCACTTCGGAATACTTCCACGCTCCCTTCCCTGCAATTTTTACGAGGACATAAAATGGAAACCCTAAAAATGCGTTGCATTAAAAAAAAATAATGCAGAAAAAAATCAAGGCTTGACTACCGCCGCGGTCTTTCTACCCGACGTGCCGCTGGCCCATTGAATTCCCTTAACAATCCATTTCCTCATTCGATATGGGCGAGAGAGGAAAAAAAGAAATAGACGAGGATGGGAAGGGAGAGACCGCGATGAGCACTAGATAATTCGTTTATTGCCGTAGGTCTTTAAAAAAAATCCATAGTAGAACATGATAATCGACAACTTATATTGGTTATGAACCCAAAATAACTAAAACTATAAATATTAACTCTTGTAGAGGAGCAGAACATTTTCCCTGGGGAGACTTAACAGGTTTCTCCTACAAAATGTCGAATTTGCGGAATTCTTGGAAATATTTAAAAAAAAAACAAGAGGAAACTGATATCTCGCATTAAACGATTCATAAATTTCCCTGTTGAAAACTTTATCTCCAGGGTTTTAATAAAAATGTCAAAATTATTCATCAGACTTTTTATTTATTCATCAACGCATATACCAAGGTACCGTAAAAATAATGATAAATTAATCCGGAAAGCAGAATTTCAACGCATGCATAGAAAATGAGATTCAAGTCATCAAGAAAACTGTCAACCCAAAATCCGAATCACTCGACAGCTCCTTAGTGTTGATTTTATCCGTTCATCTGACTACCAAAACTGACTAAAAAAAAGGCAAATGTAATATCGGATTGAAATGAATGAATAGTATCGATCAGTTAACCCTAACTACGTCCGTAAACACCTCAAACACAAACTTGCCTCCTTAATGGCTCTTTGGGCACGAATTTCAAAACGTTGCCTAAGTTATCTGATAGCTTCGAATTTGACGGGCTTCCTTCTCGTTCAGATTGTCCCTTTAACAGGTTTCACGGTATTTAGCGAGTAGCCGATACATTAAAACCTTAATATTATAAACTAACCACTTTATGGATACAAATAAACACTCGCTAAACTTCTTTCTTTAAACTCGAACGTATTCTTTTTTCTCTTTCGCTAACGCTTATGGACTCAAGACACGATGAAACGTAGCATGTATCCTACGTTCCATATTTTTATGCCTACAATAATGTCCCAATTAAATATATGGTAATGTAATACATCTTTTTCGTTATTCCTCCATTTATTATTCTTACCCATCAAATATCAACCATTTACAAGCTTGTATGCGAATACCAGCAGTAGGCTAAGATATGTTTGTAAGGAGCCCAGGGGCAAAACACTGCTTTACTTCGAAGCCACAACTAGTACAAAATTTACCCATTACAATTTACCATTTTGCAACTACCCATTATTTCCATCTCCAATCCGTTCATCTTGACTATTCTTTTCCATCCTTTACCCCACTTAAGATTCTTCCCTCCATGCCATCGTCTAAAATATCTCAAGACCATTCACCCAAACTGCATTCACTTTTATTGCAATCTTCGAATATCTCCTAGCAACCTCCTCTATTCTTCTGCCATTGCGAGAACTCCTTAATTTCTTTTCCTTTCCTTCAATGTTTATTTTCTCTTCTCTCCTAACATCCATTTCTCAAAAGGCTGCGATCTACGGGTATCCTCTTTCCGAAAAATCCAAGTATCAGAGCCATTGAAAACTACGCTCCATATCGAAGTTTCCCCCCATCTTTTCTTTACATATTTACTGAAGGTTAGTCTTATCAACTCCTACTTCTTACAACCCTCCCTCTCCTTAGCTTGTTCACCTTAAGCAATTTTTCTCTTAATGGCTTCAATACTTTTCCCATTCTCGTCTTAAAGAGGACCTAAATGATATAATTGTCCCACCTGGTGTGGTTTGTCCGCACCAATATATTTTCCTCCAATTTCGCGAGAATCTCATTACCTTCATTTGCTTATGAATGGTTCTCATTCCATACACCAATTCTGCTACATGATCAGAAATAATTGAAATTACGTACTTGGCTGAATGGTAAACAAAATTCTGATCATCTGCGAATCAAAATGAGTTGATGAACCTGAAATCTATGATCATTCCATTTACCCCACGACCAAGCTTCAGAAGCGTAAGAACTTAAGCTTCACACGAAAGTTTCATCTGGTAATTCTTTCCACGCCGCATTTGGTCGATTCGACAAATTATCTTTCCATCCGGACACGTCAACGGAAAAAGAGGGAGGGAGGGAGGGAGAGAGAGGTTGGCAATGTTGTTGTTTATGCAGTGAAACGGAAAGGTCGTGACCGACGCGATGCTGGGCGTCGCGTCGTGGGTGTTAAGCGTCGTGGACCTGCGTGTGTGTGTGTGAACTTGTGAGTGCGCGTACTCCAGCACGCACACACGCCACCTTTCGCGAGCTGACCGGGTTCAATTACCGATTCGTTCGCGACGGCGCCGTGAGCACTCCGAGCGGCGCTGCCGCATGCACAACACCCCCTCCCCGCAGACTCATCCACTCACCCTCTCTCCCCGCACCGACCCCTTCCCGGCAAAACAGCCCCTTTCCAGTCCAGACGAGTGGCGCAGGCAGGAGGGTTTAGACGCCGTGGGGCGGAAGGGAGGGCAGGGCGGGCGGGCAGAGGGGCGATAGGTGAGTGGCGGGGAGGGGGTGGTGTAGGACGCGTCTGCCTCCCCCTTCTCTCCGCCCCCGCCGGGCGGCTCGGCGGCGCGGAGTGCTCTCTTCGGCTGGGGTACTCGAGTGACGGGCGATGAGGGGAGGAGGGGGAGGCGCGGACTCCCATTCGATTAGATGGAAACATTCCTATTCGGTCCACGCGCGGGAAAAATAATGGTGGGAGGCTGAGGGATGATCTGATGCATTCCACTTCCCACCGTCTTATTTCCCCCTAATCCTTTCTGTGGCGCCAGCGCGCTGGTATATTACAAACCGATCATCCACTGATACGAATGCAAAGGAAGATTTGATGGAAGAGTTCCACGCATATTTTAGACAATATTTTTCATGCTTTATTTTCCCACTTATTACGTTGTGCAGATATTAGCAATCACTCGTGAGTCATACTAATGGAATTGGTGCAATGGACGAGAAAATTGTCGGCATTCAATAGAATTTAAAAGCAATGGAATGCATCAAGTTTTTTTTTGCAATTTAGATTTTTTTAAATTTTTACTATTTAATATTATTCTACAAATTTCCTAAAAGTTTTTTTAATTGTCTACGTTGGCGATGGGGTGTAGAAGACTAAGAAAGAGGGGAGAACGTAAAGCAAGCGAGGAGGGGATAGGCAAAGATTGTCATGATGAATGAATGATGAAAGGGAGAAAGAAAGCACACAGAGATGGAAGAGGAGTTTGTGGAGTAGGATGTTGGGTTTTGTTTTGTTACGAGAGGCAAGAAAATACATCGTTTTACCATTGTATTGCCTGTGACCATCCAAAATCTGCCTTATCCGTTAGAATATCAACGACGATGATTCTATCGGGAATTGATTGTAGAATGTGTTACTGTGATCACATGCTTTTTTAAATATACTATTCTTTTTCTCAAAGAATTGGAAGTTTTATGCAATTCTGCAACTGAAAAATCGATACATACGTTTCTTCCAATGAAAAGCAACAACCATCCTAACCTATTGGACCAAGTTAAGAAGTTTATTTAGATGCATTTATTCATTCCTTTCAACTTATATATTCATATTTAAGCAAGCAAAAGACAACAATTTCTAATGTTACCTTTTGCACACCTTTGATTTCCATTTGTTTGCTCATGCAGCCCTTCTCGACATCCCAAAATCCCTGGGGGTGCTTCTACAATAGAATACCAATAGCCGTTTTTCCCATAATAACTACACCATTAATTTTCGGAACCTCAATTCGAAATTAAATTCAGGAATCCACGTGTATCCTACTCTGGGGAGGAAACATCGCGTCTATCCCTGGCAGAGGGATCGGTCGACGCCATTCTCAGCCTTCAGGGTTAAGCCAAGAATTGAATATCATGAATGTTACCAGGCGCAGGGAACAGAAATTCACTCGATTTCACCATAACTTTTAATTTTCCTTTTCGCAACTAATCCCTTAAGATTTCTATGATTTATTTATGATGCGTTCAGAGTGACCCACAAGTCAATGAATATTATGAGACTTGTGAAGGAAATAGTATATAAGAATATATAAATATGAACGAGGCGAAAGAAGAATCTAAGGATGGGGCAGGACGGAAGAAAATTAGTAATTTTTCCTACAACCAGGCTTACTCAATTCGGTCTTTCCCCGAAAGGGAAAGGCGTTCAAGGTTCGGATGTGTGCGTTATCTATTGAAAGTCTGTGGGCAGTGAAAAGGGCACCGGGAATCGGGTAAATGTGAACACGGTGGTAATGTTAGCACTCAGAGGATGTCAGAAACCAGGGCTGGGAATATTACACGTCGCAGGCTGGAGTGACTGCCTGCTAGTGAGTGCCAACCAGAAGAACGCTTTCAATCTCCCTAACTTCTGGTTCGGCTACAGACTTCTGGAACGGATAGTCCATGATCACAATCGAATGAGACGTTAGGGATATAGTTTTTGTCAGATAAGACACAAGGAACAGATCTAGGGTCGATCCATTCCGTCTCCTTCTCTCTCCCTATTTCTGGAATCGCCCACTCACTGGGAGTGTGGGAGGCGGTGAGTCAATGGCGCGACAGTCTTGAACGATCTCGCACGACGAACGGGTTTTTGCGTAGGACTAAAGGCCGTCGTCCATTTTTTTTGCCCAACTGTTAAGGTGGATACCCGACCCGCATGGGTGCTTCTTGATGCGCTGCTTTTCCTGGAATGACCTTATATGCACCCAATCACAGGAACGAATCCACCCCGACGTGATAAGACGAAAATATCTTCGGGCAGAAATCCGAATTACTACTACTGGGGAATTTCTCGGCGTGATGAAACGGGAATATGGCGCGAGGACGAGAGTCGACTTCGACGTCGCCGAACCAGTAGTCGGCACTACATTTTGTGGAATAACAACCAAGTATTAGTGATAAAAATTACGAGTTGTGACTGCCCTTCGTCCTCTGTCCTACGCGGTGATTTTCATTGTAGACGTATTTGTTAAGAATAAATGGGTGCCACGTGTAGACATTTCATTAGGTAGTGACACTTTGGCGAAATTCTGGAGCAACACGCAACGGTTTTTCCCCTATTTGATTTCGGAACATTTGAGCAGCGTTGTCCAAAATTACAATATAGATATCGACACGATTTTAATATTTTTTATTGCCTACAACGTAGGTCCATCTACCGTTAATTTTAAGATCATAGATGCATTGAGAGTCGATATTTATCTTAGATAGGGACGATATAGATTATATGAGCTTATACCATAATTTGGAAGATATTAGGGTGTACTTCGATAGAAAATAGAGAGATATATAGTAAACTTGTAGCAGGAGACGATATCGCCGATAGTCCACATAGGGAACGTGGCCAATTTTTGACATGGACGGCATATTAGATATACGAAACACACCATTATAATCGCGATATACCCACTTTTTTATATCACTCGACATTAATGATAAATTGGTCACGACGATATATCGTCATCAACCCGAAATCTCATTTAAATCGACAAAAGAAAAACATCGGCCACCCCTAATTGAAGGAGTACGCGCGAACGCATGAGTAACATTGACCTGTCCTTTGCTACGAAAGTGGTTTGACTTAAACATGTTACCCCGCAAGCCGCTGCTAGGGGAAGGGGGTGATTAAACACTAGGCCTGCAAAAACAAAAAATTGAGTTTTGCCCAACTGCTAGTTGTCAATAAATATGCAAAATATTTCAAATAATGGAGACTACACACACGTGCACTACTGCATCAAAGTGCGAAATAAGTCCCTACACATTCGAGACGAGCCAGTAGTAAGAAAAAATACTTTTAAAAATGTTGAATAACATAGCAGAGACAAACTAGCCTACTTGGAACGAAAAACTAATTTTCTCCACGAGTGCAGTTACTACACGAGTGCAGCCTACTATACAAAATGGCAGCACGGAATATTTACGTCTTAAAATGTTAAAACGGATTATTGTGGCTACGTTCTAATATGGTCATTCAGGGACATCCTGCACGGTATATTAATGATATGAGAAAAACACCTTCGAGTTCCGCGTGACTTTGAAGTTAAGTATGCTCTCGACGAAGGGACGCAGAAATGCGGCCTTCGTGATTCACCCCACCGGGAGCGTTTACCACTGTACTCGTGTGGGAGGAGATTCGACCGAGTGTCATTTCAAAGAGGGATGATTGATTATGCGGACGACGAATGAGAGGGACTTGAGCAGCGTGCCCTGAGACTCCCCGTCCTCGGTCAGTCCTCGAGAATGTCGCTCAGGGGTAGGGGAAAGAAATGCGCCATGCTGCAAAATGCCGCATGAACACGCTGTAGTTCCCCAAGCGGGTGCGTCCCGCCACGGCAGGCTTACTAACATCAATGTCAAAATCGAGCCAGTCAACTGGACGTCTCGGAACGCAAACGCTACGAGGCGAGACGGACGTAATTTTCATTCCGGCGTGGAAAAAATTAATTCATGGCAGCGGGGAGGAAATCATTGAATTCGGCCACAGAAAGAAGGGCGTCGCCCCGTGAGGGAGCAGGGCGGGGTTTCTACCGCTAATTGATCAGAGGCTGTGCCCACTGTTTCAATTCTCGCCTTTTCCATCGGGAAAACGAGAGGTGTCCCGTTCTAGGAAAACGTTTCCTGACATATTTACGTATTCATCAAGAACCATCTTAGAAATGTCCCACCGATCGTGAACAGCAGGGCACCCGCGAAACTTCGAAAGAACACGTTCCCCCTTTCTTATTTTCGAAAGTCTCAGCTCTTGAACACACATATGTAAATATACTGCAGTGGACTGTTTAAATTATCTGGATGACATGTTCATTTTTATTTCCTCGAGAGATATTCGGGTATGATAAGCGAACGGGCTGGGAATTCCAAAAAAAAGTGTTATCTCTGAGAGAAATAATGAACATTAAAGTATAGATGTTCGAACCCGCAGAATAATCGTGAAAAAACCTAGAAAAACCTTTATAAGTTATGAAACAAATTCCGACACGTTCAGTGTGCGAAACTGGATTTATAATAGTGATGTTCATGCTTATAAATGTCAAAATTCGCGATTTTTGCCCATTTTCAACAGCTTGGGGAGCCTGTGTCGTCGAGTTACGCATAAAATTCTTCATTTTGTTCGAATCGTTCCCTTGCAGCCATCAAGTTTCGCTTGATGACTCTGGGCTAACACACTGCACGGAGCATACACAAAAATTTACAGGAAGAACGCAGAGATAGTGTAATAATGCCAAGAAAAAATGGATAAAAACACATTTTAGATTGGCGCGTTTTTAAATTGATGATTCTGCTAACACGAAGTCATTTGGTAAACGTATAGTTATGGATATGAGCTCTTTTCTCCCGGCACAAAATGCGAGACCTAATTCCTGGGGTACATACAAAATTTCGCGATAATAAGCGAGGAGAAATAAGAGACTGTCGAAATTGACTCGTTGCGACACACGATTTACGAACAGCACAATTATACCACCGCGTGAATTATTCATTCCAGCTGGAGGGGGACCATGGCGCGATCGCCACAATTATCTGATGCATTTTTACGATTTCGTAATGCACCGCATGTCGAGGACCCGACATTCACCCCAAACGATGCGCGATTTATCTTCGGAGGAAGTTTGGGACATCGCTAGCAGGAGGCTTAGCGCGTGCATATATGGGATAACCTGCGCAGTTCCAGCGCAACCGTCTTCTCTCGTCTAGAATTTGTTTCACCATCGGGTACTCTTTCCTTGCTCACCACCCCCAAGCACCACTCCACGCACCGTGCGAGGAGGAAAATGCTGCTCTTCTTTTTTTCTGACCTCCTCCCCTTCTCCGACGAAGCTGGAAGAATTTCAAGACCCGTGCCCCAAATTTAGAGCTTTTTTCCTCTAAATTTAGAAACTTAACCTTTCGCTTGCGCGAGTGATCCATCATCCTGACTAGGAGTCGTGGTCGGTGTGAGTATTGTCGCGAAAATTTCGCGTAAACAACGCTCTCGCCCCCATCCGAAGTTTCGCAATTGAAAAAGAGTGCTGTCGGAATAAGCGCCGCTGAACGACGTCTGAGCTACGGTTAGGGGATAAGGAAAAGGTCACCTTAATTGAACCATTGATTTGATTGGACGACGGCTATAATTTGGACAGATACACAGGTAAGTGACGTTGTTGGTTGGGCGGCAACGTGATAACACGTCGCGTTCCCCTGCGGACTGGCAGATTTCGACCACCAATGATGACATGGCGCTTTGAGGAGGAAAGACTTTTTGTGACTTCGTGAAGGGCGCTGGAAAGTTGTCTTGGACTTGCCAAGGCCAGAGCATTTTTTTTCCTAACTTACATACGCCATTTATTCACTCAATTTTCGAAACAATTTACAACATCTTTGATTTTTGTAAATGCGGGCCATTCAAAATTATCCCGAAAGTAACGATTTCATTTAATCCACGTATTTTTTTCCCTGAATGCATGCGTTAATCCCCTTCAAACCATTCCCTTTCGAAGTAGACAGTCTAATAAGAAAAAGCCTGATTTTTAGGTAATGGTGGGGCAACTACTATCTGCTACTTATTTTATTCTTTTGACACATTCTTACATCAAACCATTCATGCTAATATGTTTCCGAGACGGTGTGTTTGATAATTCAACCCTCATCCACTCTCCTGACGTGATCAAGCCAATCGTTTGCCGTAAATATCAAATAGGTTTTGAAGTCGAAAATGAAATGTTTGGAAAAATACATCGCCCAAAAAGCATCTTTCGTGTTTTTTTTACTGAAATTACAGAATTCTGACACGGGAGATGCCGAACAATAACTTTTATTTCGTCACAAAACCATGTTCCTTTAAAGACTAAAATTTCGGAGTGTATGAGGACGCCTCCTTAGCTTACTGGCTAAAGCACTCAGCTGTATACCGAGGAATCCGGATCCCGGTCAAGGCGAATGATTTTTACACTCGGAAATTGTTACAATGGAAAGCTACAGATGTTGAAGTCAAATGAAAACATATGGATGTTGGAAGATTTACGGGAAGAGGAAAGTCTCGAGGTCTCTCTGCATTGTCGGCGCCTCGATATAAGAATACTTGAGAAAGTACACAAATTCATTAAAAAAACTTGCCGTGTACTAATGGCGAGAAATAATTCTTTCACCGAACGGACTTCAGGAGTTTCTTTCAAAAACGTCTTACATTTGACCTTCGCTTGGTTCTTTTCAAAGCGCCCGAAAGACTTCATTCATATTAAACCAATAAGTTCCTCTCACTTATTAGTCTTCTGTGTTTGGTGGAGGGCCTAACTTTTAGGGTCCCAAATTATTTTCTCCGTTTGTACAAATTCAGTAAGTTATTTTGGAGATTTTCTGATTAAAATACAGTTAAAATGATAAGTAACTATTCTGATGCATGCATTGACCACTGAGATAGTTGTTACAAACAAAATTGATACGATAATAACAAGAAAATGACAGCGGATGCATTAAATTTTAAATTAAATGTTCGATACCAACTTACAATACATGCATGTTTGAGAAGTGTGGAGTTTTTCGAAATTAATTTGCACTGGGAGTATTTTAAAGAAAATGAAATCGTACAGTTCACGAATCAGTAAGAAAAAACGAATAATTTTATAACCAAATGAATGATACACTAAACGATCAAGAAGATGGAGTTCAATCTTTTAAGACTAGAAGGATGAGTCGGTTGGGATATGTGAGGAGGGCACTTAAGAGGGCAACATGTGGAAAGAGCAGGAGATGATGGCTGCAAGTGGTGGAGAGAAACCTAAATTGTGTGAGAATGAGCAGCTGGAGACAACGATTGAACGACGGAGGAGATTGGCGTCAAATTGTCAAAGAGAAAGTAAGGTCCACAGTAGGGTTTTGGGGGAAGACGCACGGCACCTATTACAATTTAAGAGGAACGTTTGGGACATGCCTGAGGCGCGAAGCATTCCAGGGAGGAAAAACCACAACCTTCGAACACGAAGGTCGGTTTCAATGAGCAAGGGTGGAACTCAAACTGGCACGGTGCCCTGCGTGGGCGTGCGAAATTCACACCTTCAGTGTGCCGGAGAGGGAGACCAGTTCATCTTTCCTCTCCCGCCAGTGGAACTTATGACACTCAGAAAATTATAGAGCAGGGATTTACGTAGCTAGGGAAAACTGATGGAGGGTTTTTCACCTTGTGGAATAACATGACGATAGATGCGTTGCCGGACAACGCTATTTTTTTCACGGTAATGTTTTTCCATGGAACAGGATCTGTTTCGACGAATACCAGATTTGACTTCGTTTTCATAACCTGTAGCCTACCTGATAAGAGTGGAGTCAGGTTAGAACCAATTACACCGCCAACTGTAATACAAAGTCCTTACGGGACAAAAAATGTCCTCAAACCCCACACTACATGTAACAATAACTCGTTCCTAAGTTCTTTCTACCACCCTTAATCTCATCCAAAAATGCTTATTTATGTATTTCTTCCCTCTACCTCGTTTGGCCAGATTTTACCGTGGAAAATAAAATAAGGTCAAATATTACACGGAGGAAAAATAGTCCGTTTTACAGGAACACCATAGCAACAGCTGGGGTAGTTACGGTTTTGAAGTCGATTGCTGACACCCCTGCCCCACTCGAAACGCCCTACTCACTCAGCTACCGTGCCCCGGCCCGAAGAATAACTCTGAAAAGCGAAGAAAGCGCGGAGGAAAACACATTACTAGATTGAGAGATTTCCACGAATGGCAGTTACAGCAAAAATCTTGGAATCAAACGGTACAAGTCACGTGGTGTTGCGCAATCGAGCCGATGGGCGGAAATTCCAGGAGAGCCGAACGATCGTCTAAATTTGTCGCGGAGGGGAAGAGGGGAGGAAGGAGGCGATGTAAAAAGCGAGGAGCTTCCCCGCCCCTCCCTCCCCACCTGTACCGCGAAGCCGCCGTTTGCCAAAATGTCCACCTTTTATTCTATTTCAGTTTTCGGCTTTTTTCATCGGAGGAGACTAATGACGCCCCCACTATGTATATTTAGGCGGGAACCTCTGATAGGACGACAAGTCACCAATTAGTTACGGCGAAAGCCGCTCTCCGGATACACTAGCTGGGACAGGTCAGGGGTGGGCACCTCTTAGAAAGATATTCGGGGGGCAGGGGGGAAAAAGGCTGTTGGGGAAGGGGTTGATACCAGAAGGATCTCTTAACTGAGAGCAGTGCCGCGAGACTTCACCGCACTAATAATGTAATGGACAATGGATTATTATTATTAGGTAATCTACCGGTTAAGGTAGGTTTTTGGATGGACCCAACTATCAAATAAACATTTTGTGACTCCCCACCTAGCAAACTAATCTATATCAGGTCCCTCTTCATCTCAGTGTACTTCTTTCCTCCCTTCATCCCGTCCAACATCCCTATCCTGTTCCTACCCTTACCTCGCTTGCCCAACATTCTCCCCTCTATTACCCTCTTCAACAATCCACTACCGCTCAATACGCCTTTCATCCACTTTTCCTGCCTCCATAGGATTTCTCTCAACAAACCCCTCTCCTCCCCCACCATTTCTAATACTTCCTCATTTGTTTTCCTTTCAATGGATATGAACGAGAATATATATATATACACATAACCGTAAATATGTATACTTAATTATTTATTTTTCAAACAATAAGTATAAAATGAAGGTTTACACTGGGTCTGACACCTCAGTGATATAGCACCATAATAAAGGTATAAAAAAATAAGATGAAAAAAAGAGAAACGGCCAAATAATAAGTGCACAAGGAAAAATTATAGGACTATTGAATAGCCAAATCGAATTGGTCTGAGATTTCTCTATTATGCCGGTCCTTGTATGCGTGGTCTAAATTGTTGGAAATGTTCTTTCCAACACACTATGTAAATGGTTCCAGTCGACGATATGCTTTCGGAGATATGAGAATTTTTTATCAATGTGAGCATTTCACGAGAATTTTTTATCTTTTTTCTTGCACTCTCAGCTTGAGTTTAAAAATTCAGGGGGCTTTTGTGTCGTATTACCGCTCGACACAAAATGAAAAGATAGAGAAATTACGCCAGGGAATATAAATGAAAAATACTCCGAGCGGAGGATACGGAGCGGTTCAAGGAAGTGGAGCGGTCATTTGAATTAGTACTAATGACTTCCATATCATACGTGCATGCATCAACATCGTCCTTATGGAACCATGTGTGGAAGATTGAAAGCCGGCACTCGGTAAAAATGTCGTGGAGTCACAAAACCCTGACGCATATGTATTGTGGATCCACTGTGGAGATACAAAATAGTATTCAGATATTCCACTCTGCTTGAATGAATATTTTTTTTCTAAGTGGCGGTGACGCCACCGATGAAAAAATAATGCCTCTGAACCCGTCGAAATACGGTGTACTAAGAGCGATTGGTGTATTTCAATTTTCCCTTCAGCAGTTCATGAGTTATGTGTGTCAAAAAAAACCCATGACTTACCCAAACACAAACAAACATGCGGGGCCTCACAGACAGAAGTCATGCGAAAAATGCGGTCCAATCGTGTTCAACAGTCCCCAAAACAATTATTTCCTTCAAAATTCCGCAGTCTATTTCTTTAATGAAAATTATTCTTTCTCCTAAACAGAGAAAGTAAAAACCGATCAGTAATAATAGCTGGCTAAACACGATGTAAGTACGACGTCGTCTATTAGCGTGGAAGTGCCAATATATACACTCTTTAGTGGACATCTGATCATTTACATCATACCTCAGCAATATTCGGAATCGAACGTGGCGCAGCCATTATCACGCCAAAAACTACGAGATGCGCCGGGACCGGAATCGTGTACCGTCGGCGATGCCGCTCCGTCGTGGGTGGGGGAAAAGTTAATCTCGGGAAAGGAGATTCGGAATTGAAACGCCAAGCGGGGAAGTTGTTGGGGGAATTACGGGGCTGTTTATAGACCGCGAGACGCGATTCCAGTTCATTCCCCCTCGCCCCAAAAACTATCCCGGCTCCCCCACTTTGGTGTGACAGAACGCGACGGCGGGGGTCGAGACACTCCCCCTTCATTTACGTAGACCACGTGCTCCTCGACGCTGATCCGACTAAAAGCGAGACCGGAAAGATTCCCTTTTCCAATGAAATTTGTGGTATGTTTTTCCGAAAACATATCTACATTACTTTCTATACATTCCATGTTTTTCCCATAACCCCATCAAGATTATGTTGAACATTGTTTTCACTATTTAGTTTTATAGACTTGCCTAAAGCACCAATGTCCGGTGAAGCGACTGATGTTCTGACTTCTCCTTATGATGTCTCGGGTTTCAATCCCGGCAGTGGCGAGAATATTTCAGAGGTATTCCTACTTGGGGTGCCTAGCATGCCGTTAATCGAATGGGGCTTCAAAATACTGCTTGACCTCTTGGTGCCTTTCGTTAAGACTAGGCTAAATGTCTACACTGGATTTCTATTCATTCTTCCTCTATCTAAAAATCGTACTCCTACCGAATTACCCACCTATCCCTAGTGGCGCAAATGATCTCAGTAGTTGGTCGCCTTCTCTGACGCTACCACATACCCATTGATTTCTTTTGCGGGTTTGGTCCCGGACTGTCGGCGTGCTGAACCTGTATACCAACCATTTTCAACATGGCAAAAAAGAAGTAATCTCACAGGAGGAAGGATGATTTTTTAAATGTTGTTATTATTTACACAGTACCCTACAAATCACCGCTAACGTGTGTGGCAGGGGGTGATTACACACCAGACTGCATTTTACCCAAAATACTTTCCCCCCTAGCGCCATTGATTAACATTATTCTGACCCCTTATCGTTCGTGGGAAAAATAGCAAAGGATTCGGAGTTTTCAATAGTCACCTAACATGAATGCTAAGGCAATAAATGATACCCGCTTCACGAAAGGGTGTTTTATGCAGGTCGATACCGCGGGACACGTTCAATGACAGAAGCACAGACTGGGTTTTACTTTACGATCTAATTAGCGTCGTTCGCAGTTCTATTTTCACCATCGTCGCAAGACTTACTACCAGAGAATATGGAAAGACTGGGGACGGGCTCGGGGTCGTTAGCAAGATCCCAAGTTCAAATTACTAATTCATTCCCAGCTTGTGACGGGAATCATTCCATGTAGTCTCGCCCACATCTAGGGTCGTAAATAGGAAAATTTTTATTCATTTACATGCACTTTGAAAATTATTTTTCATACTTCCTATTCGAGATGTAGAGGGACCTGATATAGATTAGTTTGCTAGGTGGGGAGTCACAAAATGTTTATTTGATAGTTGTGTCCATCCAAAAACCTACCTTAACCGGTAGATTACCTAATAATAATAACTTCCTATTCATAATGAAGCAGAGAAAGACAGTTAAAAACGCCTTAGCTGTCAAGCATGCCTGAATATTTTTCATGCTAATGACTATTGCCATACAATAACAATGTACAACGAAGTAGCCTACAGGTCAGGTTTATCAAGAAGAGGAAAATATTTACAAACAAGTTTACCTTTCGATAAGTTCTATCAATGGTAATAAATTAAACGGTAAACAGTAGGTCCCCGGGAATATTTTCCGGTAAGTACACAAACATATTTAGAGCACAATTTCAAGAGCAATTATAGCAGGGTTTTTGTAAGGTAAGGCCGTCGAGTTATATACTATATAATTCCCTCCGTAAGTAACAAAGTTCATATTTTAAGAAAGCTACATGTCGAAGATCTTAAAATAAGTCAGCGGATTGAAAATCAATCTCATTGAAAGAAAAGACCTGGGAAGGAATGACTATTAGCAGAGAAATAAGGAATGCTTAGAATATAATTTAAAAATAGTGAATCTATTGCGATAATAATTCACAGATAATTATTTACTTCATATATATGTCATAGATATGCCATAGTCTTAATGGAAAAAACGTGTGTACAACATGGCATTTACTTTTCTTATAAATACTTTTAATTACCAACTAATTGTGTCCGAAAATATCCGAGTCTCCAAATTATGGGTCCGTGGTGAGATACGCGTTAGAGAGGCCCAAAATTATTCTTTAAAAAAATCGAAAAATTAAAATAATATCAGCAAATTCTTCGCTTTTTTCTTTCAATTCCACTTCCAAAGACACGGAAAGATTGAGCGCTTTTCTTCGACTGGTTATTTTAAAATTTAAATTTTTATTCCAGTAAATTTGAATCCTGAAATATTTTATGGAAATTAAGAGTCCAACTTCATTGGAGCCAACCGAGCTGTCGTGAATTTATCGTTCTGTTAAAAGTGTATGCGAACTAATAATAATACTAAATTCCCAAAAAATTAAACAACCTTTTGAAAGAGTCCACCAACTTCGGTCTTTAAAATTCTTACATTTACAAATGAGATACAATGGGGAGACCGGACAAAATGGTCAGTGCATCAGGGTGAGTCTTTTGGGAAATCCCTGACCTACAGGAAGTCACCTCGACCTCAGATTTCGAAGGTGGGGTACGCCCTCCACCTAGCCTGATATCAATCCCTCTATCCTTCGGGGTCTCTTTTGTTTCCTCCCGGAGGATTTTTTAAACGGGAACGGAGGAGAGGGTGGAGTGTCTGGCGCCGACCACCCTCCCTCCCGGCCAACTTCTCTCGCTCGGGTCGGTCCCAATTTAGGACCGACTCCGCTTCAGAATCAGCTGAGCTCTCGCATGAGGCGCGTGGGACGATGTTCTCGGGGCGGAGCGAAGTGTGTTTAGGACGAGGAGGGTGTGGAAAGATGAAATGGGCACCGATCCTCTCCGCATCGTCACCTTTCCCGCCCCGTGACGTCAGGCGATCGGAGACGACCGCCGAATTCGACTGGTCGAGCGGGCAAGTCGACCACATGGCTCTCTAACGAAACGTTAAAACTTCACCGACCCGAACCATCGTCCACCAACCACTCGGCCCGACATCTCTCCACATAACCAGAGACGATACCCCGCATCCCTCCTCTCTCTCTCTCTCGCACGTCTCCTCCCCCCACCCACGGAGCACGCTATCCGATGACACAAGGGCGCGTGTGCGCAGGCGCGCGCGAGCCAACTGCCACGAGGTCCGCACCGCCACGCTACGCCGCTCGCGCCGTCGCTTTATTTATAACGGGTCGGGTCGATACACGGAAATAGACCCGTCGTGGGAGGAGGGAAAGACAGGCAGACGGTTTTGGGTGGGTGGGCGGGCGGGTGGAAAGGACGGTGGGAGGGGCCTAGATGGGGAGGAAAGAGTCAGACGGAGGAGGGTCTGGTTGGGAGGGGGATGTATTTATGTGGCAGGATTTCCATTCCGAGGGAGCCCTTTTGGAATTGTGTGGAGCTTTTTTTTTCATTTTCTGAGACTGAGTCGGGAGGTGAGGGAAGGAATAAACGTCGTCGAACCCGCGTGCTCGCCATTTCGAGAGATGGCAGTGGCAGGGGGATATTGCAGCGAATGCGACGAGAGACGGTTGATGGAGGTGGGAGGCACGCACGGTGCCACAGGGAGAGGGGGAGTGAGGGTGAGGAAGCGTGCGGGGTTTAAGGAAAAAAAATCACCGATTCATCCCCGGATCAAAACAAAGGCGTGGATTCCGTGGGGGAGGAGGGAGGTTGAGGGAGGGAGAGAGGAGAGGGTGCGCGGGACGGAGTTATGGGGAGGGGGCAAAGAGATGGGAGGGAGAGAGGGATGTGTGTCGTACACGCCCTCTCCTCTCCCGCACCCCGCGCCGCTGGGCGAGCGGGAGAGACGCTCTCGTCAATAATGCCGTCAATGAATTAAGGAGGACGCTCCGTCACTCATATATATATATATATATGTACGACTCATATAAGATATATCCATGGAGAATCCGATGAGTGCCAAAGCTGTTTACCATCCGAAGTAATCAAATCGAAGGTATGTTTGATAAGGTGAGGGTAGAGCTCACCCAACACCAAAGCTATGCGTTGAGTGAGCCCTACCCTCACCTAAAACACACGGTGTGTTAATTTCACGCATCAGGGTACGGGAGCCAGTTTCTTTCCCTCTGCGGTACAGGGAAAGGATCCGCCTTCCCTATCCTGAAGTGCGAAATTCACACACCGTTCAGTACGAGGTGAGCTCCGTCTTCAGGTCCATCGCTGCGGTATTTTCATTGACGATCAGGTTATTTCTCCAAAGACCTAGCAAATATTTTTTTTTCACCACTAACGCCATCGATTATTTAACAACGTAGAAGTCAGAGATATTTGAAACGGAACAAATACTAGCACCAATTTTTCGATCGTATCCCTAGGCACTTCCGACTTAGAATAAAAGCCTCAATCAAATTTGCATCGCAATTCCGCCCGGTCCTGTTAGCGCGGGCATCCGTTGCACCGCGGAAGTAAATAAAACATATCGCTGTGAAAAACGAAAAAATCGTTTCTCCGGACAATTTCGCGTGCAAATAAAGTGTTTCCAATGCCACGTGGACGAATGAAAAAGGTTCTAACCGTGCGCGAGAGCACAGAGAGAAAGATAAAAAGAGTCGACGGCATCGCAATTAGAGGCGATGGAGGGAATCGTATTTTTATCGCGAAGAGATATGGAACGACACGTGTAACTCCCTCGTGGCGATGATGACGTCTGCTGCAATTAAAAACAATGAAAAATTTCTTTTTTTGATGCTATATTTTTAGCTCTCGGGTACGGGCGATGAATAATAGCGGCTCCACTTCGTCATATGTGAAACGACTAATATATCTTCAGAATAAAAACCAAGAATGATGATTGCAATTCTAGCGGAGAGTTTATTTTAAATAGAGATAAAATTTTAATAAAATTTAAATATAAAATAAAAAAATATTTGCATGTTATCGCAGAACAAATTGGCATAATAAGTTCTGAATTCAGTGTTCGAATTGCATTCACTACTTCTGAAATGCCAAAGCTAATGATATCAGGGACCACTGATGTAAGAAGGCATGGCCCCTCTGTCTACTCGATACTCCAAATTCTGCAAGTTTCGGTAAAAAAAATGAGAAATCGAATTTCGTTTCTTTAAACAGAATTCATGTTGATCCGATGCGTACAGTCGGGGAGGGACAGCGAGCTTGAAAGGTAGACCCAAGTATATTTTTCCGCCATTCCTGTAAAAGCACCGTGTCACCAAATCTATCGCCGAATTAGTCACCAAAATTAGGACCTTGCTCTAAATAAATTCTTCCTTTGTAAATTATTTAAGGCGAGATCCGTTGTTTCTCTGAATGTAGACAATCAATAGAAACCAACGGGTCGCCAAATAGCTACCAACCCAGGATAAACTGACAAATAATAGTTTCTTCCCAAATATCAATTGCTTAAAGATTCTAGTTTCATTATTCATTACAAGCGTAGAAGTCCATAGGACTACGCAGAGTACTTGGAGATATTTGATTGGTGTTTTTTAACAAATTTATTTCACTGAACGAGAGTTAAAATCGAAGGAAAAAATCCGAAAAAACTTCGTCAGAAAATGGAAAAGCTGCTCTTGGCATTACTTACATTACAGCTGCTACTATTACTTAAGATTACAACATGGTACATCTCATTTTATTTTGGTTCATCGTATCATAAATGGGAAATAATCATGCAAAATAGCCCATCCTTCCTTGGAACTATAATAGTCAAAACCTGTCGCCCAAGATTTTCTACGTGGCCAAAGGTATTGCCCAAGCAATAAGGCCAAGACTTCATTAATTTGTCGGCACGAACGCCCCAAGAAGAAGCGGCGTGAAGTTATTGACTTCCCCTCGGGAACTTCCGAGAGGGAACAAGTCATAAATTTGTGGGAGCCGGAAGAGGAGAATTCGCTACGAATTGTTGAGCTGTGGTGGGAGGTGGGGAGAGGAGACGCAGAGGAAACAAATGGTGATGGTGCTTCATTAGACACGCTCAGAGCCGGCACGATTTTACGTCCACCCTAACGGCCATAAACGACACCGTAACACGCTGGCTAGCAGCGACTCCTAGGCAACGCGGCGGCCCCCTTTGGCGGTCAACTTCGCCCCGCCACTGCCGGCGACAGTGCGTCTGTGATGCCGGGTGGAAAATTGCTTTCTTTGAGGGATGGGTTAACAGTTAATTTAATTAGGTGGATGAGAGCGGAGGGGTAGAAAATGAGGACCCGCGTGCGTCCCACGAATGGGAAGCATGCCGGATTTAGTCCACCTTTAAGAAGTGAGCCAAACGTGAGACGAGATTTTCTTTTGTTAATAGGCGAACGCGACGGGAATAGGATTTATGTCCGGCGTGTGCAGGGGAAGAAACAGAGAAATGAGAGGGAAACAGCAGCTTTCATTAATTAAGAGTAATCTTTATGTTTTGGCGCCACCTACGGTTGAGTCGCTCATGCGTGGACGCTATCGAATTATAAGGATTAACTTCAGTCATGTACATTATCTGTTATCTATGATGATACAATGCCATCTTACAAATGGCATTTTTTTCAATCACTACGTCTTGATGGATGATTCGAATGAATCCATATGTCAATGAGATATAACTATTTTCTAAATGGCCATACGGACGACAGCGTCAAGATGCACCACATTGCCCCAATATTCAATATGATTTGCCTAAAACTGTCGATATGTAAAAAAAATAATGACGATACTTGTAAATAGTACCAAGATATTTGTATCCGAAAAATACCGTCACTTCCATATCTCGTGACCAATTCGATATCCATTTTATATCGACGGTCGAATTGAATAATGGATGTTACATATCCAACCGCATTGTCGACGGGCGACAACTCTAACAAGGCTGACAGTGGAAAACGAAAATTTTTTTGAGTTCATTTGGGTTCATTCAGAAACTTATTCAAAACATCTTTCCCAGGATATAGAGAACGTAGAGAATAACGAGAAGGGCTCGACGAACACTGCGATAAAATGAAAGCTAAGTAAAAATCTAGGGAAAGGCACAAACGGGTCTCGTAACAAACTGATCGCCGTAACATATCGTACTTTCTTCCATGTTAGCAGAAGAAAGCGGAACTTGTAGAGGAACTTTTCATTGTGGAAAACGGAGCAAAATGGGGATGAAAGCGAGGACCGACTACAAAAAAGAAATTACCATGACGACCCCCGTAGCCGAAAGGAACAAGGCATCTTCTTTAAATGAGACTGGGGCTCTGTTCCCTCCCATCTCTAAGAAGCCACTCCCCTACATAGTAGTTGAATGTCTCGCCCGAAGGACACGTAGCTGCACTTGACATGCACTAAAAAATGAGTGGGGGGGGACCGAAGGGGTGGGCAGGGATCGGGGCCGGGTCTCAAGAGGGTCCCTCCTCGGGATAGGCGGGGGTTCAAACAAGACCCAGCCCCAAGTAAAGTGAAGGGGACTAACATGCCAACACTGTGACGGGAGTGAGACGTGAGAAAATGGATGGCACTCGGTCCACTTCTCAGTAAACACACTTGGTGAGAGTGACTCCTATCTTCAACCAGCCCCGGGATATATATTCGGGATGTAGCCGTAGGGGTAACGCACATGTGGACATATTACGATATACGTATACTGTCAAAGTAGTAGGGAGATAAAGAGAAGAATTGCTCCAAACAAAGTTTTAAGGATGTTAAAAAAAATAGCTCGTCAAAACTTCGATACAAATATTAATTCATATGGAACTAGATATCTGGAAAAGGGATAGGAACACATAAAAGGTGAACACTGGAGTGGAGGGGAAGATGGAATCGAGCAGATCGCAAGCGCAAAAAAGTTTGCTTTTCATATATATATATATATATATATATATATATATATATATATATATATATATATATATATATATATATATATATATATATATATATATATATATGTATGTGTGTGTGTGTGTGTGTGTGTGTGTGTGTGTGTGTGTGTGTGTATATAGTCTCGTTTAAGTAACACGTAAGTGTTGATTAAAAAAACTTGGACAGCAAAAAACAATATATGAACACACAAAAAGAACACACGTTATTTCTTAATAATTTCGGTGGAATTTAGCTCCGTCTTCCTCAGAAGAAACGATAGTACTCTACCGAAGGTCGGTTTGGTAGGTGATGGCAGAGTTCACCCATGTACTAAGCCCGACGGCGTGTGATATTCACACGTCAGGGTAGGGGGGCCAGTTCCTTTCCCTTTGCCAGTTATGTTTTCCCAGGAAGATCTGGTACCCGAAATATTACATAGCTTGGGTGGAACTGCAGGTGCCCAGAGAGGCTTGTCCGGGAATCGAACCCGGCCCCTCTGGTCAGTAGTCCAACGCTCTACGCCGCACTTTCTGCAATAACTGTCTCACTAAAATGGTTAAGGCTAGACAATTCATCGTGTAATGTCGATACGTATGCAATTTCCTCTTTTAATAATTTCTTAAATTTTGCACATTCATATTTTTATTACAGTTAGATAAGGTAGATTTTGAAAAACGTTGCATAAGAAAAAACTCATTTAAATAATAAGAGACCATCTTTCAAATATTGCATCCGCACGTTAAAAATCAAACCTGCAGTACTTTTATTTACTTATTTCCGGGATATTTAGTACACGATTGTTCAAGTAAAATAGAGTGAGGTAAAATAAACATTTCATTACATTGCACAAGTGTAAACTCGAAGCTCAATGTACGACGAACGTTGATAAATAAAATGCACATCTAAATTCGGTTTGTTTTACCATCACTTAACGAATTGACGTCGCCTCAAATAGGTTCAAGGAGCCCTTCGCGGTAATTCCATGATTCAGGTACAGTCATATGGCCGCCACACTGAAGTCAGGATTCCCTTTACCACAAATATGATCAAATTGAAAGCAATTTTTATACTCCAGAAGAAATAAACAGTGGATACTGCCCCGTAGACAGCCCTTGTGGGCATCCCTCGTAGCGTCTGGTAACACTCATCCGTTTGAGGAAAATGGGTCATATCGTACATAACACTTGGCCCGTCTCCTTCACGCTGACGTCCCCGGTGACATTATATAGCACTTGGCAAACCTCTGCACGCGAACCAATCCACCTCGGAAGGACGAAGGTAGGGAGAGGAAAAAAAAACTCGTGGCATTCGCGAATGAATATTGTAAGCCTTTTTTTTCGGGGCCAGGGTAACATTATGTGAAACTATGAAAAAAAAAATAAACGTGGGAGAAGTGAAAGTCTGAACGCGAGGGTACGTCGCACAGATCCCCACCCCGCGGGATACTACGAAAGGAGGAATGAAAAGACCTCTAGGGTCGATGTGAAAGAGGAAAATTACCACGTGGCAAAAATATCTCCGGTGAAATTTGGGTCAGGTATGTGCCACGGGCCAGAGATGGAACCTTTATACGAGAGTGCAGAGGGGAAGGGGAAAGGGATTCTATGGACGAGACTTTGAGCAAAAAAAAAGTGAAACTGAACGTCTCGAACCTTTATTCGCATCACTGGATCATGCCTATGAATTACATCGATGAGCGCGAGCAAATCGCTTTCCAATTTGAACAGGGATGATTTTCGTAATTAACGGGAATCTCTAGTGGCTACCCTCGAAAAAAACTATATACATATAGTACATAATAAAATGTTATATTGTTCTCGTGAGTGTTTTACTTCATCGATTCGATATATATATACACAAGGGTGGTCTGAAAAGTTTCTGACTCAGAAAATTTCAGAAAAAATGTCTTGTATCTTTGTTAGTTAACTTTTCAGATCACCCACGTGTGTGTGTGTGCGCGTATATATGTATATACACACATACATATACATATATATCCTGTGTATATACGAATGAATGAGATATATTCGTCTCACCATTCGGAATTGAACATCATATGGTTGTCGAATGCGTACACAATCAAAACTCAAAGGCGATTTTCAATACAGGCCTCATGACTGATTCGAAACATTGAATGTCATTAAGGGACTACTAGTATTACGCATGTAAGTAATTTCGCAAATGGAGGATCACGAGACTGCACATTGGGCAGTTCTTAAGATTTTTCACCACGTAACGAAATTAAATTCGAAAAAAAAACCGAAAAGAGGTCAAGGCTGTGGCCATGAAATGAAACGTCCTCCCCAACATGCTTAATAGGAATTTTATGAATACGGTCAATTCATCATGTTGAACGATAGACAAATACGTTCTCTAAACAATTTTTAATAATACCTGTGGAATGAGGTTATCTTCTTCTATTTATTACGCCCAATTGGCTTCAGGTTGTTTTAGCTACACTAAAAAACCATTCCAGTGATTTCTTTAAAACTTTCACATCTGTAGAAATATTTCACATCTATATTTCCCGCAGAAAATACGAGGTGATCAATGGCGTTGAAATCGTAAATTTCCCCGTTTATCAGCACCTTTATGATATTACGCTAATGTAGTAATGAATTCAGAGCTCCGAAAACAAATTTGAAATGTATATAGACGACGTTTGAGCGAAATTTCGAAAGGTGCCCCAAATATAATTCATTTTTCAACGGTGTGAGAAATTATTGAATCAATTATGACCGTAAAGGAAGGTCAATGAACAACTTTTGCTCGTATAATGGTCGTTTCCTTATTTAATAAATTTTGCTTATATTATTCTCTGAAGGGGCCTGCTTGGCAGGCGATACACTTGGTGTCAGGTTTTCTCTAGGCACTTACCTACCCCACTAACAACTACCTTCCTCAGTATTTTTGTTTTCATCGGTGTGATTGACAGGTCCTGACCTAGGAGAAATCCTTGCAAACCCTGAACGAGTGAGAGTGTGCGATTCGCAAAGGTCAAAATACACCCGAGTGAGTGAGTGATTGTGCATTTTCATAAGTCCATTCTGTTTCGTTTGTGATTTCTTTGTGATTGACGAGTTAACGGGGTAGGAGAAATCCTTGTAAACTCCCAAAAGTGTGATTACGTGTGATACAAAAAGGTCCCTGTATCTGAATACACCCGAGTGAGTGAGCGTTGTGAACTTGGTCCTCTTTATTTTTTTATTTCAATTTGTTTTTCATTCCTCTGTGAGTACCACGGGTACCTGGCATAGGAGATATCCTTGCAAACCATGAGTATGTGTGTGAATGCGATTCATGAAAGTGACTGTTATTCCTTAACACCCCCTAGTGGACGAGTGGTTGTAAGTTTGTTTCCTTATTTATTATTTTTGCGTCGTTTGTGTGTGATTGAGGTACAAGTGGTGATTCCACACTAGGCATACAAATTCAAAATTAAGTTTGGCTAAACGATTAGTTCCCAGTAAAAATACAAAACATTTCAAACAAAGGAGGAGTTGTTAACTTCAGCCATACGCTTTACGATATCTCCTCGTAAGTGCAAAATACTTCTCAACGCAAGCGATATGCGCCGTCTGTAACATTAAGAATTATAAAATAGATTAGTTAGATAAAATAAGTACAGTGTAACACACGAATTATAATTTAATACTACTTCTTCCCCTAGCGCTCTCGTTTGTAGTTGTTCTGATCCCGTATCTTTCAGGGGAAAATGACATTTCAAATCTGTCGGTTCTGAAATTACTTTCTCTAACCTTATTTTCATCATATATCCTAACCCAGTGCGATGGAGCTAAAAATACATTCCCAGCGTTATTGCAGAAGAAATTTTGAAACCAAACAAAGCACTAAAGTGGGCACAATTCAAATGCTCCGGATATAGAGGCCAGTTTCTTTCTTTGTGCTACATGGGGTTCCTCAAGTGTTCCGATAGCTGTGAAATCCCAGTGCTTAGGATTTTAGAATGGGTTTTCAAAGGCACCAGCAGGGAAATGAACCCGTGACTATTCGATCGGTAGCACAACTTATCAACTGAGCCACCACGCCTCTACAAAATATCCCAGTATGAAACTAATCTGTCAAATATATGAAAAAAATAGGAACCGAATGCTGGCGGCGACGACACGCAAGACAAAGAACCACTCTTTCCATCAGGGAGTAAAAAAGATTTTGATCCCATGTCGAAACAACACTAGCATATTCGGCAACGCCAAGGACGTTTGAGAACTATATCCTTGAGAAAAGGGTAATCATTACTAATGATAGGCTTGGCACTTTTTTCTTTTAAAAAATGCATTCCTACCTAATCATTTCCCTCGCGTTTGGACGTATCGTATTTTCGGCGTGAGATAAACACTTTAATTTTCCATCTCCGAGACTCTCCGGCCTTACGGTGAAAGGCAAAGCAAAAAGTGCACACAGAGCGGACACGCGCGTTAAAATAGCGCGGAGTATGGTCAGACAAAAAGCAACACTTTTCGTGCAGAAAGCCCCACCCCAAAGCACCACTCCCGGGCAACTCCACCAACGCAATGGGGCCGGGGGAAATCGTTTTGCACGCCCTATGGCGACCCCAGCGACACCATCGGGAATCCTCTGCTCGAATGGGGGTACAACACAAAGATCGCTTCGAGAATTTGCGAGAATAATTCGATGTATATGCACCCGAGGATGAACAATAGACATCATCGCGACGACACACGGGATGGGATCCGAACGAGGTCGAATGGACAAACTTATCCACCCCAACTTTGCGTCCGGAAGACCAAACACGGCTTTGCCTAAACACTTGCGGAAAAAATAGTAGTCCAGACAAAAGGAAGCAATTAGTTACAAGTTGTATGCGGAGTATGCTTTTCTACGCATGTGAGACGTGAACGATAGGGTGGGCAGAGAAAGTAAAATTGAACGCGATGGATACGTAGTGCTACACCAAGAATTTAATAGAATTAATAATGAGTGAAGAGGTTGCTCGAAGAATCGGTGACGAGACAAGGTTTTGGAGGACACATACAAGAAGAAAAGGGAAATTGATCGGGCACATCCTGAGGCAGGTGATGATTTATTTAAGGTCATAACTGAAGGAAAAATGGAGGGGAAGAATTACAGAAGAAGGCCAAGGATGAATTGCGGGAAGTCTATCGACGAGGTCAGCGCGAGTCGCTACGAGGGAACGAAGAAGATTGGCATGGAACATTTTGGCGATCTGCTACAAACCAATCCTTGGATTGATAACCCGTGACGGTGTGATGAACCAAACCCCGGTAGGGCGAAGGGAAGCAGGGTGGGAGGAAGGGTGGCGACCGGCTCGGCGCGTTCACGGACCGCTCCGGTCGGGCCTCCACGGTAGAGTTGTGAGTTACGAGCCAATTAAGGCTGCTTGGGGAACCGTGAATCGGTCTAGTGCACCGCCGAGGCGACCGGAGCCAAGGTTAAGTCACGGGGAAGGGAAGGAGAGCGGGTGGGAGGCGAGAGAGCACATGGTTTACAGTTGGAAACCGAAATCCGGTTACGTCCCACGGCGGAAAGTCCCACCACCCGCCCTTGCCAGCGAGATTTATTGAATATTTATCGTCAGACTTGGTGCGCACGCTTCAAACTTTAATCCTTCAAAGTTAGGAGAATTTGAGTGAGCAACTCTCAACTCGTTAATTTATTTCTTTTTCAACTTTTTAGAACGACTTCATACGTGTATTTATCGCATAACGTATTCACATTTATGTTACTCAGCTGTTTACTTTCTATCTACTTTCGTAGCCCTGTAAATGGTTATATCCATAAATGACCGGTGGCTTTATCTTCGTAACAATATTTGCAAACTATATGAAGAACCATGTGCTTCTTAGTTTGTAACTTTTGTTTTTAACGTTTACTAATATATATCTATCTCCTCTATTGATTTCATCTCGTAATAATTGTAACTACGATTTACACGTTTCTAATATTTCTTATTTTGACAACGAATGATTGTAAAACTTTGATGGCATGCAATTCTTTGCATGTCCTAAGGGTGGTTGTCACCACCAGAACCATGATATGTTTTCCTATTTCGTTATTCTAATGATATGAAAGTTAGATGAAATAGATAATTCCTCTGGCGAAAGGACATCCTCGTAAGGCGAATTTTATATGAAGGATGAAGGAGAGAGGACGAGGAGACTTCAGCTGCAACATGGCACATCCATTTTATTTAGAAAAATTTAATTAAAAATAAATTTTATTTAAAAAAACAGCTGCTGGTAAGATTTTATTTTTATCTTTTGTTAAAGAAATGCAAAACGATTTTCACACGAATGGCCGCTGAATTTAGCATTTTTATCAAATTAACGTTTATTAAAAAGTAATTCTTAAAACATTTTATATGGCTTTAAGTTTTAACATAACTCTTGCGAAATGTTTTCAACTCAAACGCAACTCAAAATCAATAATCACCAATTAATTTCATTGCGGATTATTACTGGTGGCATAACATCCTCCACCATTCACCTTCACGGTGACCTGCAGGACAAAATGTAAGCTCAAGACGTTCGTAGATGAATGGGTGCAACGAAACGCGAGCGGAGATGAAGACGGGGAGGGCTCCCCCAATCGATAAGACTAGGACGGCGACTAGTACCGCCGCCGTATAAGTTCGCAGCATTTATCCCCGGAGAAAGAGACAAAGAGAGAGAGAGAGAGCGAGCCACAATTTCGCGGATCTCCGACCCGGGTCGCTCCAGGACACGGGTCCGCCTCCTCCCCACCCACCCGCCTAATTTGAATATTTATTAATAACGCAGGAGTCGGAAGGGCCGCACTTTCTACATTCCGAGCCATCGAGAACCGTGCAACACGACTCGTCTTTCCTCTCCCCACTCACTCTTCCTTATCGTTCTTTTAAGTAAATAAATAAACTGCGCACCAAAATTTTGTTTTCGCGGATTACCAAACGGTGACTCTAAATGCGGCCAGACGCCTTGATGGCGTCGCGGGGAAGAAATTCATGAAAGGAGGGGTCCACGCGGAAAATCCGGCGCGGTGAGGGGGTGAACCATAGGGGGAGAGGAGAGTGAGTCCGAGTATCCGCTAACGGCGCCACCACGTTTCTCTGAACCCCTTATTGCACGTGTCACGCTATGGTGCAAAAGTCACGCTAAATGAGATTTGAACAGAAACTGGACGAGTGCTTGTTGAAATGTTTTCGATTTGAGGACAATATCATTCGCTCTAGTCTTCGGTGCACTACCTAATAACAAAACGTGTTCTATTATTGTGTTATTTTTTAAAATGAGTAATGAAAACTCACTCCATCCATCCTAGATTTCCATTGATTATTGAAAATAGTGCCGGTGCACGAGTCATTAGGTGAACGTCTTCCTTGAGGAAATTGTTGTTAAGAAGAAAACTGCACTAGTGCCAATAAGATGTAAAATGTAAGCTCCAGTTCAGGTAACAGTTGTGATGCTCACACGGTGAACAGTTAACGCAATAGTGATCAATTAAAACCATGGTGAAAAAATTGTGCCTGCTCCCCCTGCCACACACCTTTTTGGTGGTTCGCGGTGTATTTATGTAGATATAGAATTACTACTAATTGAGCGTTTTCTTCACGAACATCCATGTACAGTATAGCTGTCCGTACGTTATTTGTATTACGAAATTTATGTCGGTGCATTGCAATGAATATTAATATCTATTACACCCTACCCTGGAAACCGCGCTCACAAGGGCGTGTAGCAGGGGGTGCTAAGTGACCAACAATTATGATAGTAAGAAAAGTGATGAATATTTGCGTTGCATACAGCTTCACTTTCGGAAAACTCGAACGGTTTAACTGTCTATACGATTCGTGCGAGGGATAAAAACATTCCTTTAATTGCTCTTTAATTGGTCAATTTCCATTCAACCCTCACGGTAGTTCCTCCCGACTTAATTCAGATAGTTAGAACTTTTTCTTCAATTTAATTTTATGTTTAATCCACTCTATATGTAGCAACAGGCACTTGGTAGCAGACGTGAATACCTAGTTGGTTTTCGGCTCAAGGTTTTCCCATTTTCTTCAATCGGGGTCGGAGATGCGTGGAAAAACCCAGGGATGGGTGAGGAGGCTGGCGTTCGCAACGAAGCGGACGTTCGGCGTTCGATCCGACGGGAACGCGTCCCGTTTCCGAATTTGGGCGAAAGAAAAAACGAATCCGTTTTCGCAAGCGTGCTTGAGGACTCATCTTCCCCAAGAGTTGGAAACCTTCCGCGGAAGAATTGCTGTCAACTTAACCCCCGCCCCAGCGACGCGCTTGTTCCGTGCAAAAGTGTGCATGCGAAAGGCGTGTCTGGAACGAAGAGGTTCACCTTCCGAAAACGATCACGCCAAGTCCCGGGCGGATCGCAAGGTGAAAAGAAGAAAATAAGTCGCTCCCTTCGGTCGTGCAGAACGGTGCGTCAAACGTCTTTGTTTTTTTTTATTCGTCCCAATCGTGCACTGCATATGCATCGCTTCCCGGAGACACCACTGACGCTCGGTACTCGAGGGAGCAGGGGGATGATCGGATCCGCATAGAATACGATTTCGTTATTTTTGGCGATCGGATCTCTCTTTCCCTCCTTCCCCACCACCCTGCCCCCGTTGAGGAAGGGAGTCACCCCAATTTTTCGAGCAATGACTTTAAATCGATTCGAGTCAAGAATAGCAAGTTAAATTTTTCGAGTGTTCAACTTGCATCGACATGATGAGACAGAGTGAGTGGAAGGAAGTGATTCCACAACAGGTATGTAATGAAGCTGTTAAATACTAATCACCAACACATGTATTGACTCAAATAATAGAAAAAATTGTTACAACAGCTACAAGCGCTGCGGTATGGAAGCGTAAAATACTTACACATACGAGACAAGTTGCTAATAAGAAGTAGAACAATAAGTTAATGGTTGGATAATTAAATGTTAGGCCATGCTATTTAAAGTCCTTTTGATAACTTTCTAACGCCACCATTCACAGTAATTTTGATTATTTATCGATTGCGAGAAGAATTATATTTTTACATCTGTCAGTTTTACAGCTGATCTTTTAAAATTCCTCCATCATCACGGAATTTCGACTATCATCCATAAGAAAAATTATTTCCCGTCGCCAAATTTCATTATTGTACAAGCATCATGTTTCCGGTTTCAAAAAAGTGCATGTCACCAACATTAGCGATACCATTTTAATGATTAAACTTCCCCGTAATATTCAACGATCTTATCGTAGGCGCTTAAACAGCTGTGGATGACTAAAGATTTACAATTGGTGATTGATGCCGAAGAATGTAACTTAATTCTAATGATAAAATCGGTTAACTAAGTTGCTCAACAGGAACGGTACTTGTTAAAAAAATACTACAAGGAGAGATACGAAACAAGTTTATTGCGAGGCGAAGTCTTTCGCAAACATTTTCCTCCTCATTCAATCATACAGCTATCACGCAATAAAACGAACGACTACCTTGCCCCTCCTTTTTACTGTCGGAGGGATCACGAAAATCACGCAAGAAAAAAAACTGCAGACGGATAAGTTAACAGTATAACTGGAAACAAAGAAGCCTACGTAAATCATCTTTGTACTAATTACCCTAGTTTAAATCCCTATTATTGTAAGCCTTAAATACTTCCTTGCAGCTATTCGTGCATTCGTAGAGTTACAGTAAAGACTAGGTAAATATAATTTTCATCCACTTAGGATTTGGGTGTTTGTAATTGAGTCTATTTGTTATAAATATCATTTTTTCAAGTCCGAAGTCCTTAAAGTGCTGTTTTCGGATTAATGCCAAATAAACGTATAAAAGTAAATATTTACGTGACACGAGGTACGGGACACCTGCCCCGTAACCTCATGTCCCTGCCCCCTACTACACATCGTGGAGGTGGCATGGAGAGTGAAATATAAACATATATAAAAACCCTTAATGGACTTTACCCCTTCAACACACCCTACTTGCGCCTCGCAAAAGGGGTATGGATTCCATGAAGATGATCAGTTAATTGTTGGAAAGTCATCAAAGGGTTGCATGGTTTTTTTATTACGGCGAGAGTAGCCGAATCCGTTTCAAACAGAGATCGATGCACCTCAACCTGCCTGACCTTGGAAATAACTTAAAAAACCGCGACAGACGTGAGATTTCGGGGGTCGGCCCAACGCCCCCACCCTCCGAAACTCTCTCCAGAATTCTCCCTGGGAAAGGTTACAAAAGACCGCTCACCTCATTTTCTTTTTCTCTCCTTTTCCCTTTACGCGATCTTCGACACGGAAAGTTTTCCTTCTCATCCCCCCCCCTCCCATAGTCTACCCTCCCCTTCCCCCTCTCACAAACATCTTCCCCACACCCCCGCGCCAGACTTCCGAGAGATGACATCGATACGGAGAGGGGAGGGGGTGAGGGTGGAAGGAAAAGGGGGCCCGTTTTCTGGAAAAACCGGTTCCGTCCGGCCCCACGTATTTTGAGGAAGGCCACGCCCGTTCACCCAAACAGGCCCACGCCGACGCGATGTCCTCTCCCGCCCCCCTTTCAAGTTCATTTCTGGAATATCGCATTTTTGTGGAGGCAGGCGAGGGCAAGGTGAGCCCTGGGTTGGACGGGAGGAGGGGGTGGGCATGGGATCGGATTGAGAGCCAATTGGCCCCCCCTCCTACGGGCCGAACAGGTGACTGTGACGACGGTGATGACGACCCGGCTAGCGGAATGACTTGAATTGGGTTCGGATTGGGTAACATTTACGCCAATAATTAAACGGGAAAGGAACGGTGCTTCGCCAAAAATCTTAAGACCACCAATTTTTAAGCAACCCTTCAATACATAAATTGTAAAAAATTTAATAAATAGCTCCATCAACATCTTAGCTTACGAGCCGCCATGAGGGCGTGTGTCGGGAGATGTTAGTTCACCGGCCATTTGAGATATTGCTGAGTTGCACTTCCGCAGTACGGCATACTGGGTGGTGCATGCCTGGTGTGGAATCATCCCCAGCCACATACCCTATCGTTGCTTTGCAGGTAATAACGTAGATGTTGGGAGGGGTAGAATTTGAACAAGAAATAGGAAGGGAAAAAGATGCAGTGCCGTCTTATCTGGAGGTAACCTTCACGGAAAATGTGCGGACTAGTTACCGGAAAATTAAGTTATATTGATATTGGATCCGGTAAAATTCGATGAAAAGGAAGAAGGCCGATTTTATCGTTCATTTTTTTGGTTTTGAAACTTAGATATTTTTATATGAAAATGCCTCTGGACTAGTAATAAGTGGCTAGATTGTTAGATGAATTAATCTGATGACAAAAAAATCCGCAACAGGAATACTGCTCACAAATACAGAGCTGAGACATGCGGTTTGTTGGTTGTAGGTACATATATAAAAGTTTTATTCGCTCCGTGGCCCAGATAATACAGTGCAGAAGGCATTGAGGGGGAGGAGGAAGAGAAGGAGGTGAAAACACGAAAGTATTTTTGGAGGCCGACTTTCGCACCAAGGACTTTGTGCCGCGTCGGCGTGTCGTCCCACAGATCGATATTCAACATCTACACCTATATGCAAACGGGGTGAATTCAAAGTACCGTGTGGCAGGGGGTTTATAGGCCACCAGCCATTAGGATAATTAGCGGGTGTTTGTTTAGCACATCGTTTCATTTCTACGTAAACCCCGGAACCCAACGGAAGGGCGTGTCGCGGGGGGTGTTCAAGTTCATAAGTTCAACAGCCATAAATGCATAAAAATGCACTAACACATAAATAAGAATATATTTTAACAAAAATTATTTGACGTATCATTTTCAGTGACCTTCGTCGTAGATTTTTGCCTTATCATTTCCAGGGAATTACATCAGTGACAAGTGATCTTTCACATTATTGTGGTCACGAGAATTCTGCGAGTGAAAAAAATCCTCACATCGGTCTTCTAACACACTGAAGTCTCTAACTTCTAGCAATGGAGGACGAAGACCTCTTGTCCAGGTCAGAATCGAATGACTGCTATTATCTAAAAAGCCGTGATTGTCAATTTCGTGCTCCCAGAGAATCCCTACGTAGAATATCCAACAATCATACATAGACTTTATGCTGACAAACAAAGATTTTGGCGCTAGTTTCAGAGAACGCGAATGGACACGAGTGAATGACCTACATCGGCCGACGTTACATGTATGTCAACACATGCGGACGCCATCTGACGTGCCGCCATTTTATGCGAAAATATATACATCGATACCAATAGTATGAATCGTCGTCCAGAGCGATTCAGAATCGAGGACTGACATCGAAAATTCAGCTTCTCACGGTCCTTAACAGGGATTCAACCGTCTCAGTCTAGTTTTTCGGGTCGCGACCAACCAACCTGGTGGGTTTATCGATTTGCTCCCGGGCACTCTTCTCCCCCTCGCCCCGAAAATAAAATCAATTATCACTTGCAGAATTTCCTGGGTGCCGCGCGACAGGGGAACCACAGGAAACAGGGAGAAGCACCCATTCGGCGAAGAAGGATTGGTAAAATCCCGGGTGGCGGTTGCTTTTATCAAATTACCATCGTATAAAGCCCATTAATATCAAACCCAGTTGCTGAAATGATCATCGCTACATTTCTTAGCTTCGTCTGAAAGGACCTAACATCCCAAACAACACTTCTATCCTTTCTATCCAACATGCCTAGATGGACTACATATATATATTTTTATTTATGTAGTAAAAAAAATACAGAGATCGGGTATAGCTGAAGGTGCCCAAATAGGCGTTCCTGGGAATCGAATCCGAGCCCTCCGGTCAGCATTCCAACGCTCTACCTTGGACTCAATGGACGACCAAGTACCAATAAATATACATATTTTTTTTTTGTTTCTGTGTTTTTGTCTTCGTCTACTATCTTTATTTGTCCTATGTATATGTCTCTTTGTCTTCCTCGTGTGATCTTTCCTTCTATTATATTCCTAATCAATCCATTATGCCTCAATGTATGTGTACATATATGTATGTATATGTATGTATGTATATGTATGTATGTATATGTATGTATGTATATGTATATATACATATACATTATATAAAATTCCCTACCAGATATATTTCAACACTAAATAGTACCAAGTTGAGTTACGCCGATACGGTGGAAGTTTATCCGTATGAAATACCTCAACGTCTTCTGCGAAGCTACAACCCTTGTTAAGGAATGCGTCGACTATTTAAAGTTCACTGTTCGCACGAGGAAGTTCGGCATTTGGCTAAAATTGGCTCTTGCTCAGGATCCACTCAACACGGAAGGCGTCATGTGCATCAGTAGATCAGAGAGATCTGCCGCACATTTCCGGGCTCTCCACCCGCGAAAATATACTGAATCGGGAGGTGAAAACATTGACACGATGACGCTCGAGGGAAATCCAATTAGCCCCTGCCAATCAAGGTAGGGATGGGAGGAGAAGGGGAAAGTAACACTTTGCCAACCGGGCCACGAAAAACTACAAAACGGAAACCATAACACTGTCGGCGTTGGAAACCATACCAGTACCCTTTTGGGCAAGGCTCACGACGGGGATGTACGCGGCGGGGAGGTCTGCGAAATCCATTGCGGCCTCGGGAGAATTTCCGGCCGCAACACGTGTTGCGGGGAGGGGGGAGGTGGCGGAGCGGGGAGGGGATGTGGTGGCGGTGGCCGACGAGGAAAAGTCGACGCTCCATTCGCTTGCATTGTTTGATCCGCCGGGCTATTATTACGTGGAGGGCTGGAGGCGCAGACACGTCAGCAGCCGGTCACATTGCGACCAAACATCTGCCAGTGCACTCCTGCTCCGAGCCGCCCCTTGAACGTTTTGAAATCCCTTGCATCCGCAAGCGCAGTACGCCAGGTGCAGGCGTCGGAGACGACGACGCACGGGGTGTGTATGGGAGGGAGAGGAGGTAGTCTGAAGGAAGGGAGAAGAGAAATACGGCCGAGGGTCCTGTCTCGAAAGTGGCGCGGGAAGGCGGGCTCGCTCGGGCGCCAGTGAGATGGACCTCGGATCCCGAAGAGTGTCGAACGGGCGCGGATGGGGTAGGGGGGAGGCATATGGAACACCAAAGGGTAACTCGATGCGGACGGCGAAGGCCGGCGATAAATTAGCACCACGTGCGTCTTTTGGACGCGCAACCGGTTCGGGAAATTTCGCACGGGCTCGCCGAATACGTGCAAAAAGTGTATTTGGGGAAATTACATGACGAAAAGGTCCAGGATGAGATCAAATCCTGGGCTCTTTAAACACGAGAACAAGTTCGCATGGGCGACTAAAAGCGTTCCTGGCGGACTAAGTGTAGCGTCAACGTACTGACAATAAAGACTTGACGACAAAATTATTTCAGAGAAGAAATGTACGCGCTTACTTATAGTGCATTCCTTTCTATAAAAGCGATTCATTTACTTTTTCTGTAAGAGAGGGGAGAGTGTTTGGAAAGCAAGGTAGACGCAGGAAAAGATGAAACATGTGGAACGGAATTAAGAGAAGCAGGAGGTGTGTGGAGGTAAATAATGTTTTATTATAATCCGGATTTTTAAATGTTTATTTAGTTTCGTATCAGAAGGGGAATGAGACCTGTAACAGTGCTTACGCAGTGAATTCACGAAAAACCTAAATTTACTGGAAGACTATTCTTATAAAATAAAAAGAAAAATCATAACCAAGGAGATAGATCGACCACCTAGGTCTCAGGTTCGATACACATTGACCTTGAAGATCGAATTTCGCAGTTTCAGACGTGACGTGGCAAAATCTAATTGCACATGAAAACATATATTGCGAAATATCGACCATGTTTCAATGTATTGCACCATCCTCAGCTCACCCAAAGCTGCGTGATTTTTCGGGTACCAGTTCTTCCTGGAAAACCGTCGAGGACAAATAAACTGACCTCCTTTACACTGATGTTTACATTTCACACGCAGTAACGTCTAGCACAAATAGAGCTCTAGTCTCTGCCTATAAAACCGACCTTCGAATGTAGTTCTAAGGTTTATATGCTCTACCGATATCAGGGAAGCATTTCTCTCGCAACTCCCAACGAGTCTTCGTCATACCTTTCTTATTGCTAATAAATTAGACACGGAATATCAGAAAGCCTGCAAATTATCAGAAGTATCAACCTGCATTAAGGATGTAGACGTGGATAGATAGAGAAACGTATTTATTTTGGGGGGAGATTGAGACTATGACCACCTAACCCCTAGGAGTGGAGAGGTAAAGGAAACACGAGTTTGCTTACTACGCCGGGGAAATTACTATTGCCCCACATTAAACCGGCTTGCACCACCAGGATAAGATAAGACAGATTAAAACCAGCACTGACAAGACTAAAATAGGTATTCGCTCTCCCATCGCACGATACACTATCATAACAGAATCCAACACAATCGTCCCGATATTTCTTTAAAGCACTCAAAATTTAAAAAGAGACGTTTCAGGCGTGATATTGTGGCATATCATGATTAATTAAAATTGACAATTTTCCACTAAATAAAATTTCTAATTGATGATGATGATGTAGTTACATCGAAACCGGTCGTATTAAAAATCTTATTTAATAAAAAATTGCCAATTTTAATTCCTAAAAATTTAATGATTTGGTCAAACATATCAATTATTATTTGCATGATGTAAAACTACCTGTACCCGTGTAACTGCAAGCTAATGTATGTACGCAAACATACATTCACGTGTACGCGTGAATGGCTGGTGGCCCAAACCGCTTGTCACGCTCAGCGTCGGCTCGTGAGGCATGCGGATATAAACAATGTCGTATCAAAAGACGCCGTACAAATGCAGTCTCTCCGCTGCTATGTTTACACCCTCCTCCTAACGACTCGGTAGTAAATCTAGATGATCGCGCCTGCAAACATGCGCTCATGGAAAATGCCTCTAATGCAAACAATTACCAGCGCCGCTGGAATGATACGCGGCCAGCGGGGAGGACGAACGTTGGAGGGCGTCAGTCGCGTGACTGCTGAAGCAGCGTCGCCCACACCCCCTCCACCCCGTGGAAGCCAGTCCATTAACACACGGATTTGCGGGATCGTGCTGCGCCCGCAGTGTCGCTAAATCCACTCGGAGGGGAAAAGGTTCTAAATGGTTTGAATAACACAAAGGTCACGGATACTAAAACTCCACCATGTCCTTCGGAGTAGGTCAGGGAGAGATATCGTAACTTTTGTGCAAGAGAATCGGTACACTTAATCATCTCGGTACGCGAGAGTCCATATTTTTCATTCCGATAAATAAATTTACCCTCTCTAATAATTTTCAATTAAATACGCGAGGATATTAACGAAAATATCGAATTATTATCGACGAAAATGCGTCATTATAATTAAACGAAATGATTGAATTACAACTATTGGAAGTGGGAAATTATAAGAAAGAGTGAATGCCATAAAAACCTTGGAATGAAAAAAGTATGTTATTCCCGACAAAAAAAGTTGTTTTCGTAAATTGTTTTCTTTTTACAAAGGAACCAATATCGAATTTCGCAACTACATCCTTCTAGAACTGATTTAAAAGGGCCATAGTTTGTGAACCAGAGTGACTGCCTCAAATCACCACCACCCCCACATGGCTAGTATAACTGAAGCTTGAACTTCCGAAGTGTTCGACTTCATCGGCATAACCTGATTTTTTTTACCACCAAGTCCCACATGACGGCTGTGCGCTTCTCTCGTCAAATATGAACGTAAAAAACTGCCAAAATGCAAATTTACGCCTATATCTATCGTTGGCGAAGAATCGAGCATCTGCGAAACCTCTTTTCGTTCGAGAAAAAACAGACAACACCTGCGCGGAGTTGAAATAAGCAGCCCCTGCGGTACTAAGTGCGCGCCTTGACAGAAAACTGCGCCAAGTTCGACGAGAGATCAGACCAAAATATCACTGATCAAACCATGGGGATAAAGTTTTTCCATTTCCTACACCGTACATTTTTTTTTCCTTTCGTAGAGCGTCGGTTTCCGTTTGAATGCATTCGTCACAACATGAAAGCTTCCGAAATTTTAAAGGAAAAGAAAACACCTAAGAGATTTCCTATAAAACGACTAGATTCACCTAGTTTACCACGCTTTTGGCCAGCTCCTAGTATAGGCCCGAAAGTATAGTTCGTACTAAACCATGATATCTTCTACCGACTGCTCTTTTAAGGGAATTTTTCATATTCGCGAAAGATGATTAATAAAGTAGGGAGTCGAAAAGGAAAAGAACAAGGATGAAAACTGCTGAGGTTGGATTTTCTAAACATGTGCATAGGAAAAATGAACACTTGTAGTTATACATTCATGTCCACCAGACGCGAGCTGTATTTGTTGCACTAAGGTTTAATTTTGTGGAAAACTCCTCAATCTATTCCTTTCAGCAGATCGATTTAGACGTCAAAGCCTATAAGTCAAATGAAGTGATTACCTATAAGTCAACTGAGGCCAACGCCGTTCGGATTGAATAAGGAATGTGGTATATTAAAAAATATTTCACTTGAACGATGGATGTTTTTCAGAAAAATATTTATCCACTTATTTTAAGATTTATGGGCATGGTCTGCATTCAATAGACAAAATAATTGAATTCATCAATGGGTGAGAGGTATCAACGGGAAAATTCCGTCATTACTCACTGTCCACTTTCAATACATTCCAATGTTGAAACGCGTATTCTGAGGTTTGTTTAAAGCATTATTTTTACGTTCTCCGACGTTCGATATGGGGCGAGGATGGGTTTCCATCGTCATTAAGCATAGAGCTATTGGCTGAGATAGAATAATTCGCGATTTCACTCTTTTTTGGCATCCTCCCAATTCGCGAAAAATATCTTCCCGGTGCCGTGATGTCGGACAGCCCAGTCGAAGAACGATTCCGATAAGTGCATTTTTTCAAAGGTTTCTGGCAGATTTCATGCAAGCGAGGCCAATTATATCTTTATAAGGAAATCGCGGGGCCAACCTCGGTGAGCAGGCCCCGATGGACAAAGGGACCCAAAAAAAAAAGAACAATTTTGGATTAAAGATAATCGAAAACTGCCCGATGCGGTTAAGACCACCTTCAACTGCCACCCACTCCACCTGCACGTAAAACTCATCCACCCCATCTTAGTTGGTGCTTGCACCTCCTGCCACATACCCTTTTGATGGATGTCGGAGTGTTTTATTGCACATGTACATTCATCTCCATTCCACCAGGCACCCGCGGCTCGCAGGGACACCCGGGGCTTCTTGTGTGGGTTTGGATTAGGAAAATCTCACATATTGGTCAAAATAATTTTCAGGTCATCCGATTGGAAATATTAGACTTAGGTTCAGGTGACGTTGAAAGTCGAAACCCGTATCGTAATCTTAAAAAAATACTGCGGAATCATTAAGTTACAATAAGTTTTTCATCCCGATGTGAATCGATAACGTAAAGCTTCGTCTGAAATCACTAATGCTGGGAAATGTACGCAAAATAAATTTTGAATTATTCTACCGGAATGGCAGTTCATAAAACTAAAGAAAAAACAACAAAAAATTACCCGGATAGCTTGAAGGGTGGCTATTGTGAAGGCAGAGAACTAGAATCCCGCTTCGAACGCAAAGAGCGTGCTAAATATGATGTTACGTCATGGATTTTTCGTAGTTATATAACATTTCAACTGTCGGAGCAAGTTAAAAATTTAGTTCCTTCGCTTGCACCTTCTCGACCACTCTAGTCATTTCGATCTTATTAAAACGAGTGAGACAACTTACGCAGTTTCTTCAAATAAGGCTCCACTTTTATATAGACAGTATCCTATATCGATAGGTTGTGAGCTCATTTACCTAAACTTCACTAATTACGAGTCAATTTTCCCAAGTGTTCATTTTATTCCGCATTGCGTGCCATGAACTCGAAAATATTGGATCACTTTGCTTCGGGAATCGGGGAACATGAGGCTAGTGGGTCTGAAGCGATTTCATTTCACCTTGGAGAACTTTCTGGCCTACGTCAGCATCAAAAATCGACGAGATGGATGCAATAAAAAATACGTTCCAGTCGCAAGTAGCACACGCGGCGGCGCGACTGCTTGATGGCCGTGAACAGAGCGAGATTGCCACCAGCAGCTCGGGCGACCGCTTGCGGCTGGCGTTCCCCCCGAAATGAAATGAATGGATTGAGAGGAAAATCTCAAGTGATGATTGACAATGGTTCCCCGCACTGTGTGTCGCCTATCCACACGCAAAGCCCATTTACCTAGATGCGCAAAAAGGAAAAAACAATAAATTATTTTTACTATTAAAATACCATTCCGAAGGAACTTTGCTCGATTGACAGACACGCGAAGAATGTTGTCATTTGATTTTCAATCCCAAAATGCAATTGAAAACCTAGTGATTTTTAGTTTCAAGCAGCATAGATACGTGGATGATGGTGGCACTTGAATCAAAAACCTATGGCAAGCAAGGATAAAAATTTCCCCATGGCTCAAGGGGGAATTGCAGGAGCGGCAACGACTCTCGGTGACATCATACCATCCCCCTGTGCACCAAAATAGCACCGTACAAGAAGGAAAACAATTTCGACCAAATGGGATCAAGGATCATTAAAAGAAATAACAGTAATTTTCAGGGGAGGCGGCCTACACCCGAGGGCACTTGGGCTGTTAGAGATAGCTGGATTTGGTGAAAGTGGAATTTCAAGGGAAAGGACGAAGTATGAGTTTTAGTGCCCTCCTGCGATTTAGTGCCCGCCTACTCTATTTCACCAAAGGTGCCGTGGAGTCATCAGTTTAACGTTGACGAAATTCCAGTTTAAAGTCCACTTTAAGTTCTCTCCACGTGGCATTGAAGTAGAGAACAGGATACTAATACTAAATTCTCACCGTTGGGAATCGAACCCGGACCCTCGGGGTGAGAAACCAGTAATACTCAGTGTGAGATCTACCATCTTCTTTTACTGAAGAGACATTGTGTTCGTTAAGAGCACAGACATTTAGAATATGGATTCCAGTCCAGAGTCCAGTCTATCATTGACGAGGTAACTTCTCTGAATGGTCAGCCGGCGGGCCAAGCGTGTCCACCAGCCGGGTTATATCAAGTGAATCGTCCGTCACCGAGTGTAATCATCGGTAGGGCTTCCTTGGTCAACCAACCCGGAGAAACGCGACAATCAGCTTTGTCCGGTGCACCGAGTATCCGCCGGATAAAAAACCAGTTCCCCGAAGTCGGATAAACCGGACCGAAGTACACGCATGACGCGGTTCATATTTCAGTCGTTTGCAGCTGGAGAAAGAGAGAGAGGGAGGGGAAGTGAGGGAGGGAGAGGGAGGAAGGAGGACTTGTCTGGAAAGAAAGGAGTTAAAAAGGCTGAGGACAAGTGGAACTCGGGAGAAATGGCGGTGTCATGTAAACAACTTTTTTCTTGCGACGGATGGAAACTTAATTGGCTCTCTTGGCAGAGGCCTCGTTCAAATCCCTGCACTTGGGCTCGGGAAGACGATGGTGACACAAGGATTTCAGGGAATCATTAGCAAGGGAAATGCATGGTCGGACGTCATCCCGGGCCTTGACCGGAGGAAACGACGAATACACCCCCCCCCACAAGGAGTGTGCAAAAAAACACATATCCTGCGATTTAGTGCCCTCTCTGGATGTGGAAACATGAAAAGGGGAGCGATGAGGCATTGCTCGAGTCGGAAGAAGCGAGGACAATCTCTTCTCGGGAAAAGTGCGAGGGGAAAAATAGACGGCGGTGAATCGTCACGTGCCGTTGCTACGGAAACTCTCGGACACGATATTGATCGGTATTAATATTTATTCAGGATTCGACAAGCCGAACAACAAATAAACGACAAATATGCTTTGATTTAGCAAAGTTTTGTGCAATTGAAAACGAAAGTACGTTCTGATGGGGAGTCATCATCGTTTATTTAAAGGAGGAAGAGAAAAGATAAAATTAGCAATATTTTCGGTAGGACGAATACATCGTAATGGGGAAGTAAAATTCAGAAAATATATTCATAAATTAAAAATCGAGAGAAGCATAAAGTAAAAATTCAAACGAACGTTCAATCAAGTGAATTGAAGGAAGTACTCGAAACTTCGTCGGACATCCAAGATATTTTGACGAAATTCACAGCGGATGGTTTTCAAACGTTGGAAAAAAAAATAGTATTTAGAATTGCTGACAAGTTCTCCTTCTTTCTTCACACGATACGCAATCATAACCAAATCAATTTTAGCTACTCCAACTTTAATAATTGCAAAAGCAACATTTAACTCTTTATTCGAACTTAAATTTATATCATTATTGCATTATGTAGGTAGGCATGTGCGCGTTTAAGTATTGTATGTCTTATTACCGTGCAAGCCACCACTAGGGTGGGTGGCAGGGGGTGAATACACACCAGACTTATTTTTAATATGTGCATTTATGTGCAAATATTTATTTAGATTAATGCGACATTGACTATTTATGCAGTAAAGGGCCGATTTCCTAACACGCCCTTGCGGGGTATTGTGTAGATCTAGACGCACAGAACGATTTCAGAAAATCCCTTTACAAAATGTGAAGGAATTCCAATTAAGTTCGAAACATCGAAAATCCCACTGAATGCACTTGGAGCTATTCAGGTTCCACGGCATTGAGTATCACGTTGTCTGTTACTTATGCTAGTGCCATGCTTTTGGGAGGGCGATTAAATATTTCAGTCTTCCACGTAGGCCATACCTTCCGAAAAAAAAGTCGCACGTGGGGGAGTATTCGAGGAATTCCAGGGAATGATTTGAAAGTGAAATTCGCGGATGCACGTCAGTGCAGACCTTGAGCGTGGGGAAACAATTCCGCGAGTGGAATCCATTAGATTCGATGGAGTGGTTCTACTGGACCATTGTGTCGAAGCGACAGCCGAATATGGGGGAAGGAGGGTGACTACCTACGCTCCTCGTTCAGAAAATTCGGGAGGCACTAACGAGGCCGAGCGTGGGACGTCTTTTCCTCGGGTGGCGCAGGTGCGGGAATAAGCAAAGAGCAGCAATCGCTGGTACCGCACCACGGTCGCGAAAAATTCCCGCCAACCATACATATTTCGCAACATTTCAAGCCCTCCGCATCGCATGCATATGAGAACACTTGGTAAGCCTCTGGCCATGCAGATCCGGCTAATTCCGTAGGCGTGGCCGTCGCCGCCTAACCCGAAGGTCACGGGTGCGCATACCGAGCTGTAGTCAGGCACATAATGAGTTTTCGCCGGTCGAGCTTGCAGTGCTTTATGACCTCGGCCTTCGTGGCACCTAAATAAGGCGCGGCGTCTACCGCAACCCCAAGACGCATGGCCTCACTCATTGAAAAGCATATTGGTGCATTTTAAATGGGGAGGGGAGGTTTAGGATCGTAGACGTCGGATAGCAAATTGCATTCCGTCAAAAATAAGAACGGTTCCGCTGGATCAGGAACATTTCATTCTTCTTTTAACAAGGGACGAGAGTCTTATACCACTGCGCATATACCCTCGATTATTTCCCCTAATTGCATTCCAGTTCTGTACGACCTGTTTTGGTATGGTGGTACTCTAGACTATGAGTATAAATGGCTGCGGTTAATTTTTATTCCCTCACTTTTAAAATACGCAAGAAGTTCTATTCATTTCAGTTAAGATAAAATTAACAATTTATTAGGACTAAGTTTTATGCTCACATGTACTCGTAAATGGATTTGCCCCTCACTCAAGACTAAGGAATTACAACTTTTTTTTTCTTTTTCCCAACGCTTTAAACACCTTTCTTCTCTCTTATCCCTTGCTCCCTTGCCGACCCCGGTGGCGGCGGGGCAACGTCATCGCCTACCAACCCAGAAGTCACGGGTTCGATTCGTAAGTGGATTTTCCTCCATCTAGGGCTTGGTTGTATATAATTGTCTTCAATGTAATTTCTATGTTGTAAGGGTTAGGTAGAAGAAGGGACAATAAGTCTCAACCTCGCCCAATTAAGTCGATAAATAAATAAAAATCCCTTACCCTTCCCACCACCTGCAACAAACCTTTTTGATGGATCTCAGGATATGTTTGAAGAATAAGAAGATGACAAGAATGATCGATCATGAAATAAATGAATGGTACCTTGAATAAATGCCGCGTGACGAAAAACACGGCGTGCGTTGCACCATTCGCTCGAAAGGTATATTGAACTTCGGACTCCCCAAAGGTCTTCACTGCTCGACCACGGACGAAGGGTTTTCCTTTCTTCCCACACCCCCCCACCCTCACTTTCTCTCCCTCTCTCTGCCCAGCACCCACCCCCTTTCTCTTACCCTCCACCAGGCGCAAATGGCGAAGGTGACGGCAGATGTGCGCACTTCTCAATTCAAGTGTTTCATATATGTACGAAGTTTCCAAACTCAAGAGATACTCCACCGAGGGCTATCTTCTCTAAAACTCGCCCCCTTCCGAATACGCTACTAGACTTTCAAGTATATCATCAAATTGCAAACAAGAAATCTTCTACGTCCAAACTGCTAACAAAGTTCTTACCTACTCGAAGGTTTTCAGGCATTCATTTTGAATTTCGCTCGCATCAAGTCCTCGGAACACTGAATAGTCAACGCCACCGAAAGTACTCTCATTCGAGTGAAACTACTCGCCTATCATTAGCATCTACGTCATATCTTGCGAGCTAGCGCCCGTGAGTATGACTGGGGTTGGCAGAACATCAGTATTTAGAAGTTTGTTAAACCGTGGAGAATCGCCAAGTGCTCCTGAAGGGAATGGTACATTACAACAGGGGATTTCTGTGAAAATATTTGGGTGTTTACTCTTTCTTATGATCGCAAATTGTGAGAAGAAAGCAGGAGTAGGAGAATATATTAAGTGCTGTGTTGAACGTCTCGGTAGATCAACCGAGTTAATTAAGGGGTCCGGATTAAAATCCCACCCTAAGCGATTAATTTTTGCACAGTGAAATTTCTCACATTTTTGCCCACCAGCGGTTATTCTCCAATTGCCGTAAAAATAATTATTATTATTCAAATACTAATTTAAATGATTACTTATCACACAATCAGGTTATCCTAGGGTGATGGTTACCCGACTTAAGTTACTATTTCGGCAGTTTCGTTAAATGTAAGTGGAGTAATGGTTAGGTATTTTGTACGGGTGGTTATACGAAATCCCTTGGCTATTACAGAATAATTTCCACAGAATCCTATGTAAAACCTAAAGAGTTCCCTCTTCCGTTTTATAAGCCTACCCTGCTCTCTTTTCGATGGAAAGATCTCTCCCCACCCCAATTCCTCCGATGAGGCCCGTTTCAATCTGACAAAAATAAATCAACGAAAACAAGTTTCTCCAGCGACATCCATTTTATTATCGTAACAAGTTTTCACAGACCTGGAGGAAATTCTTCGAGGGTGACACCCTCATTCACTCGACTCGTGTTTGGGTTGGCAGCGAGAGTTGACCGGCCGGAGGAACACTTTTTAAGTGGATCCGGTGAATTTCATAAAAATCACCGAAATAAAAATAATTCGCGATGACCTTCCACGATCCGATCTACGTTGATGACGCACTGCAGGGCAAACGAGCTTTCGCCCGGAGAAGGATGTGGACTTCTTCGCTGGTGGAGTGGGAGGGGGGCGTGACGGTGACGGGGAGGTGGTGAGGGCGCGGCCGACGACACGGTGCCTCCCGGGAGGGAGAGACGGATGGGCTGGGGAGATGGCTTCCCGCATGGGGAGAGAGGGGGTTACTTCGCGGCACGCGACCCCCTTCCTCCAAGGATTTAGAGCATGTACTTGAACCATAGTTACTTTAGTGCACGCCACTCCTTTTAAACTAGAAAATTCTCCAAAAAGGAGACCCCATGCCAATTTATAAGTGGCCCACGTATCAAAACTCTTCAGCCGAGCCGAGTAATTTTGCGGGTACTAGTAGGACAAAAACGGTATTTTGCGTATTATTGCTATGGCTATCCATAACGCGAATTTTGTCTTTAAGATCAGTTAGCGATCGTGGATCCTGTGACCCAGGTCCAATGATTTGCGATGAAGAGTCAGCAGCCTCGCTATATATATATATATATATATATATATATATATAAACTTGGAAAAGACGCTCTCCGGCGACGCACAAATGACGACGGCCGTGCCGTCGAAACGTAAATATCCAATGTAAGTGTCCTTCTTTTATGTTTCTATGTGTGTAGTGTTTTTTGTGTTAGTGTTTATATATATATATATATATATATATGCTGGGTTTCGGAATGCAAAATTTGGAGAAATGTGACAATATTCGTTTCCAATCGCGTAAATAACGGATAGGGTAACGCCCACGCCGAATGAAGAGACATGATCTCTCCCCAGATCCTTCTGGAAAAGCGCAGGCGCACACGGACCTTCTACGGCGTATAAGGTCTAAGGGGATGTCCACCCTCACCATTTAAACGAACATTCGGGTTTATTGTTTCGTGCGAGAGCATGGAATCACAGAACATAAAACAAAGATGGACGCATTAAAAAAAACGAATAACAAGGTTAACAAATTATTGAAAACATTATATAAGATGAAGAAGGATGGATAGAATATTTTCAGAAAGGAGAGCTAGATTAGTGAAAGGGTTGGAGAACAGCGTCAATGAGATCGGGGTATGATTTCGGCAGAGAGGAATGCCATAAGAAAATCAAATAGGAAAAACATGGAAATTTTCAAATTAATTCCATCGTTCGAATCTTAAAACTTCTTCTTTATTCCCTAACATTTTTTCCAAATTATAACTTCCGGATGTGATAGTTGTGTCCATCCAAAAACCTACCTTTACCGGTAGGTTACCTAATAATAATAAATAATAACTTCCAGGCTGCATGCCAAAAGCGGAATCAACCCTTGCCGTACACCCTAGCGGTGCCCCACCGTGTATCAAGAAAAATATTTACTTTAAATACAAAAACATAACGTTAATTTAAACCAGGAAACTCACCCAATATATTCATCAGGTGATTTCAGCAATTTAATAAGATAAATTAATGATCTGAAATTATGATTTTTTATGTTAATATTTTAGCTTAATTACCGAGCATTATCGCTGGCGTTTTAAAATCTCAGTGGGTTTGCGGCAAAGGGTTTTGGAATAGATTGCCGTTGATAAAACTGGTGGAGTAAAAATTTCATCAAAAATTATTGCTTCGTGCTTATCCGAAAAAAATCGTAGAGGCTTATTTATTATCGAAGGAGCGAAATTATTTTCGTGTTAACCGTCGTTTCGAATTAATCATTCCGCGTAAGAGGAATAAAATATACGTTTGATAAAAGTACGACCCGGTACTTCGTGCTAGCTAGCATTTCGCGTCACTCCGTTTCCGCGAGGAGTTGTTGATGTAGATTTTCGCGCGTTCCGAGAGCGACGCTCAGAGCAAGAAGGTACGTTCGCAGAAATAATGGCAGAGACGCTCAGCGTCGGTCCACGGCGTCGGTTCCAGTAGGACAATGGGGGAGGAGTCGTGAAGCTTTCCTGGGGATCCGATCCGTATCTGAAAGAGATCGGGGGCGGCGGTGAAAGTGAAATTGCGAACGTGCGGCGGGCGAAAGGGAGAGAAAGAGAAAATCCCCTCGATCGGGGGGAGGATGGGGAAATTCGCGAACCCATTTATTAAAAAAATATATTTTTTTGAAGCGTGCAAACCTTTTTATTTTATTTTCTCCAGGACCCAAAAACTTTCCACGCCGGGCCTCTCACCACTTTGGTGGCGGAGAGATGGAAGGAGAGCCCGTGGTGGGTTGGGTGAGTAAGGGGTGCGAAAGCTTACTCTCCCCGGAGGAAGCTCAAGTGACTGCGGGTCGAGAGTGCTGATGGCGGGAGAGCTGGCAACGTCGATTTACCTTCCTTTTCCAACTTTCCCTGAGCTCACTCGTTCAACGTCAGGCGTCTGTGGTGGGGTTCGCGAAATTGCGCCGCGGAGTCGCTAAACCCTCCGTCCCTAGAAGTTTCCATAGCAAACGTCCCTTCCTCGAAATCTCTGACGCACCATTGCCCTTTCCCCTGGGAAAACCCTTACAGGCTTCATCCGAAAGGGTGGTGGGTGAGGGGGCGGCGGCAAGTAATTCATTTATGCATAAAATAACCACATCAAAGGCTCTTGCTTAATTTAACGTATGCTCTCATCGGTAAAGAATAATATATGCCTAAGCACAGATGAATCAGTAAAATCGTCTCCAACACTGAGTAAAAGTAAATGGATGCACGTTACGGTAAATATCTAATAAAGAGGAAATTGATATATGCTATGGTATATATCAACTTCTCAACAAAATAAGAGAAATATATTTTTAGAAATTCAATTCGATTTTTAATTTAAAAATTTTTATTCAACCGCAAACGCGTTTTTCGTCTTTTTAATGGTAGCGAATAGTTTGAAGGGAAGGGGTGAACCGATGAACGGCAAATTTGGTCGAAGAAATTGTCGAGAAAAGTGATATTAGACGTCTCGGGAACAGAAGATCATTTACGGATGTGACAAAGGCAATATAAGTGAGCAAGGGTGGGATAATACGGGAAAAATAAAAAATAGAGTAATTAGTTTATGGAGTCAAAAAACTAATGTTTTAACTGCGTCGACCAAAAAACGGAATGATGTTAGGGGGCTTGTAAGCATGTATGTCTAAATATAGCAAACAATGCACGCGTTTTGGCATCGAGCGTAGCGGAACTGCAAGAGAAAGAGAACACATTCATTCTCAAAGGGAGACTTTGTGATTTTCTTCAGTAGGCGTTCCGCAGCGTGGCTACCAATTCGGTCTTTGAAGATACGAAAGGAACGCTGGTAGGATGATTTCGAGATGTGAGCATGCAGAATGGCGAAGAAAATGAGCCGGGCGGAAAAAAAAGACAAAGGAAGAGGAGGAAGACATGTTAGAGGAAGAGAGAAATTCGCGGGGGAAATATGAGGCAGAAGTGGATGGAGAAGCTATTGAACTGCAGCTGGATGTTGAATTTCGTCATAGAAAGTATAGTCATGGACACAGACTTCCCTTAGTTATTACTACTATTATTAGCAGTAGCCTCCTGGATTAGGTTATTTATTACATAGTATCCTGCAATCCACCGCCAAGGTGTGTGGCAGGGGGTGATCACACACCATATACCTCTGAAAGAAAACGCTTCTACCCTTATCTCGGTCAGACGCCATTCTGATCCCTTAATGTTCGTGGGGAAAATGACGCCTTAAATATATCAATCTGTTTACCTTTTCGATGGATTCAAGTTCTGCCCAATGCTACAATTCTAAGCTCAGCATAATTCGACATAAAATATTCTTAAATCCGATATTAAATACTACAGTAACTAGTTATTTCGCCCTAAGTAACTTCTCCCTCCCTTAATTATATCCATAATGCACATCCTCTCCCTCCCTCTACCTTCGTCTTCCCAGCATTATCCCCTCCATTAACACTTTCAGCATTCCATTACCTCGTACTATTTTTCTGCCTTTGATTTGTCCCAAAAACCTTCTCTCTTCCCCCACCATGCCTGGCACTTCATCACTCGCTTTACTTTCTTTCCGTTTTGTCTTTTACATTCCTATCCACTTTCATAGTTATCATTAGAAAATCCTCAATAATAATAATACTCAAGCCTTATATTTCAAATTAATTTTATTCCCTCAAATATATTTCATGAAACGATATGGTGATTAGCAACACCAACGACCCCCACAAGTAATATACACGTGTGGGCGTCGTACACGCATACGTATATTACAGGCTATTCATCAAATAAGCCGTATATTGAAAATCGCCTCTCCCCTAGGTTTTACACCTAGGGGGAGGGGGAGACTTTAATGGTAAATTAACATAATCGTTATTTGTTACAAATAAACTCCTTCGACCTCTCGTGTATCCGCTCCCCCCTTCCCATCCCTATTACCCTCCCGTCCACCAACGGGAATTATTTTGGTTGTCCGGCACGGTGCCTATTCGGGCGGCGAGAGGGATGGGGCGGGATATCGAAGAGGGGGCGGAAATGAGTCTGAGACGGCCCCGCCTCCGCCTTCCCCGCTCTACTTCGAGTTGATTCATCTGAGCTTCCGGGCTAAATGGGAAGGGACATCCCCTCCAACCACCAGCCGAGCGAGATGAAAAGGGCTGCTGGGTGCTCGTGAGCGATATGGCGCGCGGATGTGTATCGCAACCTCCGCTCATCGCGATGTGACCGCCGAAACGGAATTCGTCGAAACCGAAGTAGTTCTGGCTCGCGCAGTTGGGACCCGAGAAAAATGTCGATTATGACTCGCGGTCGTGGCGAGACGCCAAGACGACTAAAAAAACTAGTTCATGCAACCATGGACATAAAAACCATGATAAAAATATCTTGAATAGACATCAAACCTTCAATAACGAATTTTAGTTATGCCCCATAATAACAGAATTATTATTTCAACTTCCTAGTTTCAGCAAAAAAGAAGAGAAGAAGATTTTAATGCATTAATATTGAAAGTGTACATTAAGACCGAAGCACTGACATCAAGAAAGCACTTTCGTCATCATTTACAAAGAGATAAGACATTAACCCATAGGGGAGAAACAATGACGCAGGCAGTACGGAACTTTTAAAATGATATAAAGTTAAAGATGTCGTCAATTTGATATACTTCAGACGTCCATTATGACAACGGGACAAATAGATATGCTATGCTCTCAGTGCGACTGCAATTAGAATAAGCCATAAATATAAGACTAATTAGGTTCGTATACCCTGGAGACATTTTATAGGCTTGGTACCACCATAGAACATAACCTATGGATAATGAAAACTGGTCACCGTCCATAGTCTTGTAACATAAAAAACATCGCCAAAATTACGAAATTCCGATATTTTCCCCCCACTATAGATGACGAATAAACAATGAATTTTAAAAGTATTCAATTTGCAACCGTCTGTATTTTTAATACAAAGTATGTAACTGTGCGGCATGGAGGTGAGCGATATCATTCTAGGCGAATTTATGGACCAAAACAAGAATATCGACTACTACGCGAACCAAATCAGAAACTAAACAGTTTCTTCGCATCGTCAAACGTTAAATCCCACGATATTTTAGAAGACTTAATGCTCCGTTGGTCTATATTTATCTATTTTTATGTAGGAGCTCATTTGGATACAACTTTCGACATCATCTGGAGGGAAAATTAACTTGGTACCCTCAAACTTCGGCATCAAGCGCAAGGCAGCAAAAAATGAGTTTAATGTTGAGAGTTAGTTCATTTGCCCTTTACAATACGGTTTTAATATAGTAAAATTTATGATTGATTTCCGGCAAAATAAGTGCATCGTAATTGATCAATGAGTGATTGTTCGGGACATGTGTTGTTATATGACGTTATGTTGTTCATTTTTAATCACACGCCATGTGATATTCATACCGATATAAAAACGAAACGCACGTGGGGGAGGGGGGGAGTCCGTAAATTTTGTCCGGGCTAAATATAAACCCGCGGTTTAAAATGTGAGATACAAAAGGCAGCTCCATAATTGAGTCATACAATTAAATAACGTAATATAAAGAAATGAAAAACAACGTAATTGGTTCCCCATTCACTGGGTAAATAGCACTGAGCTCGGACATCAAAACATAACGCACACACATGTCTGATCGTGGTTAAAAATTCATGAACGGAGCGTCATCGACACACAAAATGGTGGGAAGGGGTGGGCGGAATTTCAATTAGAAACGAGCAGTACGAAAATCACAAGAAAGGCATTAGGGCAATACTTACAATTCTAAGTACACAAAACGCGCAGTACTTACAGAAAGAAGTAAGCATAAATGTGGAGAGCTGATTCACTCTATCTGCGATGTTTCTAATGTTTACCGATGAGTGTTTGCGACCACCATTAATACCTCTTTCTTGTTTACTATTCCGAAAAACCGAAAGCATGCTGACACTCCATATCCAAAGGCTGGCGTTGAAATATTTTCCTTCACTCTACGACCTGCACTCTACAACAAAAAAACACCGAAGTAGCTCCAACCCAAAAATAAATAACCTCTAAAGATCGATATGGCCTTCGGAGTAGGCAGTTGGCGAGACTTCCCCGTGTTGATTTCGCCTTTGGTCGACTTGCAAAAAAACACTAGAAACATAGCCCGTCATTATCTATTATGGTCACCCAAAAAATACAAAGCTGTTTCTTACGGAAAAACATCACTGAGGATGGTGACTTTGCCTTGACGATGTGAATTTGCCAGCAATTATCATTCACGTCCTAGATATTAAAATTAAAACAACGCTAAGTTACGCTTTAAATATTCGGAATTAGCCATGGTATCACGCTATCGATAAGGGAGACCAGGGTGGAAGTTAATTATGATTAATGTCATATAAAATACGGAAAAGTGTCAACTCGACTCCCACCTCTACGTCTCGTGGTATAAATTTCGTTTGTTTCAAAAACAATCGGAATGATAAATGTAAACATTCACCGTGAAATTACATTTTATTTCAAAATTATCAAATATTATATGACTAAGTCTGCAGTTTATATATTTAATTCGAATTATTCACCTTCTGTTCCCATTCGAAATCTTGCAGTTGAAATATGGCAAATAAAATATATAAATTGTTCACAATGTAACCCTAGCAACCCATCTCCGGTGAGTGCGTGTGTATATATGTAAATATATACATTTGTGTATGTTTATATATTATACACGGTGAGTGGTTTTGTTTTTTTATGTAAATATACATGGTCGCGATGGTCTAGCGGGTAGAGCGTTGGACTGCTGACCAGAGGGTTCCGGGTTCGATTCCCGGGCAAGGCACTTTGGGCACCTGCAGCTACACCCAAGCTAGTTGATTTTTCGGGTAACAGATCTTCCTGGGAAACCATAACCGGCACAGGGAAAGGAACTGGCCCCCCTACCCTGATGTGTGAATATTCACACGCCGTCGGGCTTGGTACATGGGTGAGCTCTACCATCACCTACTAAACCGACCTTCGGGTTGATTACTGTGTTTATGGTCTATGGTAAATATACACATGCATATATATATATATATACACACATATATATAATATATAATATATATTATATATATATATATATATATATATTATATGTGTATATATTATATATGTGTGTATATATGTATATATATATATATATATATATATATATATATATATATATATATATATATGTGGGTCGCGGTGGTCTAGCAGGTAGAGCGTTGGACTACTGACCGGAGGGTCCTGGGTTCGATTCCCGGGCAAGGCACTCTGGACCCCTGCAGCTCCACCCAAGCTAGTTGATTTTTCGGGTACCAGGTCTTCCTGGGAAACCATAACTGGCACAGGGAAAGGAACTGGCCCCCCTACCCTGATGTGTGATTATTCACACGCCGTCGGGCTTGGTACACGGGTGAGCTCTACCATCACCTACTAAACCGACCTTCGGGTTGATTACTGTATTCATGGTTCATATATATATATATATATATATATATATATATATATATATATATATATATATAGTACATATAATCCCGGAAATCTTTCAGAAAGAAATATCGGGAAATTTAACGAGTCGATAAAAATTTTCAGAGATTGTGGCATAAGTGACCCCGAAGCCAGAGCCACCTTAACGACTTCCACTGTGCATAGTCAGATGTGTGACTTATCTTCCTTCCTGAAAATCACATTTTGAGAGTAATTGTTGATTCACTTATTAGCTACCGACTTCCGTCAAGTTCTAACGAGAGCCGTAGAAGAAGCCTACGGGCTGCAATAGCATCTTTCGCACAGCTGTTATCGTGATTACTATTTCCTCCGAACCCAAACACAACGGTTAGGATAGATTAACGAAAATGAACCCTTCCCATTTCCGGGATATTTCCACAGAGCTGGATGGTTTGCGAAATGTCATAGTTCCCAGCCTCGACGGAGGCCCTTGCAGGGTATGGAGCGAGTGTGGGGGGGGGGGGGGAAGAAGAGTAATGCGAGAAGCCAGAACACGGAAGGTTGAGTTTTCATATTTATAAACCCATTACCTCCTCAATATTTCCGCTTAAAATAACAAGAGCGAGGAGCCATTGCGAAACGCCAAATGAATAACGACCCTTCATTTGCTTTCAAAACCGTCGCGGCATATCTACTGATGGACATGCTCCCCGAGGTATTTTTGCACCGCAGGCTACAGCCAAAGTCGTCTGAAGATAAGGTTCAAAGTTTTTTTTTTAGAAAGAGACTCTAGATTACAGCACGAAGCATCTCGGTGGCCTATTTAGTCCAGCGGGCAGACTCCAGCTATCCTGGTCTGTTATCCTTCCCTGTCCACCTTCCCTCTATCACAACCCTTAAAAACCATTACTTAGTGAGCCGGCCAATGGGTAAACTAATTTTAACGACACTTAATCAAGTATGAACGCTTATCATAAAAGAGCAACCTCATAATGCGCCCTCAGAGAAATCACATAATACGAGAAATCAATAACGTAAATCCAGCATTACATATTTTTCTGAGCATTCGTTTCAATATTCTCATTCCACTTTCGGGATGCCGCGAGAAAATTGCATGCCAAATTGCTATCAACTCTACGTCCAAAAATTATTTCCAACTCCCCCAGTTCATTCCGTAACTATCAAGAATAATTCGATAACGTTGATGACTTAAAAAACTCATTCACCGTTGAAACGCTAGAAATGACGGATTTTTTTTAACATTGAAAACTGACACCATCAATTCCATCGATTAAGGATTAATACGCTCTGCTTGACCAGATCTCTTCCAAAATGAAGTGGGGGAGGGGATGGAGGGATGGGTGAGGTGAGTACCATCATCATATTTGACGGATGGAATCCGAGGGAACTACGGGGGGAAAGGACTTCTCTTCGGGCGTCCCGAGCGGAACCCATCCAGGTAGAGTTTGGTTAAGGAGCGGACATTAATTTTCGCCGTCGACGGCTCTAAAAGGGAGAAGCATGCAGCGACGGCAGCAGCGCGTCTGCACACGACCGCTCTCATCCCGCAGGCAGTTCATTCCTCTCTCGCTGATTTCGGGAAGGGGGGACGTTGAAGGGGGCGGGGGCGGTGAGGAGGAGGGAGGTTGGTGAGATTTATGCCGCGCCGACGGATGCTATGAGACGGAGGCGGTCTCGGGGGTGGGGCGATGGATCTTCCGTCCTGTCTTGCCTCGAAGACGGTAGAGCAACCCCCGAAGGAATCCTCTCCGGAGAATACCCCAGTTTACGACGAGGGGAAGGGGGAGAGAGAGGAAGGGGGGGGGCGAGAGGGAAATAGAGATATTCGGGCCGCTTTCGTCTGAATGTATTTTTGTTCCGGAATGGATAAGCGGGGAGGGGGTGAGAGGAGATGGGGATGGAGGCGGGGAAGGTGGCGGAGAGGAGGGAGGGGGGAGAGCGGGCGATATTCCGAGACGTCGCCAAATTCCAGGTCTCTTGATGACTATTCATAATAGAAACAGACGAAGCCGTTCGGTGAAAGAAGAGGGAGCTTTTACCGGTGTCAGGGCGTTTTTGAAGCGAATCCAGATGAGTGACGACGACGCACTCACGGTGAGAGGGGTGAGGGGATTTCGCGACATTCCCCTCGCCGTTTATTTCCAATTGACTGCGACTTCATCCAGTCGTCCCCGCGACTATTCTTTACGTTCCCTGGCGACAAAGGGGCTTCATTTGACTTCAATAATGCACTCGACAGTAAATATAAAATCATGTTATTGAGTCCGCGGCCTTAAAAATAAATATTTACTCTGGGGACTCTTCGGCAAACACGATTTCCACGTAATCCGTACGAGACTCGGTACCAGAAACTAAAACAATTACATTAAAACTTAAGGTAGCCTTCAATCGAAATAGGAAAACCAGCTCTTCTCATAAATATTCTTTGGTAAAAAATGTTTTTTTTTCGCACGCATTTTTATGAAATATTAATGATGGTTGAAATAATATGTTTTCCATACAAGCCATAATATAAGAAGAAGAATATTTAAATTCATTACCTTCGAAACGAGTGGCTAGATTGTAAGGAAAATTAATAGAAATGATTGCATTGCATCTTTTTTGATGGACTTTATCGGCTGAGGATAGAGATCAATTATTTTGAATCCACGAATTAATTGATGGAGCGGTTCATTTTAATCAAATTCTACAAGTTTTAAAAATTTTATTTGCTGCCCTAAAGAAAATTCATGTGCGTTATTTTCAGGTGGTGCTTTGCGCAAGTGGGTATTTAAAACTCCCACGGAATGAAGCCTGACCCGATAGAGCTCACTTGCCATTTCTGTTGTCATCCTAAAAACTCCGGACTATCGTATAAAATAATGATGGTTTCATCCGCTGCATGAGTGGGATATGATAACCATGTCACGTGCTCGAAAATTAATTTCTTTCAAGGAGAAACCCATTCTCAATTTATTAATCTCCTTGAGAAACAATTTTGGAAACGGAAAGATTTCACTCGTTCACCATCGAACTTTTCACTAAATCACAACAGCCGACTCCCAACTTTACACTAGATCATCGAAATTGATTGACGGATTGCCCCGAAGATTATGTGAATCTTAGTCTCTTAATCTTAGTAACACCTTTACGAATCTCTTTTGGAGAGAGAGACACACACACAACCTGTACGGTGATACGTAGAATCGTAACGATACGAGATAGCGATGAGATATCTCTAAAAAAATTCTTCTTGATTGACTGTCACTCTTTAAGGATTTTAATCCCCAGCTCGATAAGATTGCGTTTCGATGCGAAGGCCGAACAAACAGGAGTAAACGGGTGAGATTACCAGCCACTACAAACGTTGGATCTGAGCGATGACCAACCAACCCCCCTCTTTCAAGACGAGGGCCACATCGAATGGATTGGGCGGGATTCATTTCGCGAGAGAGTGCCAAACGGGAGTGCCACCTGATTGGCAAGGCTGGAACGCTCATTTTTTTTAATTCAGGATTGCGAGATACCGAAGTGATTGATAACGCTTAATTACACGCGCAATTAGCTCGAAGTTAAAAATGCGGCGCAGAAGCATTTAGACAATCAATATTGGCGTTTGATGTTGGGAGCTACGAAATGTCAATGGTGAGAGGGTTTTAAGTTTTGTGACTGACGCCACCGTTAATCACGAAAAAAAAATCACTACGGCTCCCCAGACTCCATTTCGGGAGTGAGTGGAATTTCGCTTTAGGAGTGAGCGGAATTCGGAGTTATGAAAGTGGAAATTCCTGTCTTCCGAATATGAATTATTTTGAGGAATGCAGAGCAAGTAATTAGTGAGTGCAATGCTTAAAATTATAGTTGGGGCAATTTAACTATCCGACTAATGAAGGTGGTGGAAGAAACGTATTCAATCATTGTCACCAGCCTGTTAAAATATTCCGGGCATACATAATTACGCAGAACGGAAGGAGTCCGTAATAATCCTAAGGAAATGCCAAAGCCTTCCTCAAAATACCTCCCTTTCTAAGCAGTTTTAAGAAAACTGTGCGTATTTAGCAACCGAAAATGGGTAGAATGTAGGAAGCCTTAAGCTTTCTAGAGAAATCAATCCATCGAATATTCAAGTGCTTTCTTTCCAAAGCGCATTGCAGCAAACATGAACTTAATAACCAAATAAAAAGAGACGTTTCAGGCGTGATATGGTGGAATATCATGATTAATTAAAATTGGCAAATTTCCACAAAATAAAATTTTTAATACGACCGATTTCGATGTAAATACATCATCTTCTGGGGCTCAGACCAGAATTATAATTTACCAGACCAGAATTATTATTACCAGATTAATAGCCAAAGTTTAAATTGAGATACCGAAGGTTTAAGTTACCATCTAAACAAAAAATAATATTTGATCACACATAATTTATGTAATTAATTAGAAATAAAAATTCACATATTTAAAAATTTACCAACCCGGAGGAATATAAAAAAATCATCAGGGAATTCCACAGAATATCTTAAGAAAATCAGTAAAATTTTCTTTTAAAAGAATTACAATATTTTGAGGAATTTCTACAGAACTCCTTAAAAAGTTCCTCACGCATATTTCTTATGAGAGAATGAATATTGCAAAATTTCGTACAAATGAGGACTCTTTAATAATAAAAAATGAAACTTCTCGGTACATATTGATCAATTTCCATCCCTCATTTCTCTGAAAACGCGAATTCTTCTTTCCGGTCCGGACGCAAATATTTTGGGAGCCGATGAGTCGACTAACCCGTCAAATAACCCTTTGAAGCGAAATGTTGTTTACAAATGTAACATTATTCCCCAGTGGCGGTACGCATACACGCTCAAGACCTCGAATATTTGATTGATTTAGCCTTTGTTTTGGACTCGGAAATTGTTTTGAAATGTCAGATGATCTCCGCGTCAGCTCGAAGGTCATTCTATGGAGGATCGTGTGCGAGGGGAATTGAAAGTCATAATTTCGGAAATTTCCGCCCCCTGACTAATGCCACGAAAAGGACTCTGACACTCACGTGATTAGTAACTGGAACAAATGTCTGAGATGTTTATTTCCATGCCCAAACTCCTTTCTTATCTTTAATTATCCCCCATCGGATTTCTTTTCAAAACATTTTTGAAGTAGCAGTGGCAATAGTGGAGTGGTGGACAAAAAGACGTACCGAACCGCATGACCACTGGGAAATAATTATGTTTTTCAAAGTATTCCACTCCACAGTGGTAGGTTTAGAGTGTTTTGAAAGCTTACTCGTATCCTTCAAACGGATTTATGAAATACATAAGTACGAGGTGAAAAACCTAAGCATAAACCGTTTAGTTTCTTATCTATATCGATGAATCTAGAACCTCGATATTATTCACTACACGACCAAACACAACTGACAAATGAAACGAGTGTTTGAGATGCTTATTTCCTTAGCCAGATTCTTGTTTATTCTTAATTACCCCTCCGTGGATGTATTATCGAAATATTCTTCAAGCAGAAACAGTTGGAGTGGTGGAAATAGAAGGAAACCGAATTAACCTGGCCATCGGGAAACTAGGGGAAGCTCAAAGAAAAATTAAACCAGAAGGGAGGCAATACGCGAAAGCGTGAAGTGGGTAAGGCACTCTCAGGACAGGAGGAATGGGGCCATTGGGAAAACAATCCAGAGAAGAATAGCAAAGCCTCAGCAAAACTTCGGACTGTAGGCGGGAGCTGATGATCAAATGGACAGATGAAATAAAAAATTATGACGTGTACATATGAGTAGAGAAGTAAAAGGTAATACGAAGAACGATAAGGGAGCTAGATGGATTGGTAACACCTTGAAATACGACGGACTTGTCATGAACTATAGAAATGAAAATGGAAAGGGAAGAGCAGCAAGGAAGGCCGTGGGACGCATTATTGGTCCAAGTTGAAGCCGGATGTTGGACGAAGGAAATATTAAGGCAGTCAAGGGATTTAGCATTTAAAAAAGAAGAGTGGAGAGCTGGAGTCAATTAGTCTTCGGGTTGAAAAATGTATGGTACTGATTGCACGAAAAAGAAACGAGGAAGTACTAGGCACGGTGGTGGATAAGATAGGGCTGATGGGGGAAATTTAAATGAGCTAAGGAAAGTGAACGGATTATATGTTGAAGACAGGGGGAGAAAGTTATGTAGCACATAGCATATTGAGGGGAGATATTTGGGTAAACACGGTAGGGAGATTAAAATGTTACTCATGTTGGACGGAATAAAGACAGGAAGTTGGTGCTCGGCATTGAGAAATTGTCCATTTCATCTTAGGTTATCACGTTGCGCCGTGCTAGGCGAGATTTGGTAATGTAGCAGAGGTCTGTATGTCAGTCTAAACCCACCTTAAACGGATGACAGGATCACAAGTAATTCCGGATAGCACTGCGAATGACTTCAAGTTGCACGCAAATCTTGACGAAAATGCCAAGGAGTTAATTGATTGAGCCATGGAAAAACTGGAAAATTTCCAATTCAGTGAGAGTGTGGCAAAGATTAGGTGGGATAAGGAATCGGTCAGTCAATCAGGGGATTCGAGGGTCCCGGTTCGAAACTGAATGATCCTTCTAGGCTAGCTCAAGCTTTGAGGAGAGAACATGACGGGGAAACCGCAAAAGCTGCAGGGAAAGTATACACTGACAATCCAATCTCCCCACCCAGAATATGCTGAGAGAGTTACGTGGATCCAAAGGGCTTACTTAAGTGTATGTACGGAAGAGCTCCTCCTTCGCCTATCAAACCGACCTTCGTGTCGGAGACTGCGGCGAATCTAAGAGCTCCAGCCACGTGTACGGAAAAAGATACGGCATTATACTACGACGGAGAAAAACACGATGCCGCGTCGGCCGCATTGAAGTCGAACAAGAAACCTTATCCATTTATTCTAAACTCGAACGTCACTGCAAACGAGATGTTAATTCATACCAGCACTCCCCCAAAAGCATGAGAAGTCCTAGCATTGGCAAGGTTTATGCTAATGAGGGTTTTAGGGCAACCTTATACGAAGAACTCCTCGGGAATAGCAGTGTCGTATTAGTTTTTAAGTTCGATGAGGAAGTGAAATGCAGGGTCTCAGTCAAGGTTCTTTTGCTAAGAAATTCTAAAAAAAAACTCTCCAGACTAAATGGATTACTCGTGATGAAATTAAATTTTCCACATGCAAGAGTTTTTAAACTGTACAAAATAGAATGACGATTTTAACGCGTTCTTCGTTTCAAAGAAGTGTAATTCATTACAAGAATATTTGCGACATCAAAGTTCATGCAAGACTATGAATCTAGGTTCAGTTAAACGCAATAATTTAATCAAATAGTGTCTCAAAACGAAATAAAATAAGTCAACAACTTTCCAGCCTCACTTATTTACTCCAACGGACACCATTGTCAAACTTCTCAGTCCTTTGATATAAAATCATTTTCTTTACAAATATCTTTTAAATACGAGTTTCATATCAGTACATAGAACATACAATACTTTTGAGTTTCGAATGCTCTCTAAAATGACTAATTTTTATCTCCCTTTCAATAACGGTGAAATTATCTGCATTTCGGATCTATTACAATGAAAGGCCCTTGAAAAGCCGTCTTCCCGGAATGTCTATATTCTTTGAGAGCATCCCTTCACTAAATAACCCAGAACTTTCAACGTCCCTAAACTTTCGAAACAATGTTTACAGAGTATCAACTAGAACAGTGTTTCCCAATATTTGGTGACCCACGACCCACCAATCTACGACCCGAAGATATGGTGAACTCTCCTAGTTTTGCCTCCTCTCCGCCTAGGAAAACAATTTCTTCACATGGAAATTTAATGAATCCGGCTCATAAACTTCTCAGAAAAAAATCAACAGTTTTCCAACCTTCATTGCCGAGTTATTTATCTATCACATTTTACGTCCTGGAAACACAATTATCAGACATTCCATACGCCCTCCAAATCACGTATTTACAGGTACGTATTACATTTAATGTCTTTATTAATAACTGCTGCACACGACTGACTTAAATGTTTCCCGTGAACCAGAATTTGGGAAAGACTGAGTTAGGAGGTATAATTAATTCGAGAAAAAAAATCATTTCAAGCCTCTTTGACTCCATGCCTTTCCCTGAGAATTTTCTGCACGTGGTCGCAGCACAGACGGCGAGGCCAACTTTGGATGTAAGGAACGAACGTTGCAAAAAGTGTAAAATATTTTCCCGCGACTCGCACTTTTGGAAAGACGCAATAAGGCTCCTTTCAGGTGAATTAAATCCCACGCCTCTTCATTAGAATTAGGTAGATGAAGGCGCAGAAACAGCGAAGCCGACTAATAAATGCTCATAGATTAATAAAAATTACTCCACAGATTCCTATTGTCTGAGTAATGAAACAGACACCGAGTTAAAAATCTGTGTGTTGCCTCCTCTCAAGGATAAGGTGCGCATTACCAAAAACCCTCATAGGGCCGCAGAACTCTGGGAACGTCTCCAGGTCGAAAATCTCCGAAAACCAAAGAGTAAATAAAAGGCATGATAAACTTTTTGGATGGTTGAATTTCGTACAGTGCCCGCCAAGGGAAAACGTCATTCATCGACATGAAATTGAATGCTGGCGGGACGTAATCGATTTTGAGAGCACGCAGAGTTACAACGGGATTTAGATTGTACCTCTTTAGATTCCTTTTATAGTTCCATGACGTTTGTTAATGTCCGTGAAATGGTTAGATAAACTATTATTTCCTGATGCGCCATACGCTAGACACATCGGGGTGCTTCACAGATACGCCCCGACGCTAAGCTCCGCTGGTGGATTTAAAACTCTTCATTTTTATGCACTGGACACGAATTATTTTCGCTAACGAAAACTCTCGAAGTTCCAATACGGAATCGAAATGGAGATAAAATCGCTCCATATACACTGATTGGGACAACTCCACGACAAAAGTCCCACCGCACCACGTACTGCTAACTGCGTAGTAGCAGTGGTGCAGTTGGCAGCACCAAATAAAAGGCAAAAAAATCTCTGGGACGGTAAAGGGTGTGATGCAATGTTGGGAGTGGGGGGTTGAAAATATGTGACGAACTGCGTGGCGTGTGGGAGAAATTTTTATTGCTCTCCTTCTTGTAAACCGGCAGTTATTCTCAAGTGCTTAGAAAAGTGTTTTACAACTAAGGCACCTGACTGTAACCGTTGCTAACATTATTTGAACTATCTCACATATTTATGGGAGAATTTTTATTTTAGAACTAAGCAACGTGCGAGAGAAAGTTGAGGCCCAGACTCAGGGAAATGCCATACACGATGATATGCAATATTTAAGATTGCTTTTCACAGAAAATTATATTTATCCGTAATAAAATAATAATCTTGTATTCTCTTTCGTCATTATTATTCCGGAGGATGCTACTGTGTAACTACACTAGCCGATGTATAAATACAATTTTTCGTTTTAAATTCTTTATCTTGCATTACTTTCCAAATTATTTTTCAGTTAAGCAAATACTTCTCTTTGATGTTTCACGCCTGGTATGAAATTGCCTCACACTCCCGCGTCGGATGGAATAGTGCCATGTAGATGTAGAATGGATAATAAGAAAATGCCAACAAAATTGCTACGGGCGTAATGCACAAAAGATGCAAACACCGCCGAAATGCGGGGACACAGGATAAAAAATAATTTCATGGCATTCCTTTGTAAAAGTGCAGTTCAATCGAAAAGTTGCCTTTTAAACGTGAATTTTCACGCAAGAATGGACCTCGAACTCTCTGGGTAAACCAACATCACATGATACGAGGAGGACAGTTACAATTCGCGAATTACGACGCGCAGAAGGGATAATAAAACTAAAAAGGATCCCACACTGATGAGGTTCCCTCCGATAATAGTTCCGACGACTCGATGACGTTGAATGACGTCGGGAGCAATTCTACCTTCTCCGTCCCCACAGACTTCCAAAACACTCGTTTTTCATTCTCTCTCGCCGACGACGAACTTTCCCGAGAGACCTGGAAGGGTTTCCTTTCGCCGAGTCTTATGAAAATTTCGAACGGGTAATGGAATTATATTGGAGGAGGAGAAAATTATTGAGGACGAGAGTGAGCTTACCTTGGGGAGAAGGAGAAGGCGAGGTGCAATCCAAGGGGGGGGGAGTGCAGAGGGATAAGCCGTTTCATAGTTTCACTCGTTTGCGTCAAACGTATGTACCTATGTACCCATAGCGGCCGCAGTGGCCGTAATGCGACGTCACTCCAATGCAGATAAAGCTCCCCTCCCACATTTATGATCCTCCCCCTTCCTAGGTCTCTCCACCCCACTACTTAACGAAACCCCCTTATACCCCACTCCCCTACACACGCGAACCCCTCATCCATCCCCTCCCCCGGGAGAGTCCTACCAGAGCGGCCGGCGGGTCTCATTCAACGCTCCATCCGTCACAGGCAGCGGTGGAGTGAAGTGAGGATCGCCTCGGCCTGCTTCTCTCCTCGCGACGATCGGGGTCAGGACACCCCCTCCCCTTCTCCCGCCCCGGATCGCACAGGAGGAGAAGTTGAGGAGGGGAGGAGAGAGGCAGGCCACCCACACGACCCACTGAACCCAATGTAGTGCATCACGAGGCCGCGGAAGGCGCCAAAAACGGCATGTTTGGTTCCGAGTCTCCCGCGCGCGTGCGCAGGGAAAAAAACTTTTGTCGCGTTCCATTTTATTTATTTATTTTTTTTGCTCTCTCTCTCCCCCTTGTTCTTTCTCGTTCCCTCCCGATTTTTCCGGACCAAAACAAAAGGTCCGCGGGTATGAGAGGGGGGGGAGAGAGAGAGGGAAAGAGAGGGGAAAATAACGAACTCGAAGTTTCCCTTCTATCGAAGTTCGTAGGAGGGGTGAGGAAAAAAATATTGAAACTTCTACGGCGGCAATTAACCAATCAATACGTCCTTCTCGCGCACCTCTTCCTCCTCCTGCCATCACCATCCTCCCCTACTCTTAAACCCTTCCTCCAACCGCGCCGCCGTTTCATCAGCGTAAAACACAAGCGTGCCTACAGCTACGTCATCGGCGCCCGCCTGGCCCAACCTGCGTCACTTCTGTTATGAAGCGGCTGGGACGGGGAGAGGGACGAACCGAGCATTATTTTTCGTGCATCATTTTCACCATTTTCGTGCAATTCCCTTTTACGAGGATGCAAATGAAAGATAATAGGATGAGACAAGGGGGGTTATGTAACCGAGCAATATTTACACGAGAGTCGTAACCGCCTGGGCGTGATAAATTTCTCGTAGTTTAAAGATAAAAAACTCCATTTCACTTCGCATCATTACAATTTTTATCGCTTTTATATTGGAGGCTTTTAAACGGCGAAGTCCCTGTTTGGTGACGTGATAGCGCTCCTTGGCTTGGTCGACACTTGTCGCCACTAAGCATACACACGCTAGATTAAATTCGCCTGCCTGAAAAGTTTGATTAGGCTAGCATGGCCCTTCGTGCAGGAGCCGGATCTGCTAAAAACATTATTGGCTCGAAGTCAAAAGATTCATGGAATACTACAATTATATTGTACATTGCATATATAATACAATTATAATAATTATATTCAAGATATTGATAGAATAAATGTGAGAACGGCGTCAATGTGTGAACATTTCTAATGTACATTCATGACAATAGAAACGAACAATATTTTGCACTGTTTCTTCAACTTCATCGACCATGGCTCCGACAACTCGTCTCAACCATAAATCCGTTCCCACAACTTGACACACGCTATCGAAAAAAGTGGCTACCATGGCCTGTGAAGACTATATTAAATCATATTTCCTTAAGCCGTAATGGGTTAAGGAAAATGAACCCTTTACAGCTTAAAGAAATATTATTTTATATGTTATAATAGACTGCTCAGGTGCGAGTGGGGAACGGAGAGTCTGGATGGGCAGTGTTAGGAAGAGGTGTAAGGCAGGGTTGCCCATTGTCACCGGTACTGTTCAACGTATATGTAGAGGAAATGATTAAAGAGGCATGGGAAGAACTGGAGGTAGGAATGAAAGTCGGAGGGGAACTCGTAAAATCGGTTAGGTTTGCTGATGACCAAGCATTAGTTGCTCAGTCAGCCAAGGGGTTGCAAGCATTGTTGAGTGAATTGGAGGTTCAGTGCGATAAATATGGGATGAGAATCAATATTAATAAAACAAAGGTTATGCGATTTTCCAGAAAGAAAAAGGCTAAGCTAAATATTAAAATAGGCGGGGAAAGAATAGAGCAGGTAGAGCAGTTTACATATCTCGGAAGTGTTTTGGACCAATACGGTCAAAGTGGTAGGGACGTAAGGAGAAGAATTGCGCTAGGCAAGGAGGCTTTCTCAAGGAGGAGGGAGTTGATGACGGGGACGTTGAGTAGGGATGTTAAGACACGACTCGTAAAAACTCTGATATGGAGCGTAGCTATGTACGGCGCGGAAACGTGGTCGCTGAAGCAGGAGGATAGACGTAGATTGGAGGCTTATGAAATGTGGGTGTGGAGAAGAATGGAGAAGGTGAAATGGACCGAAAGGAAAACAAATGAGGAAGTACTGGAAATGGTGGGTGAGGAGAGGGGTTTGTTGAGAGAAATCCTATGGAGGCAGGAAAAATGGATGAAAGGCGTATTGAGCGGTAGTGGAATGTTGAAGAGGGTAATAGAGGGGAGAATGTTGGGCAAGCGAGGTAAGGGTAGGAACAGGATAGGGATGTTGGACGGGATGAAGGGAGGAAAGAAGTACACCGAGATGAAGAGGGACCTGACATAGATTAGTTTGCTAGGTGGGGAGTCACAAAATGTTTATTTGATAGTTGTGTCCATCCAAAAACCTACCTTAACCGGTAGATTACCTAATAAAAATGTTATAATATTACATTATATATCAGTCTAAAATGAAGCTATAAGAAGCTCAATTTGACCTTTCCATGGTCTGTGAAGCTGAAAATATGAAGTGCAAATATACACACAGAAATTTTCACTCAACAATTATGGGCAATGTAGATGTTTTTTAATTATGACCTTAAACTATTTAATGCCCCAATGATTGTAATAAATATTAGTCACTTTTTAAACTTGCTTAAAATGTTTATGAGAATACACTTGATTATTAAATTATTAAAATGATGATAAAATCAATTTGATGGGCGACCGCATAATCAATTGAATTCGGTTTTCCCAAATTTTTCCAAAAATACTACTTTGACATGAACATAGGGAAAACATGTACTGTACATTTCCTACGAAAAACAATTAAATGGAGAACTGCGAATTTGCATAAATTAATATATATATACTAATAGTGGGTATCGGTAGTCTACGGGTAGAGCGTTGGACTACTGACCGGAGGGCCCGGGTACGATTACCGGGCAAGCCTCTCTGGGCACATGCAGCTCCACCCAAGCCATGTGATTTTTTGGGTACCAGATCTTCCTGGGAAACCATTACCGGCACAGCGAAAGGAGCTGGTTTCCAAACCCTAATGTGTGAATTTCTCATGCCGTCGGGCTTAGTAATGGGTGAACTCTAGCATCACCTACCAAACCGACCTTCGAGTTGATTACTGTGTGTGTGTGTATATAGTATATATATATATATATATATATATATATATATATATATATATATATATATAATGTAAATAGACTAGTCGACACAAACATAGAAACAGAAACACATAAAAGAGCAGTGGGTCTCTCATATATATATATATATATATATATATATATATATAACTTTTGGACGGCACAATAGAACACAGAATAAAACAGATAATACGTAAAAGGACACTCACACTGTAGATGATTTGAGCTTTCGGCCTACTCCGAGGCCTTCTTCAGGTCAGACCATATGTATGTATATGTGTATATATATATATATATACATATGGATCATGAAAAAATATACTACGTACTGTTTTATCGTGCCATAACCGCGAGTCACAGTACCCTTCGAGGATCAATCGAAGCCACCTCATGTTGGTGCAACGCTTTATTTTGGAGATATGAACCTCTTTCAGGATCATATACAGGCGGAGCGATATTTTAGATAATTGATGAATGCATCTGCAGAAATACCCAATGCAGGCGCAAGAGCCCTCATTGTGCGGGGGGGGGGGGGGGAGAGAGGACCCAATAACCTTCAGAAAGACGAGGAAATATTTTAAAAATTGGAGAAAAATATTTCTGTCGTCTGTTTCCTTCTGCTTTTGCTCATGTTGCAAATTTTAAGTGGGGAACATTTCGAGTCCATCTGTTCGGCAGTCGACCTCTCTCTCATGCTATCTCCACCGTTTTGACCTGCAGATGTAAAAGCAAAGCCGGGATTATTCCCTCCATGTCCCATGCAAATCCAAGCCATTGACGTCGGAGGTGCATTAACATTTTGAGTGTCTTTCCTCGAACACATTGCCGGTGAATAGGGACGAAGGAAGCGCTGTGAACGTGACGACCTACTCCCATAATTTTATCGAAATTATAAGCGTCCTCATAATTTTTGCACGGAAATATTTCCATCAAATTATTGACGCAATCCCTTCGATTTTTTTACGCCATACATTTGAATGCATGGATGATGGCGATATGGATTATTCAAACGATATTCAGGGATGCAGAATTAAATGGAGGCACGCGTGGTGACACCAACCATAGCGGATAATTCTGCAAATAAATACCGCAATCTGCTGCAGGCTACGCAAATTGAATTGTTTCCGTGGTAATAAATGTTGACATTTCTCGAAGGAGAAAAAAAAAACTTTTTTAAGAGTTTATGACGCCGTATCCAGGCGAAGAAAAGACAACCTCCTGGATCTACGAAGCCGAACTAGGACTTTGTAATAATTTATTTACTACACACGCACCGTGGCATTGCGCCTGATATATCATATCTTATTTTTTTAGCCGTCATCCGGGGCAAGAGCGCACGTAGATGGAGATTTTCATAACTAGTTGGATCACTTTGACGCAATGCACAGGTAATATAGTATAATGGGTTGACGGAATCATTTGGAAAGGTCTACATTTTTTTTCCTTCTTTCAATTCCATTTATACAATGCTCTACCGACGAAGATAACAGTTGTTAATTCATTCAGACTTCAAAATTATTTTTTTGTTGTTGTTGTTGAATGTTGTTGAATCGTCCCTGGGAGTAAGTAACTGGGACACGCATGTCGAGCGCGACTATCGCTCGGGAGTCAGTCGATTTCCTAGAAGTAGGATTTCGAAATAAGCGAGCATTGTCGTTCCTCATTCGTGCATGTAGGTATCAGTCGCCGATTAAAACAAAACGGAAGGGCCTCCGATTCGATTTGCGAGACCAAGGATTTGAAAAATAATGGACGCGGAATCCCATCCCAAACCGTGCGCTTCGCGAAGAAGAAACCCCATCGCCTGCCTACCTGGCACATGTTCGCTCTAATATAAACATCAGACTCTTGCTTGGCCTTAATATCCATACGTCCCATTACGTACAGGTGCCGTTATAGAAGAGGCGTTCATTTAAATTGCATCCCATCACTGTTTGCATCTACGGTTACGACAATCTTAACGTAAATATTCGATTGAAGTGGGCATGTAACCTGTGGTGGCATCTGTAGTAAACGATGATAACGTTCAGTTCATACGACAAAACCAATACATCGATACTAGGCCATGAATTCATGGAATTATTCGCACTGAGTAATGATGGAAAACAACGTTCAGTAGTTCGTGCAGGAGGAGAGAAGTCCTCTCGATAAGTTTAAGTTGGTAGGTTGGCAACATTCACTACATGACTGCCGAAACCATTAACGCGTGAATTTTTGACACACATGTACGAGAATACAGCAAAATGTCAGAATTCACACGAGTCGAATTCCACAAAACGGAGTGAGCAAATAAGATGTGAAAAAATCGAAAATGTTCATTAATTCTATGAATTTTCTTACCTGATGTCTTCATTTTGATCATTATTTTCGCACAAAATTTCGTCAAGATGCCGAGATTCGTTCTTTTCATCGACGATGATCCGCAAATGTTATTTGTTCTGCGCTGAAACTACGGAGGAAGACAAAAATCCAATCGTTCAGGGGGAACGACACACAGATTTGTGGGCTAACAGTATGACGTGAAGACTTTTCTGCTCGCACTGCACGGGACTTACACAAAATATATGAGAATTTCGTTTGTAAAGAGAAATATTCCGCAATTTTGGGCCCAAGAACAACACATTTGATGAAAATGTTTGGTTCTCCCATCTCAACTCTTGTCATAGATCCTTCAGGAGGGAAACATTTTCGGGCAACCCGATTCGAGTTTGAATCCAGTAAAATCTATGCGGATTTCACAGATTTTGATTAAAATATCAAAACGACCCGTTATGTCGAACGGTTGACATCATCCAGTGATAAAATCCCGACGTCGACTCTTCATTGTGACCGGTCGCTTTAAATTTTTTAATCGAGTATTTAACGCAGTTGAGCTAAGCTCGATCAAATTTTCTTTTCAATTCGGTTTGATTCGAGAGCACCAATCAGGTGGGATTTTTGCCGAGCGACCACGGAGCGAAAAGATTGCCAACGTGTCGAAGGCTCGATAGCTCATCCATTCGTCCATTGAAGTTAGGCACATACACTCTCGAGAGCGGGTGTTTCAAGGATTGACAGCGCCGCGTCAAGATGAGATGTCCTGATTGGCCAAAGGCTTCTCCACTTCCTACGTGTCGACGATCAACTTACGCGACGGCCTCAGTGAAAGCCGCTATGAAAGGAAAGCGACCCCTTTCACTCGCAACAACCAGACCGTGGGTCGAGGCCGAACCACGCCGCGGGATGGCTTCCCAGCAATTTGAAGCGCAAAGACTCGAGAAAACGACGACGAGGAGGTGGAAAGAGAAGAGGCGTCTAAGACGTCACCATCGCCCACCATAATCTTAAAAAAAAAAACAAAAACGTGGAGTGAACCGATCAGGTGGTCCTTTTTGGTCTGTGCGTAAAAAACAAATAAAAGAGACAATTTTCGTTTTTTTTAAAGAAAATACCGAACCAAATGCACATTCCATTTCCAGAAGAGAAAACGGAGATTGGTGATTAACGGCGGGAAGCACACATCGAGGCAAGTCCAAGTTTATCGATGCGACCGGAGTTTTGATTCCTGGAAACGTAGCCTTCAAGGTAAGACAGCACCGTGATTTCCCACTTATGTGTAATCGAATCAGCGCTCGTGGTTTCCAAATCAAGTTATTCCCGCTTTTTTTTTCTTCAGTCCGTCAACGCTCCTCTTTATCTCCGGATTGATAAAAGTCTCTTCCACAACGATTACCTACTTCGTACCCTTGGCGCCTTTCCGTTTCTTGGAACTCTACCCACCAGTCGCAGCTCTCAAAGAATAAACATGCAGAAGGCTCATGCGGATGATGCTCATAGAAACAGACAAAAGCATCCACGTTCGCGTCATCTCAAGAAATATCCCATTTTCTAGCAATGGGCAGATACTGCAGCCACTATGTGGGCGTCTCTGCGAATAGACTAGAAATGTGGACAAGCACGCACGTGATCCGGTGCAAAATAGATAAGAGTACAAATATATTTTGGGATAACTTAGTCAGAGGGGTGGTATTGTTACGTGAAGACGCATGAACGCGGATTATTAACGCAACCGGCGTCCCTCGGAGAGTGCTCAAGAACGAAAGGTGTCCTGCGCAATTTATTTCTTGCATACAAAATTGCGAAAGGCATCATGAGCAGCATTTAACGACCGAATAACACTTCTCGGGCACGGAATGCTATCAAAACGTCACTAAGCCGAACAAAATCCACAGTATTAATCGATAAAAATACCAATTACGTACATTTGTAACTTTGATCACTTTTCTATAAGAGCGGAAGTAATTTAGAGCCACATTTGCATATACGTTAAGTGAATACAAGGTCGGTCAGTCATATGCGTGGAAATGGCACATTAAATTTATTAATACAATGGAAAGGGACTCACAACATTTGTTTTTTAAATACACATAAGGAATAACAGGAATGAGAGAGCCGAGCTTACAAACGGGCACACTGATGACAACTCGAATACCTGAGCGATTTCGCATATTGACATTGCATCACTTAAAACGGTCACTAGGTCTCTATCATTCACAAAAGTTTCAAATCCGAACCACACACGCGCCTTTAGAACTATCGCTAACTAATTTAAGTCAAATACCTACATGATTGCGGAAGTCGAGAGAAGTTTCACATCTCCTTGAAAAGAAAAAAAAACAGCGACGCCGTGGATCATACCTTCCGTGACGAGAGTAATCGCACAAACAAACGGAATTCCCATCTCCGCTGTAAATTCCACCACCTCCCCGCCGGTAAGGAGATCGGTCAGCATTGACATTGTAGGGTTTTGCTGGCGCGTCACCAGATAAACTAATTAGCGGAGGTGTGGGGGAGGGGGGGGGGGTGGGAGAGGGAGGAAGTTGTCGTCAGAGGAAGGTGGGTGGTCGAGCGAGCAGTCCACGTGACCATTTCCTCCCCACTTCACGCCCCCGAGAAAGAATTAAAGGAGTCGGGTAGGAGAACGAGCGAGAGAATAGTCACGAGTCGGGACCCGGAGGTGACTTCCGGGATTTTTGGCAAGGTATGCGACCGCCCTTGGAATCGGCGACGGGAGGGTGGCTCACTTTGGGAATCCCGTGAAAAATAACTCTTCATTCCTCCTTTTTCTTTCCTCACCGCGCCAACCTCTAGGGAGAGAATCTTGCCGTATCCTGACGGAATTTTCGAATTTTTCCTTCGGTTTCCACGACCATCGATTCGGAAATCACCCCCGTGAGGCATCATCACACAGTGGATTTTCGACATTATGCGAGGATCATTTCTCTTTCAAATCGGAAGCTATAATAACAATGCATTAGATACACACTTTGGACTGGCCTGGTTTTTTTTAACTATTTTTAATTGGCGGTTATCCACCCGGAGCGCACCTACGTATTAGTGCTCCTAGCCGAGAGCACGCATGCTAATTAGGACTAAAATACGGAGACGACGATCGAGACTTCGTGGTCGCAGACAAGCCTTGATTACTGTATTTAGACATAGAAAGTGCTTCGCATTAAGGACGAAATAGTAGGATACGTTTCAGAAACATTGTCTTTTTTTAAAGGGATGACGAAATTTCTGTTAATTTGACATAAGAAACCAGCACCATTTGAAATAACGCACTCCGTTCGTTTACTATTTAGGAGAACTATGCAGAAAAAGGTCACTGCTAATTCATATTCGGCGTGCTATTCCAAACCATCTGACACGTAAAATATAATCTTGTTCCTTATGATACCTTTGACCTGGACTAACATATGTGAACATGCTACAAGCTTAAAATGAACGCAGAATATGATCTTGTCCCTTATCATATCTCTGACCTGGATCAGTATTCTTCAACATGATTCTTACATAACTTGACGTGATTCCGCAATCAGCGGATATTCAGATCAGAAAACTTCACCAGCGGATAGTCAGTCATTTAACGTTAGATAATACGAGGCTAAGACATTTTTGCATAAAAATTCGACTGCAATGAAGTGAAGTTAGTATCACTTCAAAAAGTCCACAATGGACGAACAATAATGGACGCACCGAAAAGTCCGACCAATCTCCGCATGCATCTCCCTTCGATTCCAACACCCACTTCATCCGCTCCCACATCTCACGTGCGGCTGTACGAGCCTTGTCGCACACGTTGGACTGGAGGTGGCGCCAAGGCTATAGAAAATCACACCAATCTCCAAGGACTGATAGCATGAGTAACGCAATTATAATGGCCATGGAACTTTCCAAAAAAGTTTGGAACATGCAAGCAAGGTGAAAGAGTTTTTTTTTACGGAGGCGCTTATCTGGTAGACTATCGAAGGCGTGCGAACGACATTAGGGTCATCTTTCTTCCTCGCGGACGCGAGACTCCGTAGAAAACCTCCAACTGGGGCTTCAAGGAGTGTAAGACACTAAATTTAAAAAATATGTAATGATATTCGGTCCTGGGATATGTATCTCGAAATAAAATACCAAACAATCATAGTGAAAAAACAGGCATTGGCATGTCAGGATGCAGACGACCGTGTATCTATGCTAAAGCCATTTTGTAGGCAATTTTGGAATGAGTTAATTGGAAAATTTAAAATTTCGTATAATATATTCCAAAGTCAGTGCGATAAGTATGCAGAAATGTCAACAAAACGAATGTTATGCGGTTTTCCACAAAGGAAAGGATAAGTTAAATTTCAATATACATCATAAATTAGAGCAGGTGGAAAAATTTGCCTATCTCGGAAGTGTTTTGGACCAAAATGATGAAAGCAGTAGGGTAAAAGACAAAGAGTTTTTGTTATTAAAAGAAGCTTTTACAAGGAGGAGAGAGTTTATGACAGGGACTTCGAGTAAAGATGTTAAGAAAAGACTCGTCAAAACATTGATCTGAAGCGTAATTATTTGCGGCGCGGAAACATAGTCGTTGAATCATGATGATAGGCATAGATTGGACGCTTTTGATATGTGGGTGTGGAGAAGGACAGAAAAGGTGAAGTAGAGTAAATGGAAAACAAACGAGGAAGTTCAAGGCAGGGTGGGAGAGGAGAGAGGATTAATGGGGAAGCTCAAAAAGAGGCAGGAAAAATGGATACAAAACCCTTTGATGTGCAATCGGGTGTTGAAGACTGTGATAGAGAGAAGAACGTAAGGCAAACGAGGAAGGAATAGGATAGGCATGTCGGACGGAATAAAGGGAGGAAGGAAGTATTCGGAATTGGAGAGGGTCTTATTGTATTGTTGGATGTCAGTTTGTGTTTTGTTGACAGAGACATGGGAATTGTCGTTCTAACGCTTGATACCTTGTCTTCATCATAACAATCTTTTCTGCATCCCTACGAAAGTAAAATATCTAGGATACAGCACACAATCAAATAGCGCAAACTCAAAATGCAGCGAAACATTTACGCAGCATTTTCGGCTCAAAAAGGACAGGTTCGCACCTAAGTGTGTCTTGATTAAATAAATAAATAAAATGTTAAACAAATCGAAGTATTACTCTACAAAGAAATTATATTTTATCAAATGAAAATAATTTCTGAATTAAAATGTTTATTATAAAAAATACTAAGAAATTTCATTTTAATTTCTATAATCTCCACTTCAACAAAGATATACCTCGAATTTCACTCTTGGTTTCATCAAAATTTCGCGATTCAAAATCCTGGTGTAGCAGTATACATGTTACTTATGAGTAGTTTGTAACAGGATCATCGGGATAATGCAGTGGCTAATGTCCTGGCTTCCCACACCGAGGTCTCGGGTTCGAATCCCGGAGAATGCAGGACATTTTTCAGAGCTATCAGGATGCCTACTTGGATGCTGTAAGGTGAACTCTCAAGAGTAATTCGCCGTCAGCCAGATGGGACGTTAAAATCTGGACCCCTTAGCGCCTTTTGCTAGTAGTATATGAATGCCGACACCAAGCTTCTCGCCATGCTTCCTACATTCCTTCCTACCAAGTTAACCAACCACCTATCTATCCCTTATGGAACAAATGACTCCAGCTGCCGGTCGCCTATAACATGCATATAGCTAACTATAAATATATAATGATAGGTGTATTTACGTCAAAAGAAATACGAAGATTCTCACTCACTGCGAGTGTCCCCATGCAGGGCAATATGAAGATATGCTTAATTGAACATTAAAATTCTGCTTAAAAGCCAAGAGTAGGTACGCAGTTATAATGAAATAACAAATGTCATTAAATAATGATGACAGAGTTATTTCGGTTTCGCTCCGTAGACGAGCGTAATGCAAGTTGTCGACATCTCACGGGGCAAGGATCACGAACGTTAAGAGCGTAGGATGGTCAACATACGTACATTTACCAGACGCGTGAGTACGTGTGCACTTATTTATTTTCATTCTCTAGTTCATTAATATGCCCAGACGTTACCCTGGAATATCTAATCACTTCTCAAGTGAAGCCTTCTTAGTTTTAATGTTTTTCTAGTAGAGGGAAAGCTTGGATTCCTCGAACTGCGCCGCGATACTATCATTCCGTTTACGATTGGACTCTGGCGCCCAGTTCGAACGTATATAGAGGCTTGAGGTCACTAATCGGGAACAAAATATTTACTCTTTGTCAGCCCGCGCAAAAGAGAAAATCACTGAGTCACGGAAAACCCGAGTCACGAAAGGGAAATCCATGAAAGGCGACGTCCGTTTCCATACACGAGCACCGACCAAAAGGTGAGTTATGAGAGACTTGGATTTATTTATCCGATAACTTGACTCTCCACGAATATAAATACATACGGTCTCTGGATTTCAAATTTAAATTTTAATATCCGCCACGCCTCATGCGGAGTCACGGGACGACATAGGGAAAGAGGAGGGGAGTTTGGCTCGCCGTCAGAGCGGGAAATAAGAAAAGGGTTCATACTTCTCCGAGCGATTAATTCCAGTCATCTTGATCTTCTGTTTTTTATCGTTCGACTCCTTAACTTTCCGGGACACGAGGGGAGAAATTGGATCCTAGAATCCCGGAGAGTGAGAGAACGAGCTTACCTTCCACCACTCCCTTTCCCCTTGGACGGCCTTGGGATCCCTGGCAAGTCGCAACCTCGAAATCCACGTATTAATCAAAAGCCTCGAGTCACGAAACCATTCCCTAACCCCCCCAACTGCCCTGCCTCCCGGGAGGTTAGGCTATCTTGATACGTCCGTGTTGCGGGCGTCGCCGCGTGACCGTTTGATTCGTCCGGCGCGGTCCCGGAAGAAAATTCTTTCTGTCCGATCGAATGGCAACAGTGACTGACGGGGCAGAAAACACGTCGATTATAATTATTCAGCGGCCAAGCTTCCAGAGGTCTGACAAATTGATGCTGCCAAAACTTCGTCACAGTATTCTGAGAATGAATGTTGTACCGAAAGAAAAAAAAGCCACATCCGTGCCGGAGACAATCCTACCTGACAATGATTAACGAAGAATTTCATGCGAAGGACTCTTTTTATTTTATTTTTTTTGCAAAGACCGCACGGTGGTATGTACATGTTGTAAGCGTCTTAATTTGCGGTGGAAAAAAGGCCTATTCCGAACGAGTCATCGTTAATCCAAGGGAAATCATATTACTTGGAGAATTACGGCACGTAAATACACAAGGAATTACCAATCCGAGTTCCGCGTTAGGATCAGTCACTGTGGAGCGAGAGTTAAAAAAAAAATCATTCTGGGAGAAACTTCGTCATTCCAGTGCAGTGACCTAAAATTACGAAGACTGTTTCAACAGAATATTTGAAATATTTGCCCCTCTTTCAGCAGACTAAATGGAACATAATCCGTGTAAATATCATTCACACGAAGTGAGGCGATTGGTTTATCTATATGGGTTAAACGAATCAACATTTTTATTTGTTCTCCAAACTAGTATTTGAACGCTATAAAAAGAGCCATCTATTTCGTTACATAACACGTATGCCACGCCGGACATCATCTAGGTTGTGTGGCGCGATGTCTTCTTTAGGTCACAATAAAAAAGAAAATTCGAACTAGATGGCAATGGCACTAACGGTATCACATCATGAAAACAAAGAATACAGACATCATTCATAAAATCATAATCATTAGGGCGCCACTGCTGAGCGTTAAAGGACGACGTGGGTCTTTTGTTTACAAGAACAGACGCGACGGATTCTGGGGGAGGGTCAGTGATGCCCTCAAATCCGTGTTGAAAACAAATGCGAACATAATATATGAAACATAAAGATACGACATGCCTGTCAATTTGGAAAAATGTGATATCACACGTTGTAATACGTAATATTCAGTAGAATAAGAGAGGCTGACCAACGACAAAATAATAATGAAATAGGAACGATAAGGCGTGAGAATACTGGGGCACCACCCATCAGCCTGATTCTTTCATCAATCGCGTAGCAATCGAATGATTCGTTTTTATTAGATGCGAAATTCCAGACCTTTTCAGCATTTTCTCTGACATATCTGCTACTAACATTATCTGCCAACTTTTACTACGGCTTCCGAGTTTCGCAGACTTGTAAAATCCCTAAAATGCTCCCCTACTAAAATAAAACTAAAGCGATTGGTCAATTAGTACCGTAAATTACGTAATGAATGGATCCTCTAGAGAATGTCATCCCGATACGAAAAACGACCTCATTTATTCCGCGTGATAGGAGAGAAAATAAAAAGGGTTGTAATTATCATTCAGAGACGTCCATACGATGCCCAAGCGTTGCGACGCCCATACGCGGAGCAAGTTTACGTAAATGCGACGCTAATTTTGAAATTACCGATCCAGCGTTTAAAACATCAAACCTCGGTTGTCGTAAAAAAGTACCACAGGAAGATCGAGGAAACGGGTGTATCGACAGACTGGTTCTGTGAAATCGAAGGCATCGATATTGCCCATACAAGTCGGGGAAGGTGAGTCCCAACATGGCGGCGTGCGCATCGACTGTTGAAAAAAATGTTTTAGGGGCGAAAGGAAATTACTCCTGCAAAATTCCGAAGCGGCGTATTTCTTTTCGCGATTCTTTCAACGTATCGAAGTTGCCGCCGTGATATTTTAAGTGTGCACCGCTCGGCGATGCCCTCTCAAATTCGAACGCGTCACACACCGCTAAGCGACACCCACGCCGCCGCCTACGTCTCCCCGCTGCGCACTGCTGCATCCTCGGCGTGGGCAGGCGATGGAACGGGGGGCGAGGGTGTGGGAGGTAGGAGAATACGCCGTTCCATGAAAGACCGCTCCCCTCTCTCTTAAGTCACGGAAATGTCACAGGAATGGGGGTCACCCGAGGATAATACTTCAATTTGTTTTCCGAAAACTTCATTCCCACGACTTCGCAGTTCACCGAGGGAAACTCATTTTTTTCCCACCCCAGTTCGGAGGAGTACGAAGGGGGCCTCCGAGTATCACCCACATGATTGCAATGACAGTTCTAGAAAAAAGATACATGGATACTCCTTGAAATAAAACGCAAGACTGGTCACCGAGGAAAGGGGATTTTTTTATGAAGGAAAAAAACCTACGAAATTTGGGAATTCGATAACCGGAGTTGCAAAATAAGAGATAGATATCATCCCATTTCTCGGAAAACACCGCTCGCCAAGGTAGACTAGAGTGCAGGGGCGGTTTTCCAGGGAGATACGCCGATAGCTGGAATACCAGTTCCAGCGGATTGGTACGCCGATAGCTGGAAAAGGTGGAAAAACTGGGAATAATAATTTGAATACACTAAGGATGGGGAAAAAGTACGGGGCAGGAATGGGGGCGCCATATCGCACTTGTTTCCATCAAACGCGTGGATCGATCATTTTACGCCCGATGCGAATGACAATCACCCACTCGGGCTCATGTGGCCTTATCACCGCTTCTTTGAATCCCTCGCAGAGCTCCTCTATCTTTTAGAGAGAATTTTCCACATTTCAAACACATTTATTTGGCACAAAACGAAAATATAAATTGTTTATCCTCGACGACTTCGACAACTGATTACTTTGCGCGAATGAGAATCGCACTGACAATCGGAATCGTGTACTAGAAAGATAACCTGAAACCCGTTAAAAATGTCCTTAAAACATTCAAGTCCAAAGGAAGTATTAGGGACCTTACTATCGCTCAAATTTCTATCTCCTTCGAACCCATTTCTATGCAACGGAATTTGCAACACTGTTTTCCCCAAAAATCTTCGTTTTAATATATTATATAATACGTGTGCCTATTGTGCGAGAAAATGTGTGCATGAGATTACTTAAAAATTAGGATTACATCAGCGGTCACACTCGGGCCTGCAAAAACATAAACGAAACATCGTATCAGCCCAAACGCAGTCTCAATTTTTACGAAATTAAATCAAATGGTACGACTCGGTCATAAATTGAATACGATTCTTATATTGTTATTATAAGGTAATCTACCGGTTAAGGTAGGTTTTTGGATGGACATAACTACCAAATAAATACTTTGTGACTCCTAACAAAACACAATTCAGTACCCTACTTCTACATCAGGTCCCTCTTCATCCTTTGTACCTCCTTCCTCCCTTCATCCCGTCCAACATCCTCCCTCTCCTGTTCCTGGCCTTTCCTCGTTTGCCTAACATTCTCCCCTCTATTACCTTCTTCAGCATTCCACTACCGCTGAACACGCCTTTCATCCATTTTTCCTGCCTACATAGGATTTCTCTCAACAAACCCCTCTCCTCACCCACCATCTCCAGTACTTCCTCATTTGTTTTCCTTTCGGTCCATTTCACCTTCTCCATTCTTCTCCACACCCACATTTCAAAAGCCTCCAATCTACGTCTATCCTCCTGCTTCAGCGACCACGTTTCCACGCCGTACAAGCTACGCTCCATATCAGAGTTTTTACGAGTCTTGTCTTAACATCCCTACCCAACGCCCCCGCCATCAACTCCCTCCTCCTTGAGAAAGCCTCCTTGCCTAGCGCAACTGATACTTATATCTCACAGCGATTCCCTTTCCCCTTCCATTCTTCTTCTGACTCTCTTTGGGACCGGAGTGGTGCGATGACTAACGTACAGGCTAATTTTCCCTCCGAGAGGGCCCGGGTTCGAATCCCAGAGGCGGCAGATATTTTTCAGTGGTATCCCGATCCCTACTTGAGGTGCTTTGTGGAGAGCACTTTGAGTTAGTACGACGTCCGTCGGATGGGAAGTTAAACTGAGGACTCCTTGGCGCTTTTCGACAGAAGTAGGCTAATGCCGACGCCGGGTTTCTCTCCACCCTTCCCTTCCCCACCCATCACTAATGGCGCAAATGGCCTTAGCTGTCGGCCGCCTCCCCTAAAAACTACTACAACTATGAACTTCTTTCGCTTAAGAATCCATCCCATGCTGCCGGAGCATACGTCAACTGTTTTCTGAACACTCAACAAAATGGTGCAGCAGGAGCACTATGGAGATAAAATGGATAAACATAGGAACACGTAAAGAAGTACTGTGAAAAGAGCGAAAAGAGATACCTATGTCGGACTCTTACACGAAGAAGAGGGAAAATAATCGTTGGACGGTCCTGAGTTTATGGAACACCGTAATCGAAGGAATTACGGAAGGCGAGAATTAGAGAGAAAGGCCAAGGATGAATTGCGAAAATCAGGTGATGGAAGGCGTCAACGCAAGCAATTACGAAAGAATGTGGAAATTTGCAACTAACACGATACCTATTGGTGCTGCAAACAACTAATCCCTTCCCCCGACTAACAACCCGTGATGACGACGCCCGCTCGATTTCACACCTCGTTTGAGTGACAGTTTTATCTCGTGGGATAAAAGCAAACAACTAGGCTATAAAAATAAGTCATACGTACGTTCCCACTGGGCCCAACCAGGGTTAATTCGCACTCAGAACGTGGAAGAGTGGGTGGGCGATCAGGCACGCTCACATACAGATACACATTTTCCTTGTTTACGTGGAATTTGTATGCATGAAATAACGACGAGAAAACGACCGGGTGGGTGAAAAAAATCGACAAGGCTGAAACCGATGCCATTGGCAGCACCAAAAATCATTCGGTCCGAGAGGATTGGGTGGAGAAGCATTAGAGGTCTGGCTGGGATTTCTCTCTTTTTCCCTCTGCTTTTCGGGGAGAAGGAGTCACGATGAAGCCTTGAGGCACGTCCAGGACCTCTGGGCGGTCGGAGGGAATTATTTTGAGAGGAGACGAAAGGGTCGGCCGGAAAAATCAGTCACAACTTTTGGGCGAGGGTCTCCCGTCGCTTATTTTCGTCGATCGCCGGCCTTCCTCAACACAGGAGAGGGTGGAGCCAGGTACTCCACAAATATTTAAACTTCCTTTACGGCACCGGCGGAGGAATCTCTCGGATCCGGTCTAAATCGGCGCGCAACTTATCCTTGGAAGGGGGCACACGCTTGCTTGAACGCCAAGGGCTCAAATAAAAAGGGTAAGTGGAACAAGTTCGCGACGGAATGTAATTGGAGGAGAGCTGTGTGAAAGTTATGCCACTGCCGAATGGAAAGGTCAAATTTTTTCTAAATTTATCTCCCAGTTGAATACTCAAAGCCTTCCAATTCTCCGGTGAAGTATTCCGGGAGCGAAACATTACGTAACCACAGGATGGATATCGAAATGGTAAGGATTCACGCGATTAATTTTTCAGAAGTTAAATATAAGACGCAGAAGGGAGATGTTACCTTCAAGACGGAGATGCATTGCTGACCAGAATTTTGATCGCTCGTATCACTCTGTAGTTTCAAAAATAAAAAAAACCATAAACACAGTAATCAACCCGAAGGTCGGTTTAGCGGTTAGTTTCAAAAATAATAACCAGATATTCAAAACAAAATGTGTTCATTGGGCTTTGTTAGGAACATTTACGCCATTAAGGTGAGTCGACCCCCTCGATAGAAAACTCGACTCCCGGACGCTTCTCCTTCTGCGCAGTAAAAATTGAAACGTGTAAATATCCCAGTGCCTGTACCATCCGAAGAGTTTTGCGCGGCACACCTTTAGCAGCTTCAAAACGCCGCGCAAAAAGGGATTTTCCAGCAGCCCGCACACATAATGGCAAGGGTTGACAGAGAAATTTTTAGCGGAAAAATAAATGGCTTCGTTTTTTCGCAGACACTTCCCATCGCTCCGATGTGGTGGCAGGGAGATGGTGCCTCCCCCCTGTGGTCCCCTATCCACTCGCATGCCTTATCCCTCGAACGGAGAGACCCCCCAAGCGGAACCAACTGGAGCTAAACAGACGTCGCTTTTGTTTCGGCCGGTTAATAAGAATGATGCAGCAACATCCGCGCTACCGAAGTGCAGCGAACAAAGGATAACGCACACCCGAAGGTCCCTGGGAGGAGCGGGAGGGGGGAGGGGAACATCATCGCCACTGCATAACCGCCGCGTCATCTTGGGGAGGAGGATGAGAAGAGAGTGGGGCGGGAAAAGAGCGCGGGAGTGGAGAAAGAAAAGGAGGGGAAGGAAAGGATTTGGGAGGAGCATATTGCGCCACAGGTAGGCGAATCCTTTCAAGCGCCCGTCCGCAAAAATCGAGAAAATTCGAAATTTTTCCCTTTTACCCCTTTCTCCTTTACCTCGCGCTCTACGCGGTCCACCCAGCGAGGACGCCGAAAACAGAAAATAAGACGGAAAAAGAAAACGAGCTCTCCCTTCAAAGTTCGGGTAGCCAACGGAAGAGGTCCAGATTGAAGCTATGGATTTAGAGAGCCCAGACAGGCAGCGTCACGAGGTTAACACTTCCGAACGAAACAAGAATAAGCCGCCGACAAGAGCAAAGTCACAAGCAGGTAGACCGACTCCGCTATGGTGGGAATACGTGTATTTGCCAACTATTTCCGCACACTTACTTGCTATTAAAAATTAATGCAACAATAATAAATTACGTCTTCGAACGCAGAAATGGCATTATACCGCCGATATGGTTTATCACGATGAATTTTAATTTACGATTGTCATGATATGAACTGCATTGTCGGGTAATTTGACTTCATCCGTGTGCCATATTTCGTTATTTGAAAGATATCAGGATCATATACTTATTACTACTGGTATTCTACCGTTAGAGGTAGATTTTGGATACACACAGACTATTCAGTCTGGCAACGATGCGTATTAAATGTGACATTGAATTTAATTACGAAAGTTTCAAATATCATACGGTCATGGGTAAAACATTCTGTAATTGGCAAGGGAAAAATGGCGTCATTTTCAACTTACTGCGAAATATTACAAAAGATCAATTCGTCAAGATGCAATATCTGCAAAACTAGTATCGGTTAATGTACGAGTTATTATACAAAAAGCGATCAGAAAAGATCAAGTTAATTAGGAATCAGCATTTCTCAACCCCTGGAATATATTTATCTTTTCAGATGAAAATGTTTTGGGTGACAGAAAATAGTGGGCCGTGAGAATCCATTTCAGAAGAACCATTTGGGGAAGAATGATGCAAAAATATCTTTGGAAGCCCATTTATTAAACCATCCCAGTCGATATGAAACCTGATGCCGAGGAGGAGAATAACTGGAATAAGCGGCCATGAGGCCAAAGCCACCTTAAGATGGAGCTTACTCCGTAATCCAAGGACTTTTAGTCCGGGTTTTGACGCCAGAGCGATTCAGGAGAGGGGGAAATGCCGAGCCCGACCGCTTGCTTGTTCGCTCACCTGCCGGAGCGCTCGCGGAGGGAAACGGAGAGGCGGGAGGGAGAGTGTCGAAACGTCCTTCTCCTTCGCGTTGCAGCAGAGCCGCGGCCGGGAATGCTGCCGGAGTCGGGCCATGAGTCACCACCAACCCGTTGCCCGTGGCGAAGACGGCCGGTTGTGCCGCTGTCTCTCTCCGGGACCACTGTCCCTCATCCACCGGGAGACAACGTGGCGACTGCCGCCACATAACTGTACACTCGCTCGAATCGGCGAGGGAGGCAGAGAAAAACCGTCCACACCAGGAGGCCGATTCTAAAACCTTCAATCAGCGACGGAATTCGGGGCGGGCGACTGCGTAGTGAGTCAGTCACTCACGCGCGAGAATGATGCCTTGATGCGCTGCACTTGCGCGGAGGACGACATTCGGTGGATGGGCTGATTGGTGTATATTCGCCTGTGTTCGAATTCCGAAAACTTAACGCCCGGACAGAACCCACGCTTCCATTATTCCGAGAGCTTCTTTGCTTTACCTAATGCGCAGTTCCCACTCGAAAACAATCGAACGCCCATGAGTATGGTGTGAGGTTGAAATTAAAATTACACATTGTATGCTTCGCTGTTAGTGACAATGAACGAGCAAAGGCGACAATGAAGGGACGCTCGAACAATTTCTCATCATCCAAGATTTCAACAACTGACTTCAAAATTTGGCCAAAAATTGCTTCTCGACAAAGAAACGGTGAGATAATTTCTAAATATTTAGAATAAATTTAAACCTAGAAGAAGAAGAGCAAAAGCTAGCGAATTAATGTTCTTACTCCAGTCCATGATACTGTCCCCAAGAAATCATTTTTATTGGTCATAGTATGGCTGTTAGTACTATAGGCCAAAATATTAGAGCAGCTAGGCTGGGAATCACTCACGCAGCGAATGTTACAGTTACAGATTGAAGTTCTTGTATAAATTGGAAGGTCTTTAGCAGTGATGTTGAACATTTATTATTACCCCCATCGTACTACGGTAGGAGAGATTATGCTAAAAAAATTAGAGAGTTTAAGTGCAGAACAGAGAGATTTAATGTCATTTTTTCCACGAACGATAAGGGATCATAATGGCATTGTTCGACCGCGGTAGGGACATGTTCGGGTAAAATTATTCTGATGTGTATTCACCCTCTGCCACACACCCCAGCGGTGGTTTGCAGGGTATATATAAATAAAATACTACAACTGCGTCACTAATTAAAAAAAACTTAGTTGAAACGCTGGTAAATGTAAACAGCATATGAATGACTTCGAGTTTCAAGATAAATGACAGTAAGTTCATTAAACTTATGATTCACCCTCATCTCGATTAACAGAGGTCTACTATGAGACAACTAGTAGATACGTATTCCTGGAATCAATTGTAAGGGTGACGCTGTTGCGCGCGATACGACGGATCCATATGGGAAAGAGCTTTTCTTGATTCGCAAAAGAGTGAGCCATTTCCTGAAGCTCTAGAACATAACTGTTGCAATAACTTAACCCGCAGATTTGCCCAGGAACGAAAAATGTCATTGCGCGCTCATCGCGTTCCTTAGATATACAAAATTTAACTAGGTCCTTCCATTAAAAAATCTCCATTCCTACACCTACGCAGAAATGTCTTCAACAACAAAATCATCTAAGTGTCTTTAGTATTCATCCGAAAGGTTTTCATCGACGTCTTCCATTGAACGATATCATAAGTAAACCCGTCCTCTTCACAAATGGGGTATTTCGTAGTTCCGTTACGACGCTTATTCCCTAACGTACTCGTATAAGGGAATCATGTTCTTTATGGCGGCGTATCTTGACTTCTTATGTCACGAAAATTCATCCATCCCACGTACGACGTATTTAGAGAAAATCACACGCAGTCCAAATCTCGAGAATATAATGTCACTAACGAAGAATGCCTCTCCACATATTAAAAATCAACAATGATTCTACGGCGCATATGAGCAAGTAACATCCTAAAGAAGCATCGCGTAAAAAAAATTAAAATTTAGACACAGTTACTCCTGACAAATTTTTACATAAAAATGTAGCATAGCAGATTTAAATGCGGTGCGATCGAACAGTATACGCCTTACGCCTAGGACTCCTCTCTTGTTTTCACAATCAATAATATAAAACTCAAACCTCGACACCTAACGACGTAGAGCATCCATCTTTCCGTGCTAAATCCATGCTATAAAAATAAATCTGCAGATACGATATAAACGCATGTTGCAGATTTGAATTCAAGGTAGAGTGCTTTCCATTTTTTCGCAACAGTCTGGTCTATAGAATCGAAACGAAAATCGCCTTGTATGTAAATGTACTTTTTAAAATGTACTTTTAAATGATTATATAGGAATAATTGTGCCCTAACACCTCCCGCCACACGCCCTTGCGGCAGCTTGCGGGATATGAAGTATATGAATAATATTAAGAGTATAACAGCTGGCAGTGAAGATTAGAACGTACCACAACAGTCTCTTATGACGGCAACATATCTCTTATGGCGTAATGAAATCCATAAAATTATACCGATGAGATATCCTATTTCGGCTGCACGTTGTCGACTTCTAGTATGCTATAATGCTTCCAAAACATTTTAATTTTTTTGACTTTCAGACCGAAAGAATCGTGTTTTCCCGCCAGCTCCATTCAGCTTCAAGATGGCGGATTCACCGGGAAACTACCAATGTTTTACATTTTACCAAAAAATTATATGTGGTGGAAGGAATCTCAGGGAGAGGGGGGGGGAATTGGACATCACAGTGTTCGTTGATCAACAACATCCTTCGGTCAAGGAAATATTTCATGTCGTGAATCAACGTTCCGAGGTATGGAGCTATGGTTGGAATGCGCGGGAAATCATCATCCCTACCAGGCAGATGGACGGCGTGACTCACCATACTTGGGAATGCGTGACGTCACTCGCACCTCGGCATAGCTTGACTCACTCGCATGTGGAAGCCTCTTCTTACATGGGAGGAACTTTTGTTCCTAGAACTCGGCTGGGCCAAGTCCAAATATGATACATTCCAATAAGCGATATGCCTTGGAAGGAAACATGACGTCAATTAGAACTTGGCCAGCAGCAAGCATCCTAACCATTTCAAATCTTGGCGATTTTTTTAACATTTGACATCGAAATGAGATTTTTTGAGACGTTTTTAGGATACTCGCCAGCGGAAGTCGCTTAAGTGACGAGGGGTAGATGAATATAAATCTGCGAATTCGTTCCACGGGGAAAAAAAATAACTGCTATGGAACCATGCGTACACTATGACAACACTTCGATTTCATACAGGAACAGATCACATTTAAAATAATCCCAGCGGAATGAAATCAGAAGTGAATCATATTCTTCGGCTACAAAAATAAAACTGCCACATTTTTCAAAATTAAGACAAGAGTAATGACATCGTCTCACAGCAGATGTATCTACTATACATATGTAGCGGACCACTCAGGACGGAGAAACCAACTCAGGAAGTTGCATCATATCTTTTTCTATGGGAGAAAAATCTTTCCAAGGAACACCATCACGTACTTTGAGCATGTATCATCTGGTGTTATTTCGTGGAAATGGGTGGTGATTTAAAGGAAAATGCACCCTCGTTCCAAATAAATTGCAAATTTTAAGGATAGTATATCGTGACTTGAGAAAAGATTTTGCAACGACTCAGGAGGGAAAGTGGAACCCGTTCTTCATTCAATGTGGACACATAAATAACACAACCTACTTTTGTGCGTGTACAAATGCGAGATATTTCACAGTGGAAAAAAAAATCAATCGCTCTGATCTGGTCTCGAACCTGGATCCCCACAATTTCCGCACAAGTTCTCATTTCAGTCGAGCCACGAATGTCTCCACACTTACACTGGCAATTTCTAAGCGCTTTTGAAACGAATAACATGTTTTGACCAGCCACTACTCTATATACAACGTCACGAAGTGATCGAAGTCGTGGGGTGAACGCCACAGTCCACGAAGTTAGAGGAAACTTTTAAAAACACTGACGTTTGCCTATGGCGAATTCAAAGATTGTAAAATGACACATAGCCCTTTGGCCGATTTGCAAGATGTAATTTCAGTATTGAAATCAGAATTATTAAAAATAAGGCACCATATAAGGGCGCACTGCATTCGATAAATGAGTTGAATTCGATTTCCAACTATGACAACAGAAATAAGTCCATTCTTGAATTCAACTACCAATCACAGATGAGCAAGGCAGTTTCAAAGAGACTGCTGATTGTTTCGCCGGAATCACTTTTCAACCAACATTGGCTTCGATGAAAACACAAAAACAAAGGCATACGAAGCATACGTAAAAATTAAGAGTCAAACCTAGGGTTGAATCA